>OX418216.1:123351975-123694542 GCA_948455865.1 Conomelus anceps
TCAAGTAATTGATATATATAAGTTAAATTTCGGGAAAACACTTTGGTGTTTTTAAAAACAATTTTTATTTCTTAATACGTTGACTAAGCTAATTGTTCTGTTAAATTCTAAAATTATATCATGACTTATTGAATAATGATTAGCAACTTGATTTATCAAATTATCCTGATTATTATGTAATTCAGAAATCAATTTATCGTATCTTTGTCCATCATAAGCATCTAGGTTACTAGGTTGATAAATTTAATCACAGATCCTACTCCGTTAATCAGACCTCTTTTGTTATGTTTGGCATGTTCATTGCCTACAAGTATTATTTCTAACTTCTCTTGAATCACCGATTTTGTGTGATTAATAAATCTTAAATGGTTCATTACTTCTCTTAGCTTACTACTATTTTCAGTTACATAATCAATTTTTGTACTAAAACTAATATTTCTCCAAAAATAATGAGTCAAATTCTTATAGTAATTATCAAGTTTTTCAATCTGTACAAACATAGTATTTAAATCAAAATTATGAACTAAAACATGAGATGTGAATTGTAGCTTTGCTCTACCTAAATGAATTGGTACAATGATGTTCAGCTTGCTGATTACTATCGTACGTATAGAAATCATCTAAACATACTTATTCAAAGCACTAAAACAGATTATTATAGAAATAAGATTGAGCAGGCTGGAGGAAATATAAGAAAAACATGGTCTGTCATTAAGGAGGTTTCAGGTTCTTTGGGGAAAAATAAACAAGATCTGCAAAAAATTAATTTTAATGGAAATGTGATTTCACTAGATGAAAGCCCTAATGATGTGTTGAGTTGTACCAACAACCATTTTGCACGTATAGGAGCAAGAATGGCAGATAATATCAGTAGAAAATTAAATAAAACTTTAGATGAGATAGTTTCCAATTACCGACCTAAAAGACGCATCCCAACAACTATGTTTCTGAGTGCAGTAGATGAGCAAGAGATTCTGGCTATAATACAAACACTAAGAACAGATAGCTCACCAGGAAGGGACGAAATAAGCAATAGCATTATTAAAAATGTGAAAGAGTATATAGTCAAACCCCTAGTGCATATTTTCAATCTAAGCTTTGAGAATGGTGTCTTTCCGGATCTTATGAAGAAGGTTTGTGTTAGGCCTCTTCATAAAGCTGGTGACAAGCTATTACTTGGAAACTATAGACCAATCTCGTTAGTTAGCAATATATCTAAGATCTTGGAAAAACTTATGAAGAAGCGTCTAGTACACTATTTGGAAAAAAACAGCATTCTTTCTTCTAACCAATATGGCTTTCGTGCAGGTAAAAGTACAGAGGGTTCACTATTCGAACTGTCAAAGCATGTCATTGATGGTCTTGATAGTAATAAGAAATGCATGGGAATATTTCTTGATCTTGCCAAGGCGTTTGATACAGTATCACATGAGCTTCTTCTGAAAAAGCTTGAGGCCATTGGGATACGAGGGGCCACATATTGTTGGTTTGAATCATATCTTGTGCAGCGAACTCAGTCAACAAAAATAGGAAATCTAATGAGCGAGGATGCAAATGTTGAGTTTGGGGTTCCACAAGGAACTGTGATTGGACCAATTTTGTATCTAGTTTTTGCAAATGATCTGTGTTCGCTTGACATAAATGGCAAACTGATAGCGTTTGCAGATGATACTGCCATTTTATTCAATGGTGATACTTGGGAAGAGACATTCAGAACAGCAGAGCGAGAACTTGGTAAAGTGCTAAATTGGCTTAATAATAACCTACTGACATTGAATGCTGAGAAGACTGTATTTCTGGTTTTCTCATTAACAGAAGCCACTAAACCCCTCAAAAATACATTGAAAATACATATTTGTGAACAGACTGGAGATGAATGCAGCTGCCCTGTAATTAGAAGATCTGATACAGTGAAATACTTGGGAGTTCAAATAGATGATTTGTTCCGATGGGAGGGTCAGGTGGCTGGTGTTGTTAAAAAGTTGAGAAAGCTTGTATATATATTCATGCAGCTGCGCAACATATTGCCGGTATCGGATGTTAGAATGGTTTACTACTCTCTGGTGGAATCTGTTATTAGATATGGTATTCTTATATGGGGAGGAGCTTATTATAATACAATAGATCCGCTTCTTAAAGTGCAAAAACTTCTACTCAGAGTTATTAGCTATAGGCATCGGTTATTCCCATCAATTCAGTTATTCTGGGATTACAAGGTACTTAGCGTTAGGCAGTTATACATATTAGTAGTTAGCACATATATAAAGAAACACCCAAGCCAAATTCAATTCGTTGATCATGCTCACAATACCAGAGCTCGAAATAGAGATATTTCAGTTCCCAGAGTAAACTCAACATTTGCTCAAAAATCAGCATTATATGTTGGCTCTAAAGTTCTGAATAGAATGCCGAGTCTTTTGAAGAACGAGGCTAACTTGAAAAAATATAAGAGTTCATTAAAGAAATGGCTAATAGATATAAATTTCATTGAATCCGAAAAAATTTTAGCAGGTAACTTCTGAATGTATAATTAAATAAATTCAAGATATAAAGTGTTTAAAACGTTCAGTCAATTTTCCAGACAATAACTATAGCATGTAATGTTTCATCATATTGTTTATGTAAAAATACTTATAATGGTATATGACATTGTCTTTTGTAGGGTGTTTTTTATTGTTGTATAGAGTTAGCAGTGATAAGTTTGTAGAGTTAGAAAGGTGGTAGATAGTTGTATGTAGTGCTAGGTAGTATATAAGTAGTCATTTTGGTGTTAGTAATATTAGTGTTAGTTATATAATGTAGAATATTTCAATAATAATTAGAATACTAACATGGATAATCAACAATAATGTTTCAATTATTTTAAAAGGAATTTCGCATAAATTGAAAAACTTACTAGACTGTTTCACCCCAGCACATATTTATATAGTGGGGTGTTCACGAGTAATCAATATGAAAATATTTATACACATACATTGTAAAAATTTATTATTATGTATCAAATGAAAATAAACTCCTCTGGACAGGGTTGTTCAGAGAAAATTGAATTGAATTGAATTGAATTCCTGAATTAACGGTCACATTTTTTATCTCTACTGTTGTCCCTGGGGTTGCTCCATGCAGGACGAGGAGGGACCTGGAACAGGGTTTGAAGTGTCAACAGTATTCTCTGGTGGGTTAGGATTCGTATTTTTAATTTCATTAATTTTTCTTGGTCGTTTTATTTTAGAAATATGCACCTTTTGCTTAGTGTTATGATGACGAGGTACTATCTCTGCTGTTTTCAGCTGTTTATTAACTGAGCTAATTGTTTCTTTTTGATACTTGTTTTTTGTTTTACTCTGTTTCTGAACATTTTTTACATATACTTCAGATGGGATTTCTGGCAATGGCATTTTACCAGCGTTTCTAGTGGCTAAAATATTTTCTTTATTGGTTTTAGATATTTCTTTTATGTGTTCGTACAGTTTCTGCGTTTTTTCTTTATGATTACTGACATAATCATTCATTACCTGTTTGTCAATATCGAGATCGAAAAGGCTATCTGTGTTAATGTGTCCATACAACATTTCAAAAGGTGTCAATTTTGTTATTGACTGGATGCTATTATTGTATGACAAAACCGCATATTTTACTTTCTTTTCCATAGATTCTTTTTTGAATTCATCCCTATTATTTAAAATTCTAATGTGTTTGATCAGTGTTGAGTGAAATCGTTCCACAACTCCATTTGATGGTGGGTGTTGGGTGCTAGTAAAGTGTATTTTTATGCCATAGAATCCAAGCAACTCCTTTATTACATTATTATTGAATTCGGTTCCATTATCTGAAACAATTACTCTTGGGATGCCATGATGTGCGAAATAATCAATCAATTTATTAGCTATATCTATATATTGCGATCCTGCTAGTCTGTAAACTAGTGCGTATCGAGAAAAGCTGTCTACTATGGATAGAAATTTACTTTTTTCAAGGGAGACATTTCTTTTTAAGCATTTTGTGAGTGGTTTTGTGAGGTTTGCAAAATCCATTGGTGGCGATAGCGGGCCCGCGAGCTGGGGGGCCCACAAGCCTTGACCAGGTTTTTTTTTTCGGGAAATTTTACTGGGACCCGGGCCCTCAGTGGACCCGGTTATTGTTATTGTTATTAACAATATTTATGTAAGTATTGTCAAAAAATTACTAAAATAAGCTAAATATCTGCAGGCATGATTGTGTATTCAAAACTGCAATAACCATTATATTTTAGATAGCAGTATTTAATATTTACTGTTATGATACGAAGTGTGAGTATTGTTTATCGTTGGCAGATAAGTAATGCAGCTATAATCCGACCACATTCATTCTATTGTTGACCCTTGAAAGCAAGCAAAATTTTGAATGCTATTAATACGGCCTCACAGACAGAGAGAATAGAAGTAAAATAGAGCTGCCTTGCGGGAGCGTGGAGTGCGCCAACCCCCCAACCTTACAGGGGACCTACCTCGCCCGGCCGGTCCTCTGACTCCATGTTAAAAGCGTTTCGTAAATCGCCCATATCTCAAGTTCTAATCAAAATATTCCAACAAAAATGATTTCGATGGCTTTCTTATATCATTCTCTACAATCAATGTTCTATTCCTTTTCATCGTAACTGCCATAATTTAAAAGTTATGTGTACACAAATTGAAATAGTACGATATCTAGGGATTTACATATATTTTTATTTTCTTCAATAGACTTTTATAATAGCGTTTAACGGAAAAATGTCCTGAATATAAATTAAAGTACTTTTTCAGATCTTTAAATTGATGTATAATAATATATACTTGATTATCACAGAACAATGCATTGATACGTTGAAGACGAAGAACATCTTTCCTTACACTACTACCAGTGAGAAGGTTGAATAGTGGAAATAGTAATCAGTGATGAATCATCACGACTTGGAACTGTTTATTCTGTGTAAACATTATATTACTGAACTATATGAAATCATTTGAATGATATTTGATGCCATTATGGTTGAATTCCTTTGAAATCGACATCAATACAACCATAGACGAACCATTACTATTAATCCCTGATCTATGATACAACTGAGTAAAATGGACTGGACTTTGTGTCAACAACAGCTTTGAATTGCTGAATTTGTTTGTCTAGCTTGTTTCATTCATGGAAAATAAATAATTATTAGTAGAAATGTCATTGTCAACAAATTATCATATAAATCCTGGAAACAGAGGGAAACCATTTTGCAATATTTAGTATACTCAGCTAGTCTGTTTTCAGTTGTCAAGAAGCTCCCCTGATATGTACATTATTATTATTATATATTTATATAATCATACATTCATGGATTCATCTTTAAGAGCGAGTTCAATATAATCACAAGCACAAGATTATAGTTAAGCAGTTCCAAGTCATTACCGATAAATATTTCTGCTCTTAAACGCATCAATCTATTGTTCTGTGATCATCAAGTATATATTATTATACATCAATTCAAATATCTGAAAAGGTACTTGAATTTATATCCATAACATTTTACTGTTTTACGCTATTATAAAAGTCTATTGAAAAAATTAGAATGTATGTAATCCCTAGATATCATACTATTTCAATTTGTGTACAGATAACTTTCTAATTATGGCAGTTACGATGAAAAGGGATAGGACATTGATTGTAGAGAATGATATAAGGAAGCCATCGAAATCATTTTCGTTCAAATATTTTGATTAGAACTTGAGATATGGGCGATTTACGAAACGCTTTTAACATGGAGTCAGAGGACCGGCCGGGCGAGGTAGGTCCCCTGTGAGGTTGTGGGGTTAGTCGCACTCCGGCTGTACAACCAGTTATACGCAAGGCTGCTCTATTCGTATTCTATACTCTCTGCTCACAGAGTTTGCAGCATAAGTCAGTGGATCTGGACAAAGCCTGTTACTTTTTAAACCGAGCAATGAAAAGTTTACAAGAGTTAAGGGCAAATTTCTCATAGTTTCTTTCTGAATCAACGCAGTTTGCACAAAGTTGTAATATATCTACTGAAATGAAGAAAAAGCGACAGAGAATTGTGAAGCGGTTTTTTGATGAACTAGCGTCTGATCATAGAATTGACAACCCGGTAAATCGTTCGAAATAAAAATATTTAATGCCTCATTGGATATTGTAATTAATCAGATACAAAACAGGTTCTCAAGTTTACAAATGGTAGTCGAAAACTTTTCTTTTTTGAGGCCGGAAAACTTGACGAAACTTTCTGAGAAAGATATTACAGAAAAAGCAATTGTCCTTATAAATAAGCAGGGGCGGATCCAGGATTTTTGTATGGGGGGGGGGGCGCACCCTAGGATTTTTGTAAGAGGGGGGTATGGAATACCCTGAACAAAAAAATTGTCCGGGATACTCGCCCGGAAATTTTTTTTAAATTTTAAATGCTAGAAATATCTTTGTAAGGGGGTTGTGTGGAAAACCCCCCACGGGAAGGTGTACAGGGGATCTCCCTAGGAAAAAAATTTAGAGAATGCCTAGAGTTTACTTTTTTGAAGCACTTAAACTGAAAAAATTGCTGTTAGTTTTGTACAAATATGATTGTATTATAGCAAAATTAATTGAAAATTATCATGATCTGACAAGTGTTCAGACCTGAAATCTTATTGAAAGTAAGAAACAATAATAATTGTTCTATTCAAGGGGGTAGAGCCACTAAGAATGAATATAAGATATCTTTTTTTAATTTCCCCAGCGGTTTTCATCCTTACATGAACTGTTGGTACTATTGATGTCAATGACGATAACGAACTTTCATTTTACACCAGCACTTAACTTTTGTAAGTAGTATCAGACGCGTTTAAGGATAAACAGTGATCTCAGTGTATAGAGAATAGAAACTGCTATACAGAGTACACTACCCAGAGTATACAGAGCGAAACGGATTAGGCCTATGTATTTTCTGTTTGCTGAAGATGGTACTCGGTCGGGTTTTGAAACGCGTGCGCTACGACTCACAAAAATGTAAGTATGTTTAAAGCAAGTTTATAATCTTTATTAACATCGATATCTTTTAGGTATATTATTTATGTATTTGAAATTAATAGTAGTCAAGCATAAAGTTTAAGTATATTTTAAAATAATAAACACAAAACACCAGGAGGCCACGTTAAAGTAAATTTCGGTTACGTCCATTTCCCTTGAAACGGGTTTTGGGATACCCCCCTGTATCTTTTTGAAAAATGAAACAATTCCCCTGATACCACATTTTAAGCGATTTTAGATTTGAATTCATCTATTTTTAAAATTCAACCCACGTTATGTGTCAAAGTAAATTTCATCAAGCTTTTACATTATTGTCAAAGTGTGATCCGGGCCCTTATTGTTTTAGTAAAACAATTAAAAGCAGATATTTATACTCTGCTCTTTTTGATCCCTCACCTTTTCTGATTCTGGTACTGTATATACTATACTTGAAATTTTCTTTTAAAAGGAGAGTTTGTGGTTGCTCTATAGGCTATTATTAATTTTTTAAATATGAAATTTTTCAAGTATCATTTTATTGAAGTCGCTTTCTTTTTAGTTAAAAAAATAATCCATCTAATAACACATTGCTATCGATTTCATACATCTTCTTTTGACAAATGTTGTCTCTAAAGGCTTCTTAAAATTTGAAAATTTATTTTGTCTCTGGAGGATCTATCCACCTGATTCCCTTATAGCTACGCCACTGTGATGTCACATGAACAATAAATACATAAAATTAATCGATTTTTAAAACGTGTTCAACATTGCAAAAAAAATATTAAACCATTAGTACTCATTATACATTTACAGTTAGTTATACATAGACACTACATCATACAACCTACAACTATGCATAGTGAATCATTCAAATTAAAGTGATTTTAATATTCAAAACTTAAATTTTCTTCTAATAAATCATGAAAAATTGCGGATAAATTTTGCACCCCCCCCCCCCCCCAAGCATTATATGCCCCTAGTCCAGGGCATTTTTATAAATCCAACCCTGGTGAGGGGACACCAAATGAAGAAACAGCCGAAATAATCATGCCTACTTTTTTAAAATAAATATGGCTAATGAAAATATTATTTTATAGTAGCCTTATTAATTTTGGATATCTACCATAACATCACTATCACCAATACAAATTAGATTATTATAAAAGGATGTTAAAGAAAAGTAACAATTTCGAATCAGTTGGAATACTTAATAGATGTATAAAGTATATAAAGATGTATCATTTTTCACTAGCATTAACCATAAAATATATTTTCACACTACCTCAAGGGGGGGGCGCGCCCCCCGCGCCCCCCTGCTGGATCCGCCCTTGTAAATAAGTATCCTGATGACATCAATGACCAGCTAACGGGAGAAATCTTCTCATTCAGGTCATTGTTATCAGATGAGATTGCCGCAAAAAAAACTGTCAGAGATATAGCAAAACTGCTGATTGAAGAAAATAATTTGCTCTTAAGTAGCTTCCCAAACCTTGCCACAACGGTGCAATTGTACCTCACCCTACCAGTGACGACTGCAACGGCAGAAAGAAGCTTTTCAAAATTAAAGCTTATAAAAAATTATTTTAGAAGTACTATGGGCCAATCAAGAGTTAGTGATTTGGCGATCCTCAGTATTGAACAACAGGAAACGCGATAAATTAATGTAGATAACATTGTGGAAGAGTTTCTTCTTTTGAAAAAAAGGAGATTAAGCCATCTTCAATAACTCAGTGTGTATGTGGCTGTAAAACTATGATAAACTGTCTCAGTATTACAATTATTCAACCATAATTTTTTTATATTAAGTGATCTAGTGATTGTGTAAATAGTTGTTCAATTACCTAAATAACTTATAAACGATTAGGTACCATACAATGAACAAAACTACAAAATTCTCAGTTTAAAGCATTGACATTGGATAAACAAAGGACACGAGATAATCCAAAAATTATATACTATACTAGAAACTGACCAGTGCAGAATGGATTTTTGGTAAGTTCATGATCTTATATAAATTTATAACAAGTGACATATTTACAGCCATAAAAACACAATCTCTTGGATTTTTGCTAATAATACTAATTTATTTGTTAAAATAATAATCTAATCTGATTTACTTAACTAACACTTACTAATCTTACTTATTCGCTCACAAAAATTCAAACCTACTCTAGAACATGGCTTGCCATAGTGGAGTAGGTCAATTTTCCACACAAAAACTTGTATTATAACACAAATTTTGATCTTTTACTAACACATTTTTGTATTAATAACTGTAGATGTTTGTAAATTTGTAGTAGTATTAGTTTTTTTAGAAAATAAATCATTTATTTATTTAATCTGATTAATACTATTACTGCTACATTTAAGAGGAATACAAATCTTATTACTATACGTTTTTATGACGAAAATTAGTTAAAACCAATAAGAGTGTTTTAGACCAGTTTAAATCGTTTTATTAACAAAAAATACATTTGGTCTGTGACATAAGACTCAGTTGCCGTCTGATTCATTGTCTGTGAGGGTTACGCTAGGACAGGTAGTTGTTTACAATACAACAGCTAAACTGGCACTCAAGGGATCGATGGAAATTCTCTACTAACTAGATCAAAAATATTGTCTGCAGTCATGCGGGTTGCATCAACTGTCCTCGCAGCCCGAGTGAAGGCGCTAGAATAGATGAAATACGAAATGCTATTAAGTGATGTCTACATCACTTAAAACTTAGTTGTGAGTTAGAAGCGGAATATTCGCAGAAAGGTCTTTGCCTAGGATTCACCCGAAATACCTGTTATAATAGTTTTAAAGATATTATAGGGGGAGGGGGGCACGATGAACAAACTTGCGGGGGGGCCGCGGGTTCTTATCGCCGCCACTGGCAAAATCCTTTATAAATTTTCGATAATATCCTAGTAGGCCTAGAAATCCTTTGATTTCTTTTGTTGTTGTTGGAATGGGATAGGCTTTGATTGCTTTGATCTTATCGGGATTTGGCTTAACGCCATCTGCTGTTACTATGTGCCCTAGGTAAGCAACCTCTTTTCTCAAAAATTCAGTTTTGTCTAGTAGTATTTTAAAATTTGATTTTCGCAATCTTTCAAATACATTTTGAAGTTGTTGGATATGTTCTTCTAGGCTAGCTGAATAGATTATTATGTCGTCAAGATATACTAGGCAGGTTTCATTTTGTAGGCCTCTAAGGATGCTATTCATAGCTCTTTGAAAAGTGAGAGGACTATTCTTTAATCCCATTGGCATGCGCAGAAACTCAAAATGTCCTGTTTCTGTGGAAAATGCTGTTTTTTCGCGGCTTCCTGGGTCTAATTCTACCTGGTAGAATCCGCTTGCCAAATCTAATGTTGAAAAATATTGAGAGCGCCCTAATCTGTCAAGTATATCAGTAATATTTGGTAGTGGGAATTTATCTACAATCGTTTTAGAGTTGAGACCTCTAAAGTCAATCACAATTCGAAATTTTTGTTTACCGGATGCGTCTTTTTTCTTTGGTACAATCCATATTGGAGAATTCCAAGGTGAATGAGATTCTTGAATAATCTTTTGTTTTAGCATGTCTTGTATTTGACTATTTACCTCTGAACGATAAATTTCGGGTTAGCGATCACTATATGTGTAAACGGGAATTTCATCAGTTGTTCTAATTACATGTTTAATTTGATTGGTAAATGTAAGGTCTTTTCCTTCTACATGGAATATATCATGATATTCGTGAATTAATTTTGAAATTGCCTGTTTTTCTTCCCAATTCATGTGGTCTGTTCTAATTTTTGTTATGTCAACGTTGGGAGGATGAACTAGATTGAGATTATAACTGTCTTGAAATTCATTACATTGTGGAGGTGTGATAGAATAGTGTGCAATATCCTCAACTACAAAATCGTCAGCTGTTTGACTTCAGTCAATGGATTTGTTATTGAACAATAGCTTTATTATTCTTTACATTAATCAAACAGGACGGTATTTCCAGGCCGGAAAGGTCTGTGTACTGTAGCAGGCATTCACCTTCCTTCACATTAACTGGAATTTCGATCACCAGTTGAGTGCGCGCTTGAATAGTGTAGGTTGCTATAGCAGTACGTTTATTGTTTTCATCATGTACATCACTTTTTTCAGAATCAAAGTATTGTATGGGAATCTCTTTGTTTCTATAATACATATTATTATTAACAAAGTCTAACTGCAGTTTTAACGCTTTCATATTATCTAGGCCAAGAAGCAAATCATAATCCTTATGAAAGTTAAACAAATAAAATTTCATTTTATTTTTACCAATGAACGGAATTTTTGTACTGAATTTTTCATTTGATGAGCCAAGTGCTGTTGCTACTTGAAATGGGTCTTTAATCAAATCTTGTTTGTAACATTCGGTAGCAATAAATATTTTTACAAAAGATCTTGTACTCCCTGTGTCTATAAGAACTCTGAGATTTGTGATTGGGTCGATAAAGAAAGGTAATTCGTTCTTTTCGTCCTGAAGGTTCATGATGGGAAATTTTCGTCGAGGCAAGCCTCTCCTAAAAAATTATCGGTATTGTTAGCTTGTTCAGTGTGATCTTGTTCAGCTTGATTCTGTAGTGATAAGTCTTCAAAAGCTTGTAACTCGTTTTCACTGCTATTTTCATTGTACATGGAATAATCAAAGTCTGTTTGTTCGTTACTGTCCAAGTTTTGCCCTGTCATTTGAAACAAACGGGGGTTTTTCCTAGGTGGACCAGAATTACGTGTTGAGATGCTCATTGGGGTTGGTTGATCAACTCGCTGTTAAGAAAATTGTGGCCTATTGAATCCCTGATTGTATGGGCGATTAGGCTGATAATTTTGATTATTATATTGCTGCACTGGTTTGTTCGAAAAATTGGGAGATTGTTGCATGTTGGGGCCTCTATGGAACATTTTTCTTGGCATTTGATTTGAGTTCAATGGAACATACCTGGGTGATTGATAATTTCTTTCAAATAAAAAATTCGGATTACTTGGTTTCGGGAATTGTTGAGGAACCATTTTGCTCATTTTAAACTGAAAATCATTAGTGAGCATGTTTACGGCTTCTTCAAGGTTGGAAGGATTTTTCGTTCGCATAAGGCAGTGGTTCCCAAACTTTATTGCTTCATGGACCCCTTGCCATGATTTTTGGTTTTAGGTGGACCCCCTGCATAAATTTCATCAATTTCTTTTCAAAGTATAAGTTGAAATGAGTTTTTGAAAGCTGATCGTGTTTTTGAAAGCTGAAAGTTTTTGAATAACCAATTCAAATTGTGGCGAAGAAAATATTGAAAAGTATATAAACTTAGTAAATTTTTGTAATGTAGTTGAATTTGAATTGAAATAATCAAATAGTATGACATATTGTTGTTGGTTATAGTAAAATAGTATTTATGGAACTCAAGAAGTATAACAGCCGGTATTTTATTATCAACATTCGCATCTATTAAAATCAGCAAAAGGCTGCTCAATGTGGGCGAACACGACACTCATTGTTAGTAGAATGTGATAGAGAGAGAATTGAGGAGAGGAGGTGAATAATAACAATGAATATAATTCACCTTTTTTAGAATATTGCATCAAATTTGTGACAAAAGGGCGATACAAATACAGTAATCAGTAGCGTAGTGAAGATCTTTTAATGGGGGGGGGGCTTATTGGAAATTTGTGAGCTCCCGGGGGGTCTTAGGGGTATTGAATACCCCTTAGGGTGAGGAGGGACCGGGGATCCTCCCCCGGAAAAATTTTAATAAGTAGTCCCTCAAACGTTGTAACCCAAGAGATTCTACTAATGTCTAGAAAAGCATTAATCCATTAATTTTAGTCCACATTATGGGAGAATTTTTGAATGTTCGATGTTGAGAGCTTGATTTGAGGCTCAAAAACAGTAATTTTATACGAGTATTTATTAAAATGAAGTTTATCAATTGGGTAAGGTGAAAGCTTAAATTCGAAAAATCACTGTTTTTATGAATCATTTGCCTGAGAACTTGAACCCACTTTTCGTTTATTGTTGTTCATTGATTAGTTGTGGACAAATTTTAATGTATAAAATCTAAAAAATACTACTTTTATAGTGCAAATTTAACAAGTTATAGTAATTTCAAATTATTATTACAATCAGGGCCACCCAGAGACATTTTAGTGGCCCGGGACAGAGTTGAGGCTGGAGGATCCCTTACACCTTCACCCTAAACACCAATTTTCAATTAATGACTTGATTTCCCAACTAGCATTGCTTAAGGCTTTAAGCTATGCCTAGTTGCTTTCTGTACTCAAAAAAATCTATGTAACTAATTTGAATTTGTTCTTCAATTTAAAGATAAACTTCGAGTGTAAGCCAACTGATAACCATTTGTCGAAAAAGCTGTGGAAGCTAGAGAAAAGGGTACTAAGTGGCACCAGAGAGAGCAATAAACTTCTCTTCTATTTTTGTGTAATCTTTTGAACTATTCACTAATATTGAAATACCGGTATGTAAAATTATAAAAATTATTATGATTTTGAATGGAACTTGGTTCAACTTGCAAAGAGCGAATGAATTAATAACACATCCAATTCCAAACTTTAACTTATAGTAATCTTTAATTACATAAATAGATGGTGACAAAACTTCAAAACATAGGGGATTCTGAAAAAAATTGTTCTCAATTTTTAGAAAGTGCAACTTTTAGCTTTTTTTATGGCTATCGACCCTCATATTATTTGCTGATTCTCCTTTCAAGCCTACTGTGTCAACTTCATTCAAGAGGTCTGGGGAAATTCAAACTCACGTTTGAGGGCTCCAAAAATATTGGGAACCACCAGCATCGTGGAGTCTTTGAAGGCCCAACGCCGAGGCAATTAGGGGACTCTTATGTATAAACGTTGAAATTTGAAATATTCTAGATGCAGCCTATTTGAATCTCTACTTCACATGACTATACTGGCAATAAAAACGGGTGCGGCCTCTAGGGTGTTATGCTTCTAAGGGGCCCCTAGTTGTACAAACTAGAAAAAATAGGCCCTAGCTGTACAATTTGGGGCCCCTTATTTTATTTTCGTTGTATCACTTGCTTACATTTGTAAAATGATGTGGTCCCTTGACGTTGAGGCCCAAGGAAACTAGCCTTCTTCGCCTCATCCCCTCTATAGCTTTAATTGGAGTATTTTCTAAGTTGATTAAAGTATTAAAATTATAGTTTTTTTCTAGATGTAACATAATTAGGCTGTACTCTTCAGATATGAAAACTTTTTTTTACCTCCAGTAACCGATATTTTTGTATTTTTATTGATGCCGCCCTACTCATTTTTGGGGCCTCTTTCACAAGCTAAAGGGGGGTTGTAACCCCCCCCCCCCTCCCGTCGCTACGCCAATGACAGTAATGCTAAAGTCAATGCTAAAAATAGCTTGAAATATTTAGTACCTGACTTGTTTAGTGACCTACCAGTAAATGTTAATAGTTTTGAAATATAATAGAAGATAATTGAAGGATATGGGGCTTGTTTTTCTTATAATAATACAACTAAAACCGGAAATTCATATCTGGTAAACGTAAACCTGAGCTGTTTAGTCACCTACCAGTGAAGGCTTATAATTTTAAAATATAAGAAAACTAAGTATGAATTCTCTGAGATTTAAAAATGTTTTCATAGAAAGCGCTATTGTTTCAAATAGATATAATGCTTGCTAGCATGTACGTATAACAGTACAGTATCATACAAGTACATAAATAGTCGACTGGTACTCTCTGTGATGTTTTCCATTACGAAATACTTTATGAACAATCTAACAATCTCGTATCAAAAATGACACTGTATTTCTATATAAATAATGATTTTTACTCACGTATACTGCAGATATTAGAGAGATGCATTTCACTTGTAGGCTGATGAAGATTATGTTTAGAAGTGAAATTCATACCTCCAGTATCTCCAGTATAAGTGAGTAAAAATCCTAATTTACTTATAAATACAGTGTCAGTTTTGATATTAGATTGAACATAGCATATGCCACGCCCCGATCCAAAGACATTCGCTATTGTGGACCCCCATTAACCCCATAATCATGGACCCCCAATTTTATTTTTCACTGACATGGACCCCCTGGCAAGTCCCCGTGGTCCCAGGGGGTCCACATGGACCACTTTGGGAACCAATGGCATAAGGGACCCTAATGGTTCATGGAGTCCCCTTAACAATACTCTTAAAGCTAGTCTTTTAACATATTCACACAGGACAGTAGCTGTTCCTTGCTGTTCTTTGTTTTGAAAAAATGCAATTTGCAAATTTAGTATACGCTGAATCCTTTCATAAAATTTGAATGGGCTTTCCCCACTTTCTTGTTTCATTTCAGACATTTCTAGATTGAGAGTGAAGCAATCTCTCTTATCTAAATAACTTTTCAATAAAGCCTCTTTAACCTCGGACCATGCACAGCTATTGGAGCTTGTAACAATATTTAAAGCTGCTCCTTTGATTTTAGTAAGAATAATTGAGAACAGATAATAGTTTTGAAAATCATCTGGGTTAGATGCTACATAGAATTTTGCAACAAGTTTATCACAAATTGCAATGAATCTACTTAACAATGTTGGCTCGCCTGAAAATTCAGGGATCATGTCCAAATACGTTTTTTAACGTTGGAGTGGGTGGAGGCGTTACGTTTGAGGTAGCCATTTTGATAAAATAATTTTTAAATATGCAATAAACTTAGATTAAATATTATAGATTATGAAACTATTGGTACAATTGTAAAAATATAGACTAATAATAACATAAATGACTCACAGAATATACACTTCTATGCTCATCGCTCGGGAACCGGAAACTGTTTGGTGATGATTTCGGCGATAAGTTCGTCAGAATAATCCAAAACTGCACACTGCACTTTGTTTCGAGGGTCACTTGACTTGATGATCGCGATCGATTGCCGTATCACGATATACGATGATAAGAGTTTAAATAAAGATGATTTTTGTAACGAAATATCCGAATATTGGAAAAGTTTTTGTATTCTACGAAGTCCCAATATTAGGTGACTAAACTCGCTCTCACGAAACTTTGGAATGTCCACTTCGTTAACGGTTGAAACCGAAGAACCAATTTTTGAGTTCTCGAAGCGGTCCTACCGACTGCGCCAGTTAAATTTCGGGAAAACACTTTGGTGTTTTTAAAAGCAATTTTTATTTCTTAATACAAGTTACAAATTATAGAGAGTGAGTAAAAAGTACAATAATAATATAACTAATACGATCATGGAGATGTTCACTCTCTGCTAACGAGTCTCAGACTGACTACGAATGGTCCGGCGTCAGCCAAGGCATGAGAACTGTACAATTCCAAGAAATATGCAAGGTTCGCATAAAAATATATTGAATTCGTATTTTTCTAACATATAACTTATATATATATATATATATATATATATATATATATATATATATATATATATATATATAATATATATAATTATATATAATATATAAATATATAATATATATATATTATTCTACTCAGTTAAAAAGCCCTGCAAAATAAAAGAAAGGAATTCGAAGAAATCTCAATATTAAAGATTTTGAGCATCTCTCTCAAACACCCCTCGTCTTCTTCTTTCTCTTTCTTCTTCTTCTCCTTCTTCTTCTTCTTCTTCTTTCCTCCTCCTCTACCTCCTCGTCCTCTACCTCCTCCTCCTTCTCCTTGTCCTCTTCCTCCTCCTTCTCCATCACCTCCTCCTCCTTCTCATCCTACCCCTCCCCATCATCATCATTGACCTCTTCCTTCTTCTTCTCCTCCTTCTTCTTATCCGCCTTCTATTTCTTCTTCTTTTCTGCCTTCTTCTTAGAACTTGCATATCGATTATGCACCTATCTCATGTATTTGTCACATGGAGTGCTAGAATTTCGATGACAGAGAACAGCATTAAGACGTTCATAATTATATTAAAATTGTCCTTCCATTGAATATGGTGAGACACATTATTTATTGAGAGCATATATTATTATTTCCAGAGATCATCCCATGAAAAAATGCTCAGCTACACAAGTGACACAAACTCCAGAAAAAAGTTTTTCAATTAGTTTTAGGCCTCGACTTAACTGAAGTGTAAAGTCTGCTTTGAGTTACTTCGAGTGCGTTTCCCGTCACTATTTTCCACTCATTTAAACAAGTAAAACAGTTTTACACGGCTGTTTACAACTTTTTATAACACTTTTTAACATGGCTGACAGTTGACGAAATGATTTTGACAGAGCCCATTGAGGCTTTGCGACATTTGTACGAGTTATGGCACACCTACAAAGGCGTAGTTAGAAATGTTTACCTCTTGCCGGATATTCTATACAGGAAACTGAAGAGAGTTGATAATTATTCAGAACTTTGCTCAAAGAGATGTCCTAAATTGATGCTATAAATCAACCTGAAAGTGGAGAAATCTCTTTGACTTCCATTTTTTGATCAGTACTTTGATGAGGGAAACATATTAGTTTTTTACAAAGGGTTCTTATGTGTTTTTAGAAACTGAATCCATATCTTAGCACTTCGAAAAATGCTTGTTTCCCGAAATATCACTGTTATATTACTTAGAATCTGACAAAAATAGTTTTTTATTTTCGACAAAAATAGCTTTCTATGATCTTAAGATTATCTTGTAAAGCAAGCGTTTCACGAGGAGTCAGAAATCGGATTTGGATTCAGCACATGAAATACATTATTACTACTACAGTTCATTGATATTGTTAGGTTATTGATATTGATATTCTTGTGAGAATTCATTGAGAAAATACTACTATAGGCTATGATTATCCTGGAAAATCACTCACCTGAATTAAGACATTTGGTTATTGAACTGTATTGCGTGTTTGAATTTTCTAGTTTTTTTTTTAGTTGGAATGGCAAGACTAATAGTTCTGAAATTGTTTGATATAATCACATATAGTCTATGTAACAGATTCCACCCAAACTTAACTGGATCTTAAGTCTTTTTCATCTTTAAAATTCATGCAGTTCCATTTGAATTATCAAAAATATCTGGAGTTCTCATTTTCCATTTTTGTTTATATTTTTTTAACATCTATTGATGCTAATATTCAGGGTATGTGATACTATGTAACAAATATTTGTTATATAACAATGTTGCACAATCTACAACAAAGAAGCACAGTTTCCAAAAACAATATAATAAGAATATTTATTCGCCATTAAATACATGTTCGTACAATAGGCTTTGTCAATGAAACAAAAATAAAATAAAACTTTTTAGACTGTACAACCAGACATATTGAAATTGATATATTCACTACTGTCATAGAATGCGTAGAATCCTTAAGCGACTGTGATATCACTGCCCTAAATCTTGATATTGGCAATTGTCTCACTGCCTGAGGTAGTTTATTAAAAAATTAGAATTGCTGATATTTATAACTTTTGAAGGTCTTACGCAGCCGGATATATGGTGTCACCATGTCATCAGGATAGAATTTCTTCTTGTGTAATAATTGTGGGTTTCCTGTCGTTGGAAGTTAGCTTCATTGCAGAGAATATACATACATGGTAGAGTCATTATTTGTAATTCTACAAATACTTGTCTAGAAGTTTCATTATTTCTCAGACTAACAATGCATCTAATAGCTTTTTTCTGCCAAACAAAAACTCTCTTAGTCCCACTGCAGTTACCCCACAAGCGAAGTTGTTGAAATGTGTATGGAACAGTCCATAGTAGGCCAATATCAGAACTTTGGTGCTTACACATGATTTCAGTCTCTTGAGTGCAAACAAGCTTCAAGATAGTTTTTTGCAAAGAAATTCTATATGGCTGGTCCAGCACAGGTTACTGTTCAACATGACTCCTAACAATTTCACATAGCTCATATAATTCTTGTACCATTCACAAGAGCCATTTCTCAACGAGAATATTATATTCTCACACTTCCTTTCATTTCGAGCCAATTAATTAGCTGTATACCACTGCTTTGAACTTTCTAATGCATAATTGAGTTTACTTATAACATTGTTCTCATTCTTATCAATGCTCAGATTAGTAGTATCATCAGAATATAATACCGAGTAACAAGGCACATTACAACTGTAGTGATTGATGTGAACAATAAAAATAAATGGGCCCAGTACTGACCCTTGAGGGACACCTGCTATTGTGAATTTTGGAGCTGAGAAACTATTGTTAACTCTGACTATTTGAATTCTATCTTTCAAGTAGCATCTGATCAAGTTTAACTCAGAGCCTTTAATTCCATAGGATTCTAATTTTTTGCACAGAATTGAGTGTGACACTGTGTAAAAAGCTTTACTGAGATCCAACAAGCCACCACCAACAATTGAACCATTGTCAAACCCCTCCATTATAAACTCTACAATTTTCTTTAAGGTCATAGTGGTTGAACATTTGGTTCTAAAACCAAATTGATTCTCATTGAGTAAGTTATTGGCATTGAAGTATTCATTGAAAGGTATTGATAAACAGGATTCAATCACTTTACTGATAATTGGTTCTATGGCCACAGGTCTAAAATTCTCAGAGAGATTCTTATCTCCTTTCTTGTAAATGGGGTTAACTATTGATTGTTTCAAACAGTTGGGAAAAACTCCAGATTGCAAAATCATATTATTTTATTATAAATGTCAATGGAAATTTGATGGAATCAATGATGATCTTTAATATGAAATTTGAAATTCCAAAACGTCCTCACTGTGTGATGAGCTGAGTTTCCTCACAATACATCTTACAATATCTGAATCCAAATTAATCCATGAAAACCTCAATGAAGTCTCATTTCCTTCTGTACTAGTTTCTGTCCTCATAAAATCAGAAAAAGTAACTGAATTTTGACAGTTGTGTTGATGGTCATTGGCATTGTCAGGTGCATTTACAAAGATATCATTAAATTAAGAGTGTTGCGTTGTCCTTGGTAGAATTAATTATTTGTCAAGCAATTTTGCATTTATTTTTAGACTCTGATATTGATTTATTATTTGTGGCAATTCGCGCTAAAACCAATGTCTTTCTATATATTTTTCTGTAGTTTGTGAAGTTATTCTTATTCTCACACCTGTGGCTTTCCATAAACTGTACAAAATCATTAGATGTTGTTTCATTGTTTTCAACTCTCATTGTTGTGTACTATTTCTTGTTTTTCATTTTTGTAAATTCATTTGTAATTAAAGGTAGGTTGACAGTGTAGGTTGAGAAAAAATGCTAGAACATCCAAAAACATTGAAGCAGATCTATTCACATCACACATCTCTGACCAATCAAAATTTGAAAGTGACTAATTTAATTCGTCCAGTTTATCCTGTCTCAATAGCCGATATTTACAGGTTTCTCTTGAGTTAAGTCGCTATGATTAACACCACAAAGTGGTATATAAAAACCTTATTATTTACATTTATATCAATGGTTTTCAATTCTCTTAATAATGTGATGCTTCAACCACAGAATAGGTAGGAGAGAGTTTCAGTGCCTATGTTAGTATTATTGTGTGTTACAACAACTTTGTTATAAAACCTTGTTTATCAAATTTTTTTTGCATAAACTTGTTACATAGTTCAAACCCTCCTTATAAAATATACATGTCCTTATCATATTATGTGAAAATATTCATTCCAGATAAATAAAGATCTAGTTGGATCTTATTTAAGATCTAACGCAACTCTATCCTTGCTGAGAAAATCAGTGCCATGAATCCTGAGAAGTATAGCCCAGGAGAAGTTTCAACTGATGGCACACAGAGCTGTGAAATGTCTTTTCCACAAGTGGACAAATCCTTAAAATTTCCCGGGGGAGATAAGAATCCCCAGATCGTCTGCTGCAAAGTAATTTTTATTCGTCTGTTTACGTCACTGGAACAACTGCATGCCATTTGGCGACTGCTTGTAGCATCATATTATTTGAAACACCGTCTTATGATATTTATTGGACTCGATTTGTTTCATGGGAATGGCAACTCTATGTACAAACATTGTACTACTCTATTCTACAGAAATTGTGTTTTGGTACAAGAGGAGAAAATTGCTTGGTTCAGTAAAGTGTTATAGCATAGCGTTTCGTTATTTATTTCGATCGTTTTTCTTTGCCAATATTGCTGACTCTAAACTTCCACTTTATCGGGTGTTTTTTAGACGCACAAAGTTTTATTTTTCATTTTATTTTATTTCATTTTTTATTAATTTGATACATAAACATAAGCCCGCAAAAGTTAGCTAGGCTCATCTAGCATCAGCACGTCATTATCGTATCCTTTAAAGGGGATCCAAAAACTAATGAATTGTAGTAGTGCAATAAATAGAACAGTGCTTTTGTTGCAGCATTTGTTCGTGAAAATACAAAAGAATGAATTTAGCTTGATTTGAAAGGTAATTTCAGACACTTCATGTGAAGCACCCATAGGTTTCAGACCGATGTCTGAAATAACTTTTGTTCTGGAATGAATAATACTAACATTTCTATTTTCGATTAATAAAATGATGAAATTCGAGGTGTAAATCTACCAAACCTTTTTATATGGAGGAATACTAGAAGGTCTGAGACCTGTGCGTGGGTGATGCGTTGGATGATGGTGATTGATGAGTTGGACCTACAGTTTTAGGTGGGTTCCTAACCGTCGGGAAGTGATTTTACAGCAGAGAACAGAGTAATTATTGCTGGACAATCCAATCGGTCACCCTTACTCTTTGTAACTTCATAGCTTATCTTATCTGACTGAACAGATACCTGCTACTGCTCGTGGCTATCACTTCTCTAAAATGTTTGTCTATTCAAGCTCATATTGGTTTGAATATGATATTATCAGACATATGGCTGCCGTGGCTGGCGTCTTCGTAGTTTAAACGAGTACCTAGTGCAAATTTTTAAGCACTTTTTGCAGCAGTTGAGTCCGTATATCAGCAATAACGTGGTGAACGTTGTCTTCCAAGTTATCAATCGTTACTGGCTCATCTGACACATATTTATATTGTTACGAAAGCAAACAAGCAGTTAATCACGCACTTGTTCTATTTGTATCATTCCATTGTTTTCATGGACAGACGTAGCTGCGATTTGATTCTTTTTCTTCTCTCTCGTTAGATGTCTTCTTAGTCTTCAAGTCTGCAACTCTCTCACTCAATTAAATTTCTCGAGATTTCTACATTCTTCCTGAACAATTGAGGTCTAAATTCCAAGCAGTCTTGAAGATTCTCGATGCGTCTAGTGACCTCCAATTCTTGGAATTATACAACTACAACAGCTATATAAAGGAGTCCACGTGAACCAGTGAGTTTAGTTCTACAAGCCTGCGTGACAGATTGTATTACAGATCTCGGGAGAGAGACAATCCAGTGCCAGTGGAGTAAACAGTGCTTTATTCAGTCTTTAGACAGTGTCGAGTGCAGAGACAAGTGTTATGCAGCTTACTAATAGTTTAAAGACGTTGTGTTAAGTGATATTATTTGGGACTGTCAAATAAAGAATTGGACTGTGTTTTTGAAAGTGATAGTTGCTCTTTTTATAATTTCTTTCTGCATTATTATACAGTTTATTGGACTCTTGTTTCTTTTATTATTGATCAGCCTGTAATTAATTATTCATTTGTACAGTTGATTAGACTCTTGTTTCTTTTATTGTTGATCAGCCTGTAATTACTTATTCATTAATTCTTGTATATAATTACTGAAAATAAGTATTAGCTTGCCATTTGATGATCTGTTTTTTATTTAATTGATTGAACTTACAATTAATTTGTGTAAATAGACTAATTTGTGTAAATAAAGTGCAAGTGTGAACTTTAGTGTTGCCAGCCTTATTTTAGCAATTAGAACCCGTAACAATATTATTTTTTATTATTTATATTATTAGACAGCGCCAATTTGACGACTTGAAAGATATCATTCGCCGCGGTATCGCCGATGTACGGCTCCAAACGCTGCAAAAAGTGCTTAAAAATTTAACCCTTTGTTTAGATATTTATGCCCGTACTTATGAACGTTTCTTCATTTTTTCTTGATTCGAGGGACTCTTGAAGTGTCAATATTGGATTTCACGATTCTTTCGAGTCAAGAAAAACTGAACAAACATTCATAAACACCGCCATGTCTACGCCCATGGCAGTAATATGTCGGATATTAGCTTCTTGGAATGAATGGTTTCATTAGTTTGATCAGCTAATCTAGCACAGCACAGCACAGCATCGCAGTCGGTGGCTGGCCAGCCTAACTATTCACTTTTTGAGCCCATTATTGCTTTCATCAGTCATTCTCATTTCATTTTTGAGATATAATACTAGTCTACTGCTATGGCTTTCACAATATTTTTCATTGTTTTCAGGATTATAAACAATAGAACTCTTCAATAATACTACAAAAATAATGTTAGATATTTTAGTAGGATGTATTCAGTTAATTAATGAACTGGAAAAATAAGGTTTATTATTGAAAATATTGTAAAACAAACAAAATGCAAGTTTAATACTTTTTCCAACGCTAACAGAAAATTGCTATATTGGATTCCAATTTCCAATTAGCGAATTCAGTAATATTGAAAATTTACAATCATAGAATTTCACATAGACCACCTATGCCAGTTTTCTATTATTGTAATCAATAAGCAAAGCTTATTGCCATGAATACATCAGAAATAATAGATAAGTTCTTATGAATGAAATCCTACCAATCACAATGAATCATTTCGCCTTAATTTCAAGCTTAAGGTTTTGACCGAACGAAGAGAGTCTCTGTTTCAAGTCGACCGTTTTGCATTTGTCTGTCTGTCTGTTTGTTACACATTTACGGCTAAACGCGTGGACCAAATTCAATGACATTTTGTATGGATCTTCCTTCAAGTAATTCCCAGTGATATATATGTAAAGATTTTCAAAACTTGCTTGAATAAGAATGATATATTATTAGTTAGAGAGAAACAAGTCATTTATAAAGTAAGGAAAGGAAATTTAATTTTATTGAATTTTTACAAATAATAGGATATAAAGGATATTATGGAATTTTCAGCCATCTGAACTAGTAGTGATGGCTAGCACAATTTTAAAAACAAAATAAAAAAATAAAACATTAAACATAAAAACACTATTTATAAAAGGGAACAAAGAAAGGCTCTTAGGCTTCAATCTATCTTGATTCTTAAATTTAGCTTCTTCATCATATGCAATTTGAATCAGATTCATAGATAGCCTTCGGGTCCCCTTATTCATCTGGTTGAGCCTTATTCATATGAATAAAGCTATCATTCATAAGAATGATATATTATTAGTTAGAGAGAAACAAGTCATTTATAATATTTCAATCAAGTAATAACAATAATTGCTAAGATATGATACACAAATTTAATCAATATTGTTTTGTAAACTAACTGATTAGACCTCTGAATTCTAATTTGAGCTATCAGCTGTCACGCGAATACAGAACACAACCTTTTGTGGAAAACAGACATGATTTAGACTACGCAAATTGAATCAAGGGTTAGGTCTTATGACTGTGTTTAATTTTGCGATGATGATTCGTGGTTATCATTGAGTACATCAAGTATGTTGATCATTTCCTATTGAATCCTATTGAATTTCAATTCCCCTAAGGAATTAGCTTCTCGAGAATTAGTTCCACTGTGCAAGCATCCTTATCCTTGGGCGTGAGGTCTACTGTTCACGAAACTACTAGTTGTATTGAATCATTTAGTTTGGATTTATAGATTCTATATCATCATCTGCTCTAGAGCTTGCCACATCGGGAAATTACCCAATTCTATAGCTGAAAAGGGATAAATTCGGGGAATTAATTCTCGAGGAGCTAATTTCTTAGAGGAATTGAAAATCAATAGGATTTGATAGGAAGTTGATAATTGGAGTAAGAGGAATTCTATATATATATATATATGCATTCCATGATCTACAAAACTTGAGTAATTTAAGCGTCTAGCTTAATTGGTGGTGGGGAGACCATTACATTTAGTTTCACCTCGTCTTTAGAAATCATGTTGAGAGAGGATGAGAGTAGGATGATGTTGGTTGATGAGTTCGACCTACAGTTTTAAATGGGTTCCGAACCACCTGAGTAGATAAGTTATAGCTGCTCACAAACCAATGTCATATTCCGTGCTAAAAATAACAATATGTTGAAAATCACAGCTCATAGACTGCATAGCTCATAGAGTTCTACTGCAAACCAATTTATTTTTACAACAGAAAAGAAAAACACAAAAATTATCTCGAATATTTTATTTGTCCATCTAAAAACTCCAAGAACATTGACAAAATCATTATTCGGCATTTTGAAAGTTTATCTATTAGAAAAATAAAGTCATCTTCTATAATAGTCATCAAGTACGGAAATGTATGGATTGAAAAAACATTGGCTTAGTTTTACGAATCTTCAATAATTTACTAGAATTTTTGACCCGTATTCATGCACAAATTTCAAGGCTTTCTTTTTCAAGGAATACTTAAAAAACCATCCTCTCAAGTCTCAATAAGTCTCCCTTGAGAGAAGGAAGCCTATGGACAGGTTCATGAATACGGACCTCAATAAGGCGTCAGCTATTTTCTCAGCTCACTATTCCTGATCAATATTTACAACTCTATACCTCAGATTGCTCTACAGATCCAACCTGCGCATGCGCAGAACTGATCTGATCAAGGAAATAACGAGCGGAAAAATAGCGTTATGCTTGTTTAAAACTTTTCAATAGAATTAAAAATGAATATAATAACAATTATTAGAGTTGAGAATTTACTTTTTTTTTCAATCTAGATCTTCATCGGAGATCAAATTTTTATTTGTCCATCTAAAATTTTAAGAACATTGGCAAAATCATAATAAGCATTTATAATTATAAATAGAGACTTGAGAAGAAGGGAACACGCTACCGTGCTTGGAAGATGTGTTTTTAGATCACCTAACCTTTTAAATACGAAAAAGCCTTCACAGAGTTAGGTAATTTTGAAAAGGGCAATTGGCATTTGAAAAGGACATCGATTTGAAAAATAAAGTCTTCCACAATAGTCAATACAGATCACTTTCTCGTTCTAAAAACTTAGTAATACAGTAGAACATCAATTATTATTCGAGCTCTGATCATATGTATTGGTATTGCTGATTATCAGAATCGCTTCAAGGCGAAAAATTAAGTCAGAAAACGCGTAAAAACAGCGAAACTTTGACGGAGGTGTTCATAATTACTTCTATTTATGCCTTCATAAAATTAATACGACTTAATATTATGTACAGCACTTGTAATTAGGCAACATAATATACGCTGAATAACCTGTAGAAGTGTTTCCTACCATTAAATTAATTGAAAATACATTGCAGTACTGAAAATCTGCTCATTTTCTTTAAAACACATTTTTTTTCTGAAAACATCCAATTATTTTAATTAAACAGAATTTATTAATTTCGAATCCCTTTAATTGCTATAAGTTTATACTGAAGACTTAAAGGGATTCGAAATTAATAAATTCTGTTTAAGTAAATTTGTCAGTTTGTTCAATTGTCAGTAACTTCGAACTAACTTATTTTAATTTTTGTAGTCAGAATGGGGTCCGGTACAAATTGATTCGAAGTGCTGCTGTATTTTTATGGGGGGCATGAAGTCTATTATATCATTTTAGTCTGTTGAAAATATCGATAGACGTGGAGGACTGTCAAGGATTTTTTTGTTATTGAGAAATTAGGTGATTATAAAACAAATGTTTGAAGCACGGTAGCTCGGTCTCTTCTCCTCAAGTATCTATTACACAGGTCACTAGTTTTTCACATAAGAGACGTAGCATTACACTTTTATGAGAATGAAGAAACTTCGAATATGTCTAGAAAACTCCAGAACGTGTACAAATGAACGTGTCCTATGAACGAAGTGGATTTCCGTGCTATTAGAAAAATCTGTCACATTTAAATTCACAACACGTTTAAAACGAGTTATTGATAGTCTCATTCGGCTGTAATTGTTGAAGTTGAGGGCTTTCCCTTTTCATTTCCCTTTTTTCGTGAGTATCACGAAGTTGTATATGTTCAAGTCCTGTCTTCAAAGGTAGTGCTGCTGATTGAACCTGGAACGTCATAAAATTTAAATAATTTATGAATTGATTTAACTAGTATTTTTTTTTTCAAGGATGAAGCTTACATAGGTCTGGGACCTGTAGGTTTTGGTGAGTTCCGAACCACCGGGAAGTTATCGATAAGTTTAATAAATTATAAGTATATATTGATGTTTGATAAATTACATAATTAAGTTCGCAGTAAGTTTCCAAGGAATTCCTCTACGTGAATACTTTTCTTGAATTGGGAAATTAAATCAAAAGTTATTCAAATTTTTGACTCTTCCTCAGCCTAGTTTTTGTTCAGATGTACTTGTTATGTGATTATTATATCTACATTTGTATATCTATAGAATACATGACATAAGGTATTATTTGTATTTATATTTGTTAATTTATCCATCGATCAAAAAGTTTGATTTTAAGGTAAATGGCTTCGAAAGGATTGTGAAAACCTACATTTATTCTCCTAGAAGTTACTAGCTGCATATTATAAAGTTTTGCGGTAATAAACAAGAATAGAGATGATGCCAACTTGATTAAGGAGTAGTCTACTGGGTGTGAAAAAAAAGAGTTTTAATGCTTTGGAGCATTTATTATCTACAACTTATAGTTTATTTTTATTTATTTATTAATTTCAAAAATACAACAAATCAAAGTTACAACGGGCTTTCGCCCACAACTGCCTTGTTCAAAAATTTTAACACTGAAGAATTAAAATTTTTCCAATTTTTCACAATGAATTTCATAATGACCATACAAGGAACATACAATTACCAATACTATAATATTAATTTGAAATTAAATTTTGTAAAAAAAAAACACTAACAGAGTTCAATCGTCCAAAAAAAGTAGACATAATTTTGAATTTAAATCAGATTTTAGTACCAGAACATAAAATATACATGGGGATATTCCTGTCACATGGGGATATATGGAAAAATATTTTCAATTTTCATAATTTAAATAAGTGAAGTTTCACTCCAAATAAGTGAAGAAAATAATTATTTAAAATTAAGTTCTTTTAAAATAATATACTAAATTTAGCTTGAGTCATAGAGAAAAACATCAATGAGAACTTCTGTTGAATTCGAAGCTGTTCCATAAATTAAAGGTTTTTATGGTTCCAATAAATGTTTAAAAAAACATGTGAATATGTTGATGTATTTATATAATCAATATATACACCACAATATATATATACATCAATATATTGAAATGTTTTTTTAAAACATTTATTGGAACCACATAACCCTTAGTGGTTCCAAAAAATGTTTTAAAAAACATGTGAATATGTTGATGTATTTATATATTGATTTATATCATCAATATATAAATCTATTCATACATCAATATATTCACATATTTTTTTAAAACATTCATTAGAACCATATAACCCTTAGTTAAGGGTTATATGGAACAGCTTCGAATTCAACGGAAATTCTCATAGAGAATTATTATTGTTCCAAATAATAATTATGTTTTACTTTATGGAACGATTTTGGACTTGGAAAAACCTTCTCTGTCAATTGGAAAATGATAAAAAAGCTTTTTGATGACATAATATTTATTATTCTATGATTATACATTATTAAAGTATTTTATAAGCAAATTGAAAAGAGTAGAAAAGTATTTCTTGTTGTTAGACTTGCAGGTGGTATATTTTGAATCAAAAACAAAAATTCTATATAACCCAAGAGTTCCATATACATCCATTTTACCAGAACCATTTCAATCACATTTTTTTATTAGTTTATAATGATTGCATTGAATAAAAGAGCGAAACACCTGGTACAGTAAAGTTGTTTTTCATTAAATTTGCACGTTGGAATTTATTTCAACAAAAATGAAAATAAAAAGGAGGGAACATGATGAGTTTTATGTAAAGATGGCGGCAGACAAGAAAATAATATGACTACTACTAACAATTTCTCATTGAATTCTTCTCATAAATACATGAAGGCATATCGAAACAAAGAGGAGATATCGAACTATCAATTCAACCTAGAATCAATATTTTTGAATTTTGTTGGACTGCTTCCCTGAATCAATACTGCACTATTGACACAGTTTCGCTTACCGAATGTTGTTAGTAGACTAGCATCAGGTAATTTGTATGCCACGTCCCACAACCGGAGTGAGATGTTGATTCTTTCCGCTCTCAACATCCATTAGCGCTAACCGAGCAGCAGCTGTAGTTGTGGCTCAATAATACTCAACAACCTGGAGAGCAAGATGGCGGAGAGAGGGATGCTGTAAAGTACCACTGGGAGGAGGCAAATTGAGAGTGAGGCCGAAGATGCCGAGCTCTCCTGTCGCTGGATGGCGGCCGTGTTGTCCCCCTCTGCAAACAGAACAGTATAACGAATGATCCATTCAAGATTGAAACTGGAACATCTGTTCAAATTTAAGAATAGTCTTGAAAGTGGGACATCTGCTCGATTGTTGAAGCAGTAGGCTACTCCTATAAAATACAGCCAGGCTTTGCTCTGAAGTTTATTGAGGAAGTAATGGATGCTACTAATAGGCCTAACATTTATTTCAATTTTAAACCTCTATAAACACAATTATTATGGGTGTACTTGTCTTCATAACCCTCAAACATTTTCCTATTTTCAAATAGACGACGTTCAATATTGTTTTTGACCCTCTTTTTTATACTAACCTCCAACCATAAAAGCCATCATTTTAATAAACAGGAAAATCAAAAAGTTTTCAAATCAAATTTTTCAACATATAATACTTTTAGCACCCCTCACTTGAAAAGGGATAATTTTTTAGAAACATGTTCCATCAAATTTCAACTGGTTCCATCAATAAAATTAGCATGCATCAATCTTAAAAAAGTAAAAAAATGTCACATCATAGAAATTACTTCTCACATTTGAAAGAGAACTACTTTGCATTTTCAACATCAGCCTGCTCTCAATAAAAATCATTATTAATTGAACATTCATTTGGTAACAAAAGTTCATTTATTATTAAGAACGATCCACTACTTCAGTTAGAGATTTCTTTTCAGAAGTTGGATTTGAAGAGTTTCCCAAATATTGTACTTTGAAATGAGGAAGGCAATGAAAAGCAATCAATACAAAATATTGCATGATAGGATCGCCGTAAATCATCGCTGTCTACTTTAACCATGGCAAAACTGATTTACAAATTTCAATAACTTACTCAACCTCTTATCGTGATTTTAATCATTAACATAAATTATCATACATAAATATAACGTAAATTTATAGCTATTGTTAAACAATCATTACTACACAAAGATCCTCATCATCAATGCATAATTTTATTATTTTTTTTATTTTGCCGTGAAATGAATGTAGCCGTGAGCAGTGCCATCTAATAGGGAACCAAAGAACTTCATGTAGTCACAAAAAATTTATCAAGCGAATTATATAGTTTTGATTATTATGAAAGTGAATGGAAATAGTATCAATTGGTCAAATATATAGTGAATTAAATTGCAATGGTACTAAAGTAATGAAACGGGATGTTGCTATTAGATTTTAATGAACCGATGCCTCCGCATTACTAGTGAGCCCAACGGGCTGGAGAACTCGCTCGCAAACAATTAATATTTGATAAGGAAACTCATTTTTTGGAAAGCTTATCGTAAAACGGTTGCTTTGAAGATACGGTACTTATTTAAAAATTCACATATATGTGAATCTATTTAGTAGATATATTTACCACATAAAAACAGCTGTTCATAATTATATCCAAATATCAGGGCAATGAAATTAGTATATCAGATAGAGATTCTATAAAAAACCTGATCATATTTATATTCATCTACAGCTGATAATAACTCAAAATATATTTTGAAATCTATTGCAAATGCCATCATATGGTAGAATTGTAGAAACAACTATTTTCTATTTATAGTGATACTAGCTGGCCCGACGCGCGGTGCTGCGTTCTCATAAAAAAATCTTGGTTTTATTATTTGTCACCTCCCACTGAGGTTACATTTCAAATTTCAACGTTCTAGGACTATTAGGGAAGAAGTGTCCTAGGGCTCTTCCAGCTGATCAGAGAGGCCTCCTTAGTTGTTTTCTTACCACCTCTCAATGAACATTTCAAATAGGGTAGAAGCTAGGTTTTTTATTTTATTATTCGCCACCTCCTACTGAGAATACATTTCAAATTTCTAGCATAATTACATTTACCTGGCATAATTACATTCCATCATACACAGCCATATTATGTTTCCTACATACTGCAAGGCTCCGACTGAACGGTATCCTACATGCAAAGTTTTGCGTTCCAGACAGCGTGAATAACGCCGCTAAGGGGCCTGCCATATGATTGAAAACTGTTGACTTCTATCAGCTGTTTCTTTAAGCTGTTTGGCCGGCAAGTTCAGTAGGTTAGGTGAATGATGATTTGCAAAACACACAAACAGCTTGCCCATCGAAACATAGTGTACAGCAGATCGAAAAATTTCAAATTATTTTCCATATGATTAAAAGCTCCCAGTAAGCTAGCTAGCCATGTACCCGTGCTTTGCATAGGCAAAACTTTAACCCCCTAAAAACACCCCTAAAATTGCGAATTTTGAAAAATCCTTTCCTATTGCACGGTGAAATCCTGTAAGGATTGTTCATACGAAATTTCAAGTTCATGGGCCTAGCAGTTTTGGCTCTGCGTTGATGAGTGAGTCAGGGTATCATCCTTTTATAGATAGAGATATATATATATATATATCAATGAAGGGCCTATTTGATTCGCCTCAAAAGGGATGAAGGAGTCGGTTAATTTTATTGGCCAACGAACTTGACCTGTCTAAAGATACCAAGAATCTGTGTTTCAAATTTGAAGTTGATTGACAAAGGCGTTCGAAAGTTATCGTGGAACATACACACAACGCCTCGAGCCTCAAGTAAAAAAAGGAAGAACTCGCTTCGCTCGTTCAATAACAGATTGATTTTTGTGATATGCCCGAATCATAGATTGTATTGAAAAATAAATTAAAAATCATAAAACTTCAAGGCTCTCAAACATTAACCCCCGAGGGGGAAATCGGTACCCCGTTATTTAATGATATCCAACATTGATGCTAATTTCAGACATTTAATTACATCGTTTGTTGAAATTAACATATCACCCAATTTGGCAACGGTTCGTTTTTGTTCAGAGCTCTTGTAATACAATATTGATGCCAATTCTACTGCATACACATGACTTCATGACAATACTTATGTGTTGAATTCGAAATTTTAAACAGTTAGGCGCTATTCCGCAACCATGCCTTCTTGCTCAGGGCTTATATAATACAGTCCTATTTTTTTTTTTAGTCAGAAATGGATGCAACTGTAATACATCCCAAGCCACAATGAGGCAAATACAGGCTTATCTCTGCCAGAGTTTTGAAAATTTAGGCGTATTCATTCAAGTTTTAGAACTCATGTAGCTTAAAAACAGAAAAAACCACATGATGCAAAGTGCAAAAGAGCTGCCGACTAACCGCTATTCTACTAAACAGGAGAAAGAATAGAATCAGAATTATAACTTTTCTCATTTGGAAAGAATACATTACAACTTTGTGTTTCATGAAAAGAGGTGCATCTTAATAACACAGGAGCTGATATAGAATTGTTCTTTGAGAGGTATAGCCGTGTAAGAGGCTTTCGTTAAATGTATTGCTACCTGAGCTTTTCCCAGCCACAGGCTGAGCTTTTCCGCCTTTTGTACTATATTTCATATTCTGCTTCCACAGAGGGAACAAGCGCATGGATTCGACCTTTGCCTCATATTTATTAGTCAGATATGCGAAAAAATAACTCTCTTTTTGCCTCTAAATTTCGTTGTATCAATCTCTTTTTTGCTTCCTCTCATCCACTTACTCTTTCTCACTCATTTACTCTCTCTTTCTCTCTCTGACAGGGTTGAGTAGAAGAGAGGGCCTTGAGTCCTAACTCCACCCTTAATGGGTACCATTCATTTATCTATCTACCTCTCTATCTCTCAGTATCTCTATCTATTCTCTCTCAGTATCTCTCTATGTGTCTCTCCCCCTCTCTCTCTCCTTCCCTCACTCTATCATCCTTTCACTCACTCTCTCACTCACTCTCTCTCTCTCTCTCTCTCTCTCTCTCTCTCTCTCTCTCTTCCAGATAGACAATAGTGTAGGAGGCATGTCATTCGTACATTATCCAACACGAATCCTGCTAGATTTTCTTGTCTGGATTTTATCATCGCAGCCAGCAGCTCAGAAAACAATTTCAAGGTATTGCTTCCTTCTTTCTTTTTACGTGGAATCCACTTGCACTGTTGATGAGAACGAATAAGGAAAGAAGTTGTGGAGGATGAGCAGGATAAAATATTATTCACATATCCGTTGTTCATCGGTGAGAGCGGCTGATAATAAAAAGGTTTCGAAGCTCTGGAAATATTCAGACATATCTGTTTTTCTGTTTACTACATCTGGTTGGAATGGGGGAGCTGGTGTGTCACTAGCTGAAAAATTCAGCAGTGCTTAGAATAAAATTACTCAGTAATTTTACTTAGTATCATACTCCAATTTTACACCATGTAAACCGGATGAGGCTACAGTAGACCCTCGATTAACCGAGTATACCTCGGTTGATCAAAATTTCGAATAACACGGACTCTGTCGAGGTACAATGGAGAAAATAATAAAGATGTGACCAAAGATGTCAGAAATACATCAGTTAAATACATTAAATATATTCTCCTGAAACTACTTGTAGAGAATTAGTTCACGTGTTGAAAACTATCATAAAACAGCTGTTTACTGAGGAGCGAGCAATAAAACACTCCAAGCTTGCCCAAGTCATAGCTTTACTTTCACACTCGAAAATTTGCAATGAAATTTATTTGAAATTATTTTATAAAAAGTGCAGATCTCAGGTAGCCAGATCGCACATCAAGGAACCAAATCATCATACGAAACGATAATGATTATCATACGGTTGACAACACTGAAGCTAACCAGCTGATTACCGCCAGATGAAATTTTCATAACCTCCACGATGGTGTATTGTGTATGAAAATGATAATTTCATACAATTATTGAACAGAAATAAAACATTGGAGTTGTAGGATAAACCTTGTTTGTAATTCCAGTGTTTAGCTTCATTATCACTTTTGCAAAATTACCGTATTCCAACACACGTCGTGCGGTTACTGTTAAGCTCCAGCGATGAAGTCACTCTACGCTCTTAACATAATAACTATTTTATATAGCCTACTACATTATTTCAATTCATTGATGTTTAGAGAAGCTCTTTAACTAGTATTATATTATTTACTTCAAGGGCGAATCCAGGGAAGGAATAAAGGGGATGTATCCCCCCCCCCCCGCCGAAATTCTCCAAAATAAACTTTATTTGTGTCTTGCATGGATATGACGACCTTTTTTTCAGATGCTTTATCCTGAAATTTTTTCTCAGTTGATATCCTACAAAAATTTTGAGATTTACCCCTGGTTTAAGTTACCGTGAGACACACAGTTTGGACGCTTTAATGCCGCACCTCAGTTTTGCGGCAGTACCTTGGAGGTATCAGAGCTCTACTGTATTTATTCTCGAATCATGCGATGCCCAGTGATCCCACCTAGCTCTATGGCGCTATTTTCCCACACTTTGACAGACCCACTCTTCAGATATATCAGATATAAACAACGAACCTTAGTAGCTGTTATTAAGTGACTATTGAATTGAATTTTTTAATAACCGTAGCCTTTGTCATGACCTAGATAATTATCCCGTTTCAATTGAATCGTGCAGCCTGCTAGTCACAGTACTGTACTGTTTACTATCCATGGTTACTTTATAAAGATAATAAACTCGACCATTTTTAGTAACATAGAATAGTCAGCCTACCAATGCAAAACAGTGAAGGTAAACAAGTTGAGAACTAGTGACCCACCGACCAGACACAAATCAACAATTAGGTTTTCTTATTCTTTCATCATATCGCTGTTCCATATTATCTATAGTTAATTAATCATTATTTTAATTCAGGACTAATCATTTTCAATTCTTAAAATTTAGAATTGAAATAAGTCGGGTACTTACGTATTATACGTGGGCCGCTATTTAACAGGCTTAACCTAACCTCGCTGGATCATGAATTCCGAGACATCTAATTTAATAATGCCTTGCTCTGACACAAGCGATCTTCAGAACATTCCAATTAACGGGACGTCACAAGCTATAGCGAGGCTAGGTTAAAGTTGCTGAAATAGTGGCTTTTGTATAACACATAAGTACCCAATAACTCTGCTCTTTTATTCACAAGGAAGACAGAAAAATGTCTGGATTTCTTGTTCCATGACGAACTGCGTTGTTAATATTAACTTTTTAAGTGAATTCAAAGACTTGCAGTCAAATTTTCATTAAGAATAAGTATGATTTACTTACTCTGTAGGCTGAACGTTTTCGAATCTTTGAGATCCATTTTCAGAGACGTCCTCCTTGAACATCGATGTCAGTTTTTTTGTTAGAAGAATTGTGGTTTTTGTAAAATGTGATCAAAAAGTTTGTGTGATTTGAAATTTAGTTGTTGGTTGAGGATGTTTTGTTTATGTGTGTATTGTGTTTGTATAATTCAAATTGTTCCAAGGTGTTGAGACCGTATCCTTTAGATTTTATATGTAGAATGTGTTGGTAGGTAGTGATCTCAGTAAAAGTGTTTCCAGTTTGAACATCTCATTCAGAACAAAAAACAAAATGAAAAATGCACTTACACTCAAAACCACACTGAACACAAACAAATACGATCTCCCAGGGATCTACAAACTGAACTGCTCTGATTGTAACAAATTCTACATAGGACAAACAGGCCGCACATTCAAACAACGTTACAAGGAACATTTTCAAGTCATAACATCAAAAGCAGAATCGAATTTCGCTGACCATATCATTCAAACTGGATACACTTTTACTGACATCACTACCAACCTACACATTCCACGAGTACATATAAAATCTGAAGGACACGAACTCATCACCTTGGAACAATTTGAAATATACACATTTTACAAAAACCACAATTCTTCTAACTAAAAAACTGACATCGATGATCAAGGAGGACGCCTCTGAAAATGGACCTCAAAGATTCGAAAACGTTCAGCCTACAGAGTAAGTAAATTATACTTATTCTTAATGAAAATTTGACTGCAAGTCGTTGAGTTCACTTAAAAAGTTAATACAAAAAAATTTATTTACATACGATCCATGAATTTATTATATATTTTTATACATGTAGGCTGATGAAAGTCACACACACTATACCAGTTTTTCATCATTTATCTGTGTCATAATTGAGATCATTTTTTCTCTTTAGAAGTAAACTTTTAAGACGAAGTTCAATCCATTATTGAGTTAAGACCGTATTTGGGACCGTATTTGGTTGGGACCGTATTTCTACTGCCTTTTCATACATCATAGCTGATTTTTGATACTAGGAGGAGCGGGGCCTCCTCCTCTGCTATTGCTGTAATTCTGCACTCATCATACGCAGTAGATTTGTTTCAATAAAATCTTCCAATATTCAATATCAACTCATAATAATTAAAAGTATCTTGTACATCAGTAGATAAGAATTCTTTACTCACACACGAATCTGTAGTCTATATTATGTTGGAATATAATTCTTTCTATTTTCGTTGTACTTCAATTATGATTGTAGTATGTTTTGTGGAAATAAATCAATTTAATTCGATCATATTGGTGAGCTATTTCTTGTTAATAATGTACGCGTCCAGTATCAACCAATGACACGCCTCCAGCACGGAGTGTGACCAACGAGAGGCTCCCAGTCTATGAACCATATTCGTCTAAGAAAGATATAAGATAATTTGTATTTTAAATTCAGTTTTATTAAGATTGAAAATGACAGGAGAAACTATTGTGTTAATAATTTACGTTGTTGTGACAACATCTGTATTGTTCATTACGGGTGAGCCCGTCACGACAGCAGGATTGCCAAGAACGACTAAAAGTTTGGAATTAGTGGGTAAAAAATACGAAAGTTCAGAAAATCATTGCTTTATTTAAAATGTCAAGGAAAACAGAAAATGAAGGACAATTAAATATGATTTGAATTTTCCCAATTTTTTATACGGTACTTGATCCTTAGAGCTAGATCCTCAGAACTAGAACTTGATCCTTCCTTTTCGTGCCTTTGTTGCTCAATTGGTATTCGTTTTTTATGACGATATTGATAACAATAATATAAGTGACAAAGTGTGAGGGTAGTACATAAAAAGCATAAAGCATAATACCTGCTACAACTATTAAACAACTTTATCATAAGTGTATGCTGATTTGATCATTTAAAGTTTGGGAGAACATTTTTATCTATCACACGTCAGTACTCCAGGCTGTAGTTTAAACAGTATTTATGAGTATTTGCTATTCTAAGTTTAAAAATTTGTAGCTCCAGCCCCCCAAAAAAAATATTTCCAGGGACAGCCCTGACTATCGAGATTCACCACAATGTCACCATCACCAATAAATCTTCTTCTCAAGGTCCTGTCTGATTCTAGACGTTGGCAACTATCCTGGCAATCCTCATCTTGTCTACCGCAGCTCTGAATAATTCTGTTTTGTTATTCCATACCAAACTCTCAAAGCAATCTATATCTGTCCTCATGCCTCATAATTTATGTCCCAGATTTTCTAATTTTTGGCTTTGATTATGGGCAAGATTTCTTTGCTCTCTTGCATTCTGCGTAGAAACTCTTGATTTGTGACTCTGTTCACCCATGATACTCGCAGCATTCTGCGGTATAGCTACATTTCAAATGCTTCCAGTCTTGCACTTATAAGTTCATTCAATGTTCAAGACTCTGCCCCATACATCAGCACTGAGAAGATCAATCGCATTTTGTATTAAATGTAACATTGTGGCTCTTGAATATCTTACTCAATTTGTTAAGAACGGCTCTTGATTTCTCTATTCGGACATTTATCTTGTAACTCATCCCATTTGTCATTGAAAGTGTTGTCCCAAGGTATATTATATATATATATATTTATGTATATTAAATATATTCCATATATTTATATATATTTATGTATATATATTTTTACCCTCTCTATGCGCTCATTTTTCATGAGCAAGTGATCTACAAGATTTTCTTCTTTACTAACAACGAATAGTTATGTCTTCTTCATGTTAATGTCCAAGCCCAGTTGTCTGCTACTTGCTATCAATCTGGTCACAAGGGTCTGCAAGGTCTTCATGCTATCTGTGAATATCACTGTGTCGTCCGCGTAAAGTTATTCATTCTCTCTTCAACAGAGACTATGCAGAATAATCAAACTTGTCAAAGAAATCTTCAAATATGGCGAGCCTAATTACTTTACAAAAGATTTAAAATTTTTGTCTGAAAGCAGAAAGAATAATGTTTTACATACTAGAACCGGAGATACCCTTAGGATACCAAACCACTAGATCATTCGTTGTAAGTGCTTGTCGAGCTTGGAACGCACTTCCAAATTCCATTGGGTGCATTGAGAGTCGAGCGAGCTTTACCTCGTCACTGAGGAGGTATCTTTTGGAGAGAATGGTTGCATCGTTTTGACCATAGAGCAGCTTCATGACAACCTTCATATTGCTTTTTGTGAATAATATGTCATCTGTATTGTTCAGTCAATATAAAAAACAAAATTTCAATTATTTACAATCACTTCAGAATATTTTCATATTGTATTCAAGTTTTATTTTATGATATTGAAGATCCATCTTGTTTCCAATAATATATAATAAAACATTAAAAAAACACTTTTAAGTGGAAATTGTGACTCACGCTATGGCGTGACGGCCGTTCCACTCTGTTTTCAAGAGCATCGTTAGACGACCCCCAGTACACTCACTAGTGAGTGTACTGTGGGTCGGTGTAATGTGAGTCACAATTTCACTTGAAAGTGTTTTTTAAAGTTTAATTTTATTTCATTATTACTAATTATATAGTCTCCCAGTTCAAAATTATCAAGGTTAAGCTTGAATGGGCAAAGTTTTTGTCCTTTATTACATCACTGCTTCACATAGTTAGTATCCAAACTTTTCACTATATAACTATTGTGTAGTTAATAATATGTTTTTCAATTAGTCACAATGGAATTTTTTAAGTTTACTTGAATAAAGTAATTTTATCTTATCTCATCTATTCAGAAGGACTCCTTCATCTCTATCTTCCAGAGCTTCCCTCGGAATATGTTGTCAATATATATTAAATAATAGCGGGGATAAGAACATAATAAAAATAATTAATGTCCCATAAATCATCATGAATATGATTCCAAACACGAGCAATCATCATGATGCTAAACATAGATGTTGTTCGTCATGCTTGATAGAACATGCAGCATGCAGTCTGTTGTGTAAAGTGCTTTTGGCCAAACTCTGAATTGGCCTAATGGCTGGATCCCCAACTGGGGAATTCGATGCATATGAACGGCAGATATCAGCATGCATTTTGTATGAGTAATTGAGCACCAGTTTATATCGAACATTGAGCTCTACACAATCGTCTAGAGTGCGTGTAGCTCACATCTAGAGTATTCATTAGAGTGTAGAGTATCAAAATATGACACCGGAGTACTTACTGACTTTAATAGCTTCCGTACAAACATCATTCACACAAAACAGTATATTCTATTATCAATCTAATTGCATACACCCATTATAATAGTAGTTTATTCAACGGTTGTATTATGACTGTTTTTAAAGTATTTTTATTTTACGTTATCCATTCAGAAGGACTTCTTCTCTATCTTCTAGAGTTTCTCAGAGCCATAAGTGAGATTCATGTTAGGACATGAGTGTACTATACATCTTATAGGCAGAATACAATAAATTATTGTTGGATTCAATAGTTTATATATAATTTTCAATATACAGGGTGTTTCGGAACTCTCTATCAATACTTCTAGGCAGTGTTTCTGGACCACTAACAAAAGTAAATATCATAATAAAATTTTTCTAAAATCCCCAGTTAATCACATAGCCGCCATTTTGTTTTTTACACTCATTATTTTTTTATTTGAACAGCTCTGAATGTATAATTTTGAAATTTCGCATACAGCTTTATAACAATTGAAACAATCTAAAAAAAATAATCAAAATTTTCCGACATCAAAAAACAAAATGGCGGCCACTTGAAATCTTTAAACAGGATTAAATTAATAATGGCTGATGGTATCAAAATTTGACTGGAATAACCTTTTCTAGATATTTTTATTGCAAATCCAATAATACCTCATATTTCAAGATTGGCCAACAATTAACAGAGATATGCTACTTTTTAGGGTGTGCGGTGGTTGGGAGCGTGTTGCAGTTTTCGGATTCCAACCACCGCATACCCTAAAAAGTAGCATATCTCTGTTAATTATTGACCAATCTTGAAAAATAAGGTATCATTAGATTTGCAATAAAAATATTAAAAAAAACGTTATTTCAGTCAAATTTTGATACCATTGGCCATTATTAATTTAATCCTGTTTAAAGATTTTAAATGGCCGCCATTTTGTTTTTCGATGTCGGAAAATTTTGATTAATTTTTTTTAGATTGTTTAAATTGTTATGAAGCTGTATGCGAAATTTCAAAATTATACAATCAGAGGTGTTCGAATAATGAGTGAAAAAACAAAATGGCGGCTGTGTGAGTAGCTGAGGATTTTAGAAAAAACTTTTTTGATATTCACTTTTGTTAGTGGTCGAGAAACACGCCTAGAAGTATTGGTGGAGAGTTCTGAAACACTCTGTATACAACATCAAATTTAACATTCCAATTAATTAATCGGATAACTTATCCACAATAACGTAAACTAACTGGGAGTTTCTAATGGGTCGAACTCAACATTGGAAGCCTGTTATTGGTTGATGCGTGTTTGTTTTTGTTCGGTGTTAAAAAATAGTGTTAAAAAAGCATCATTATGACACTACTTGAATGTGGAATAAAAGGAGCTGTATTGACATAAATTTCTAACCTCTTATCTAATTCATAACGTAGCCGTAGATATGAGCTATTTATGTACTAAGAGTGTAAAAAGTAAATTCGTATGGTTTTTATTGGTGGGTAGACCCTTACGGATGGTTCCACCTCGCCGCTTGAGCCATATTATTGGAAACATAGACTTACAATTTAAGGTGAGTTCCGAACCACAAGGAAGTGATTTCACAGCAGAAAAAAGAGTCTTTTTGCCGGTTAATCCAATCGGTCACCCTTACAGAGAGGGCCCGGGATAGCTTTGCTTATCTAATCTTATTGAACAGATACTTGCTACGTCTCACGGCTATCCCTCCCTACTAAGAGTGTAAAAAGCGACTTAATCACTAGAGTTAAATAGTTAGCACACGATGCAAAGAGGAGTGCACTAATGTTGCAAGAGTGATAACGAAGCTTTCCTCTCAAAATACAAACAAAATTTTTCGTATTACTGCAGTTTTGTATTTCCGTTCAACAATTAATTGTACGAAGTCATCATTTCTGTACAATGAACCACTATTGAAGTTATGAAAAATTTATATGGCAAGCTTAAGATAGTGTTGTCAGCTGGATGACAATAAATAATTATTGTATGATAATTTGGTGTCTTGTATGATGTAAGATCCGGTCAAGTGCTTTACTACAATAATATCAAAAAAATATTTTAGAAATAATTTTCAGATAGTTATTTAAAACATAGATAACTGTAAAATATTTGATGAATGTGATAATTTTGGACGTCATGCATGATAATGGTATAATCGTAGAAGGTTGGCAACACTTGAGCGGAAAGCAATTCTATGACGTCAGCGAGCGTGGAGTGATTTACTGCCTGCTCTGTTATAATTATTTTTCAGCACTTGAACTAATTCTTTACAAATAGTTGTAGGAAAATAGTTATTTGTGTAAATAGTGCACAAAGTAGCTCCTTGCTGCTTGAGAGAAATGCATCACACACGAGCTGAAGGTGAGTGCGTAATAGTTTCTTAAGTGCAGCAAGATACTTTCTGCTTGAGTTATACATTCAATTTCCACTACAGTTGGTACACCTGGACTGCAACATAGTAAAATGGGTGCGGCAAAGTAAAATAGTGCAGGAATCAGCTGTTAGTGCAGGATTTTTTTGCGTGCTATAATGAGTGCATAATTAGCCACTTTGTTAGATATTTGTAGGAAATAGTATATTACGTTACAAGTGCGGGAAATGGTGTTTAACATACGAGTATGATAAGTTAACGCACGAGACGAAGTCGAGTGCGGTATTACCATACAAGTATGGTAAACATCTTCCCGGACGAGTTACGTACGATATTTTTCGTCATACAAGTCTAAAATAGCAGATAAGTTGAAATAAGAAACTATAAATCATTGTTATACAAACATAACCTGAACACACCAACTCAAGGTGAGATGTGGCAATAATGGTTCTAGATCAGCTGATCTAGCTTTCGATCAAATGGTTTTTCAGTGAAGTGATAGCCACAACCACCCATAGAGTGCGGTAATAATCATTTGATGATTTTTACTACACAGTGTACGGTAATAATCATCAAATTACATCAGCTGTTTTTGATTTCTGTAAACAGCTGTTTACCACATTGATTGCTTGACTGGTAAACCGTCCATAACCTACAAGTATGACGAAATAGCTATTTGTGTAACTAGAGTGCAAAATAGCGTTTTTCTGCATCGAGAGAAACAGTTTTTTTCATGAGCCGAAGGCGAGTGAAAAAAGTTTCTCGAGTGCAGAAACAATACTTTGCACTCGTATTACACATTAAATTTTTCCTACAGTAATGTATAAAGTAATTCAAACAGAACAAAACAGGGCATACATAACCTGAAAATTCCTCACATAACCTATCTTCAAATCAAATCGATTTCATCAACAACAACTACAACAACTATTCACAGCTGAAGCAGAGTAGCCAACCTATTTTTGAATGCAGAATAGTGAACCTGCGTATTACATGCTCACTATTTTGTGTTGTTAGGTTGCAAATTTGGAGTGCGGAAAAGTACATTCCCGCACTGCAATTTACTTTCCCGCACTGGTGCAGGAATAGACTATTTTGCATGCTTCAGTTAGTGCAAAAATAGGCACTTTTTCGGGTCACTGTAGGAAAAGTATATTAATAAACCTTTTGAGACGAAGACATAAATGGTGTCCTGCTCAGTGTTGGAGGCTCGACAGGTGTAGTTCCCGGAGTCGGCGTGTGTGGCCCGATTCACAACGAGGCGACTGTGCGTCTTAGGCCCGGGCTCTGTGCTGACTGTGACACCGCCTCGCGCCGTGTCGTAGTTGATCATGCGATCGTTGTGGTACCAGAATACGTACTGTGGTGGCTGCGGGCTCTGAAACAACGCAACGCTTTCATTTAATGCTGGGTTTTCCTAGATGCAAGAATTTTCGGGTTCTATCTGGAAATTACCGTACGAAACAATTGAACGTACGGTAATTGATAGTTGAATCCCCCAAAATTCTTCAGCAGGATCTGGCAACACTGGTGCACCGTAAAATGTGCGGACCCAGCTTTGAAACTGCTTGCAGGGTTTTGTCATACTTTTTCGAGGTTTCTTGGATATTATTTATCTATTGCCGGAAGAAAATCTTTATGAAATCTTTTGTGAAATATGAGAGTTCAAAGTTTAAACTTTCAGTTTTTGGACGCAATTGATCAATCACGAGTTATTTCAAACTTTTGATAATTTTTTCAAAACTATAAGTCAACTTGGGGGAAAAATTCCATATTTATTATTCCAAAAGAATAATTAGTTTTTCGGCATGAATTTTCGAAAAACTGAAATTCTTTTGAGAAACTAAATAATTGATTTCCATGATAAATATGTAGACTAATTATATTCCCCAAGGTGTCTTTCAGTTATAAAAAATGATGAATCTTTCAAAATAACTTTGTAAGTGAGATCGATTGCCCTCAAAAACAGAAAAAATCAAACTTTGAGCCCCCATATTTCACAAAATAATTGAAAAAAGATTTTTTCGAATGGCAATAGATAACATTTCAATACTTCAATAGCATCCAATACAAATAATCTTGGAAAATCTATTACCCAAAACCCTGCACACAGCCTTTAATTGAAATTCAGCTTCATTCAGATACGTAGAATATTAAATCATCAAAATAAAATTCAATGACCGCTTGGATGATTAGACCATGTACAAAAAGCAATCGCAAATAAAAAATTGACGTAATAACAGAATTTGAAAGTATTGTGATAAACATGAAAAACACATTAGTGCGTACTGTAAAAAAGTACATAATTATTTGTCATACATAAGAAGAAAAATAATTACTCATAGAAATGAAACAAATAGAAAATGAATGATGCGAAGTTGGAGGAAATAATTAATATCATAATATTGTTATTCCTTGTTGAGAAAATCCAACTTTTAAAGAATCTTCACACCCATCGTGCACCCACCGGAAAAAACCAGAGATATATTAATTGGAATTTAATGACTGCAACAGGTTCTACATTGGACTAACGGGTAGGACATTCACCACTAGAATTTTAAAGAACATAAAATGCAGCCTATAAATAACTTGATAGAGTGTAAGAGTGAAGAATGACCTTAATCAGATCAAATTTGAACTTTGAAGGGTAATAGAAAAATAAAATTGTGTGTCAGTGCCATAAGAGTAATAGTATAGTAAAACCAGTACGCCACTGTATAACCTCATCATGGGCCTCATATAAAAATGTCTTCCCTCAAATAATACTGACCTATAATTAGGCACGTGAGTAACGCTTGAACAATTAACACTTCACGTAAGCTTGTTTAGGATATCTGGCATCATTAGCCATCTACTGATTTAAAGGCTTTTTTCAAATGCATTTCAGGCTCACACCATTGATAGAAAAATGATGACGAAGTAAAATGTGTGTATCCCCGAGGCTGAGTTGTGCCGGTATCGATCGCCAGATAAAAGAGAGGAAAATAAAATGTCCAAAATTCATTTTCTCCCGTTTTCAATAGATCCAGTGTATCATGTAATACCAGCGTAATCAAATTACTCGAGCGATCGGATATCATTTTTGAAAAATATACTGTGTCTCCAAAATTCAGCTTCGATATACTCGAATTCAGCTCAATAGATTATATTACAAAAAATATTTTTTCAAAACCTATGCATGCAAACGTGTTTTGCAGTGGATATTTGCCTATCACCTTGGGTAAGCTTCTCAGACACTTTATTTTTTTATTCTTTCATGGTTGCACATTGTCGACAGTGGGTTTTGTTTTAGTTCGTTGTTTTAAATGTTTGAATAGCTCTTTTTTCTGTAAGAGCTACAACATTTTGTTGAATTGCTATGGAATATTCAAAATTTAACTATAAAGGGAAGGACGATTTAATCTCTATTGAAGGGCCTAACATACATTTTGTTCAACAAGTTTAATAATGAAATTTTTCTTTAGATGAGATGTAAATCTACCAAAATAAATCGAAACAAGGAAGTATCCAAGAACCCTACGAATCCACATATAATTATTATAAATATAATTAGTAGTTTATTATTATACTTATTATTAGTTTATTATTAGTTGTGCTGATTGGTACCTGCACCATTTAAGCGCTTTGATTTCTATAAACATCATATGCTGGTTCTTGAGAAAGAAAAGAGTTTTGTTTCTTCTTTTCATTGTTCAACAGATCTTATATGATTGGTACTTTAAAGTGAAATCTCTTGTTGATCTTAGTCATAATCTAAAATTAGTAAGTAGTTGTGGAAGGCGGTTTATAAAACATCATGATTTGTGGTGAACACAATGCGGGGATTGGAACATTTTTCATACGTATACGATGCGGGGATTGAAACATTTTTTTTCATACGTATACGATGCGGGGACTGAAACACAAAATATTTTCATACGTATCCGATGCGGGGATTGACACATTTTTTTTTTCATACGTATACGATGCGGGGATTGAAACACAAAATATTTTCATACGTATCCGATGCGGGGATTGACACATTTTTTTTTTTCATACGTATACGATGCGGGGATTGAAACACAAAATATTTTCCAACGTATTGGATGCGGGGATTGACACATTTTTTTTCATACGTATACGATGCGGGGATTGACACACAAAATATTTTCCAACGTATTAGATGCGGGGATTGACACACTCATTTTATTTGAGAAAAGTAAGAAGCAAGTTCATTCGAGAATGAAGTTCGCATCGAAAACGTTTTTTCACAAAAAAGTGGTGATAGATTTGATGCGAAGCGTTTGCGCCAGTAGAAAGAGTTGTTGTGAAAAACCGCAGCAACCGCCTTTCTCTCGGAGAGCGAGAATGTATGTGCCAGAGAGCCGGTTCTTCATTTCTCTCTTTTCCGTCGTCGCAGTGTCCCCAGCAGACCTGATCTAAAAGCTCAGTTTCCAATTCACGTTAAGAAATACAATCATTTCTAGGACGTATGAGCCAATGATATCGTTTTTAATTTTATATAGCGCAGTTTCCCCAGTAGGCCTAGTCTGCGCGCTAACCATCAATTAACCGACAACATCATGTCCATAGTACTCTATTAAAATTTGAACATTTTTTTCCTTCAGATTATCAAAAGTGATACGATATCCTTTCTTTCTGTTGAAACTGTCCAAGTTTGAAGAATTCAAAACACTGATGTATCTATCAGGCAAGAATACATCAATTGGTGACCAATTCCTAGTTTCATACAATCTCATCACTACACGATACCCATGTTGTGTTTTTACTATGCGTGCACTATCAACGGGATAAACTTGTCCCTCTGTTAAATCACAAATATCCACAACATCAACGCACGTATATGACAAATTATTGAATTCGCTCACTGAAAAATCGGACACCATGTTGATTCTTGGTCAGCTCAACTTCAACTAGCAAGAATCGCCAACTGTCTGACGTATTTATTTTAAACAAATACCCATTTTTCTACTCCTTGTCTGTGAAAAATGATTTGGTATGTTGGATAAGATCGGAGCCGCATAAGTTTGCATTTTTCCACTAGTCATGGGTTCGAGTCCTACAAACCAAATCATTTTTTTGAAACATTTTTCTGGAAAAAATTAACTAACAATGAATAAAATAGGGTCTAAAATAGAATGAAATATTCGCATGTTTTGAGTACATTTTTTATTAAATCTCATCAGCATAATATTTTTTCTAAATCGATTTTACAAGAGAAGAAAGAGGTGTATATTGCATTATAGAATCATGTATTATTAAACAAAACGCACATGTACCATCTTCTACCGCCTTCTCCATTTCAAATTCCAATTTGACGTCAACACCACCAGTCTTCACACTATCTACCTGATGTGTGCAGTCTATCACATAAAGAGGAGTGTGAGATTCAAAAATTGCAGGAGATACAATGGGCTCAGGATATTTTTTCAAATAATATGAACGATTGGCCCTGCTAAACATTTCATATATCAATCTCATATCACCCTGAAAATTTTCATATGGATAAAATGCCGAATTTAAAAATAACTTTATATTTTTAACATTGCATTTGTCAAAAATAGAAGCATTCTTATCCATAACATTCCTTCGCCCAGTTTGAAATCCGATTACTATGAGCCGTGGCTTCTCCATCTGCGAGGTTGTGCGAACAGACCAAATATGTTTATTGGTCTTTGGTAAAACAGGATACTCGTGCAATTCCCACTTCCGAAAAGCCATTCTGATAGGTTTGTCTTGTTCAATAATTCTCAGCAGTGGTAGTTTTCTTTCATCCGATAGCTCAACAAACGGCATATGCCATTTAATTTTGGTTAACTCGATTTTCAATGGATCTTTTTCTGTAGAAGGAATGAGTACAGCATTCAAATCAGTTGATGCCCTATTCAAAATAAGTTCTTGTTTAGCATGTAGCATAATGCGGTTATAATCATCCGCAAAACCAAATATGAACTTCAACGGGACCAGTATGTTGAAAGAACCATCATCGCCGGAAGTATATGTTTTTCCTTCAAAATTGAGACCGGAATTGTTAATATGATGTTTTTGTGCCTCTCTCAAAGTCACAGCATTTTTCATGTAGCATCCAATTCCCGGATTTCTGACTCGTTCCAGTTCGACTCCATTCAACTCATACGCAATCTGGCTGAAGAGATGTAGTGCATATCCATCAACTAATTGAATTTTCTTATTAACAGACCTCGTTTCGTCTTTAGTGGTGTACAATATTCCCGAAATTGTTAGATAAGATTCGCTGGGCAGTGTAAAAGCATCAAGTTGTGAAATTTGAATGCGAATTTCGTCACTATTTCCAAAGTTTGCCACTGTGTGAAATGATGTGTGTGAGTGTAATTCAAACTTTGTTATCGATTCTTCATAGTCGGCATTGCTGGTGTCCACATCTAGCACTCTCACACTCGTCATTTTTGTTTATGATTAGTTATCAGGCCAAGTGATTGAAGAAAACGAATATTCCGCAATGTTAACCCACCAACAGCTTGATTGCGACTGAACTGATTCTCCACAATCAGCTCTCTTTTCTTATTCCCAAAAACCAAGCCCATGTTGGTTGCAATCTAGGCGCGTTGACGAATATGTAGTCTAATATTTACAACTTCGTTTCGAAAATCCACCAGGTTGTTGTTTTCATCAACAATTTTCAATGTAATATTCTCTATTCTCTCAGTGTTTATGTCTAAATAGATCGGTGTTGCAGGAAATGCTTCAATTTTCTCACCTGGTTCGACTAGTGTTGGCAGTTCAAATATCACATGGTCCTCTTTCCCATTTCTGTAAGACCCGCTCGCAATGTTACAAACTATTCTAAGCACAACCGCTCCAGAAATGGCGGCAGGTATATCCGATTGGTGGTATTTATTTGGTTCGAGAATTCTATTTGAGCTGAAGCCTAAAACCCTACCAATCGAGAGTGGTTGTGTGAAATCTACTTTCTTTGAGCAGAATAATTCCGATTTGAGTGTGTGCATGTTTGGGTAAAGTTTGAATTTAATATCTCTAATCATGAGGGCCGTTTTCAGAAAATCGCATATGTCACTTAGTTCGTAGGTCCCTTGCGGTATGCTAATTTTTCTGAGCTTATCATCCACTACTTCGTTATCGGCAATGCTTCTTTGCTTAGCAACATACTCATCATGATGAGATTGAATTAAGTGTCTGTGATAATCACCAACAAAACCATATGTTTTCATTTTACGATTTTTCATTTTATTACCATTTACTTTGTCAGTTGGCGTCTCCAATTTTTTGTCATCATCTTCCCAATAGTGGAAAACATTGTTAAAGTTTTCTCTAACATTCGAAATTGAGTTGACAGTTGAGAAATTTATAAGACCAATTTCCCAGTTTGGACCTTCTGTGACGATTGGTGGGAAAAACTCAGATTCCAGTATGCTTGTATTACTACTAAAACTGAACATTATAGTGGGAGTTTTGCTAGGTAAGATAGACACAAATGACCGCAGTTCACTGAATTCATTTTCTGTTTTCCATCATAATTATAGTAAATTTTTACCCCTACCCCGTCTATCCCTCTACTCAAATATTGCACTAACTCTTTTAAAGGTTTCAAGTCACCGATCGGATCGAAATAGTATATTTCATTCCCAGTTTTCCTATAACAAACCCAATGACTTCCATTGTTTCTCACAGAATCTAAATTAACTATTGCGGTTTCGTGCACACGCGGTTTGGAATGCGGTAGTGTATCGCACATGTAAACTCCACGAAAATTATCAATACCTAGTTTCTTTGCATATTTCGCTAGCTCAATGTTTGACAAAGGTTTATTTGGCAAATTGCTAATAATATGATCTACATTCGGTGGACTTTTTTTTTATTATTCCTCCTTTTCTTCTTCTGTTTCTTAACACTACCACCAGTTTTCTTATGTTGATGACGCAAAAATAGCCCATTACCTTTTTTAAGACCATGTCTAAGAAAAAGCCCCCGCCCACGGGTTTTTTTCTTTTTTAACCCGGAGCCCAATTTCGATTTAAGTTTCATTGTATTAGTTATGCCCCAAGCAATAGCTTTCTCTGCAAGACTGGAATCTTGTGCTTTAACTCTTTCCCACGATTTTTCGGCTAAAACGCGGTCTGCTAATGCTCTGTTTTTGGTGTCTTTAAAATTGTAGTATGCTATATCATGCTCTTTGCATGCCTCATCCAACGGATTAATTCCCTTGTCACCACGAGCAAGTCTTTCAGCTAAATGAGTCCCAGCTCCGCAGAAATTATGGAATGGAACATGAAGTTCTATGGGCAATGCGTCAATTGATTTATTCAATGCATAACCAGCAACATCACCAATCTTACCCGCGATGGACGACAGCAATCCCCTGCCAACAACGGATCTATTATTGAACCTCTCACTTCGAGCGATATTCATCGAATGACAAATCAAATGAGCTATCGCTTTGTTTAAATACTTACGAGCGCTGTAATGCAATTTGTTGGAGTCAAAGATCGAAAAAAAAATTAGCAGCAAGATAGTCAAGTACCTACTACCTTTTGTGTCAGATTTTTTTTTCGATCTTTGACTACGTTCCAATGTTGCAGAATTGAATTGAATTGTTGATTGCGAAATTTATCTCGTCCATAAACGTATTGCTAGCACAATGCGATAGCATTTTATACTTTCTATGAAATCCACATATTTTGTCATTTGCCGACATTAAAGAGTCAAACCAATTCTCAAGTTGTTGATTGAAATCTTTTGAAATGTTATAGTTCAAGTGCGAAATTATACAACCATTTACATAGGCTAAAATGTGCGAACGTGTGTTCTCATTTTGGGATATATGATTGGAAAAAAGGTGAGAGTTTTCCATTCCATCATCTGAGTCATTTGATTTGTTAGAAAATTTGTGGTATAACTTTTTCTCATGGCATGATATAACCAAAAATAACAATACTATAATACAACAAATCAGAATAAAACAAGTCAATATACTCGCATTATGATACAAGCCGTGTTTATAATAACAGTTTTCACATTTAACAGAAGACATCTCCTCCTCATCATTTGCCACTTCATACCGTTTCATGCTTACTGCAGCGGCTATGTGGCTATCTCTCATTATTGAAAATCACACACTCAACAATATTTAGCTCTCTACTCAATGTTTGAGTATCAACATTACCGATTTTTGACAGCAATGGTGATACTGAACTGTTACCGAGAACAGAGCTAATATTTTTTTCTAAACCTTTCTTCACAAGCATCGGTCACCGAGTGACCAGTCAATCGGGATAACACATTGTTTTAAAGGATGTGAAAGGTAAATAAAGTATTCTGATCGAAATAAATGAAAAAACATATTTTATTCTCATTTTCGGACATTTGATATCTCTAAAAGCGCTGCCATTTCCCGGCGCTGTACTTCAACAAACATTGCCTTAATAAAAATTGCTAGAAAAGTATATTCCCCTGGTACATTTATTGCGATTTACATGTGATTATTATACACTTGAACATTCGAAAAACTTAAGTGAGAAAAAACAAATAATGAGTTTTTCAACATGTGCTGCTATCTTGTATCGAATGTTAACACTAATAGCGTTTTATTTTCTTCATTTTTGCGATTCCAAAGCCGAAATCCTTTTTTCATGTTTTTTCCTTTTTTCAACATGTGCTGCTATCTTGTATCGAATGTTAACACTAATAGCGTTTTATTTTCTTCATTTTTGCGATTCCAAAGCCGAAATCCTTTTTTCATGTTCGATCACTGATTGGATGACCACTGATTCCACTTCGTTTTTAAAAGTTTCCATTTTTGCATTATACAACGATGGAATTGATTCAATTTTCGTCTTAATGTCGGCGAATTCCTTGTCAACCTTTGATTGTATTTCGCGTTTCATGGTGTTCATTTGGTTCTCAAATTCCAGAGGATATGTTTCAACTCGAGATTTGACCCATCCTATTTCTCTATTACTCCATTGTCTCAATAAACCAATTTTCTTATCTACATCGCTCATTTTCTCCACCAAATACTGCATATTTACAGCATCAAACTCATCTTCGGGTTGTGCTAGATTGATGATACGTTGAAATTTCAAATCACATAGTCCACCAGCACCACCTGTTGTAGTCAAAATCTCGTTCATTTCCAAAGCATCATCTTCCAAATATTGATCTCCATCACCGTATCGTCTCATCAGACGAAGTATTCTGCGAGGATTGCGCAATATTTTTCTCAATGTTTCGGTAAAATGAATTAATTCAACAGAATCATCATAATCTTGAAGATGGTTTTCATCGCCCATTTTTTTTTCTCAAACCCGACTTGGTAGTGTCGTAAATGTTAACAGAATACTGACATGATGACGGCGGTGTTATTGATATTTATAGATTTATGTTTGTATTATCGACAAGACCCTTTTCATAAAGTTCTTCAACAATCGATCGTATTTCATTAATAAGATCTGTGTGTCCTGCGTTATAAGAACTTATTAAAATTTTCAGTCTATCACAAATTTTATTTGTAAAATGATCATCGTAAAAAACATACGAAACATTCCTATCAGAATTCATTTTCAACTTGATTCCGCCTTCGCTAAGACCGGTTATAGAAGGATTTTCCTTGTTTGAAATATTTATTCCACTACCTGTTTTCTTCTTTGCCGGGAACAGGTGCTTAATAATTGAAACATATTTTTTCCCCCTGTTTGATCTTATGTTTGCCTCTTCCGAAGAATCAACCCTATGCGCATTAGTGTGTGATAATATCTCCTTATAAACCAGGTTATCCTCTTCAGTAAAATCTTTGGGTTCTCTTTTGAAAATAAGCTCGTATATTCCTCTTGTTGGCTCGTTTATTCTCAATAGCAGGCCCGATGACTCCGCGATCTGGTAATCTTTGTGTATTTCGCCTTTATGAAATTCAATTTTGTCATGATCAAATACAATCAATGATGATCCAAGCATAAGACGATCACCATGAAATGTGGGTCCGTACGTGTGATCGAATTCGTGTTTTGTATCGGACATCAAACCATTGATGTATTCCATCGACAGCTCTCCATCATTTCGCATAAAATCGTGATAAACATTTTTTAAATAAACCGGGGCCATTTGACGACCTTGTGGGGTTTTAACCATGTCCTGTATTGTTGGTGTTGTTTCTTCTCCAGAGTTGAATGAATGAATTGGCCTGTCAGAGTCTGATAAAATATTAGATGCTTGCATTGATTGATTTTCCCTCTGATCTGGGAGTTTTCTCGCCAGCTCATCATCATCAAATAAATTGTTCAAATTCATCGATTTTCTTGATGAATGATTTCCACTTTGATCTGCGAGCTTTCTGTCCGACCCATATTTTACGGGGGTGCTGCCTGTAAACATGTTGTGATCGAAAAAAGGATCATTGCTTTTTTTTAATTCGTGCTCCTCAGATTTGATGCGATGTTTCACGTTGTCTTTGTCAAGTAAACTAATCAACGGGTCAGTAATGGGCTTGAATCGTTTAACCAAATCATCTTCTGTTTGCAACGAGCTTTTAACCATTGAGCGATGCTTGCGTTTTATATTTTTTTTAAGCTTAATCACTTTTTCAATATTATTCGCCTTCTTTGGATCCATTGCTTGTTTTTTCGCGTCCTATCACCACCATGAATTGTGTAGAACTGGCATGGGTTCGCAAATTTCTAGTCTGATTAGGTCAAGATAACACTGGTGCCAACAAAAAAAAAAAATAATATAACATGTCGTTGTTTGTTGTTCAAAAACGTGTTATGATTTGATCGAATTGAAATCTGTAACGCCCACAAGTCTTTGGTGATTCCTTATCAATAGTTAAAAATCCGTTTTTATTAAGAGACCATGCTTCGCAACACAACTTTTTGAACGCGTCGTATGTGATATCGGGTGAAACATGGTCTCTGAAAATATATTTCAAATTCAACTCATCCTGTTGGAAAACCAGCACAAAATTTGCACAATCTCTGATAAAATGTTTTGGAATTTTGGTATAGCTTTGACAAATGTAGAACACATCAATTTTATTATGACGTCCCATCGCGAAATATTTCTTACAATTCAATTGATTCCCAATTGAAACATCGTCAAAGATCATGACAGAATTATTTTCCAATTCACAAGGTTCGGGTATTGAGTCGTTATTTGAAAAGCATGCATATCCTATGCCGGGAATTGCAGACAGGGTCTTAGCCAAAAATTTGTATTTATCTTGATGCAGGGATTTTGAAAAAACGTACACATTATTGAATCGAATTCCATTTGGGTGAAAAAGAAGATTAAAAACAGCATTAGTTTTCCCCGTGTTTGATGGCCCAACCAAAAGACATCTCAGGTTTGATGGAAATAAATCGCTGTGTCGTTTTTCGCAACCATCATCTGAGTGTGACTTACATGTTTCAATAATTTCGTCAAAATTCTGCACCGTAAGCTTGCATCTATGCTGTTTATAATTCATACTAAATCTTTTTTGTGAATCCAAGAGTCAAAATCCTTTGAATACCCCTGCCAACGAACAAATAAACGATCTCCGTCTCTACGCAGTATTTTTTCAACTAGAAAAGTGTCTGTCAAAGTTGTCTTACTCAATTCTTCTCTATAAAAACAACCTTTTATTTTCTCGCCTCTTGAATCCTCGATAACGTATGTTGGAGGCTGTGTTCTATTAACCTTCGAGATCGTGAATACTTCCGTTGTCCAATTTGGAATGTACCCCTTGGAGAATGTGTATTTAAACTTAGACACCCGGACATGGTCGCCAACCTTATATACCGGTTTCAATTGCTTCCTTTTTTCCCACCAAACTGAATATTTCTCTTTCAATTTTTTCTCATTACTCTTATTAACATCTACAGGTCGCATACCAATAGTTCTGTGAACACTGTTATTATATTTCTGCACTAAATTCTTCAATATGCTCACCCAGTTATAACTTCCATTTGCTGTAAATTCTCGCCACATGTTTGTTTTTAGAGTTCTATTGAATCTCTCAACAATGCTGGCTTTCGTTTTTGTGTATGTTGAATAATGGTTGATGCCATACTCATCCAATAGCTTTTTAACTGAAGAATTGAAAAATTCTGTACCAGAATCTGTTTGAAGATTGTCAAATTTGTGTTTCTTTAATATGGGCTCCAATGCCGATTTAACTTCCAATGCGGACTTGGTTTTTAATGGAACAGCAAAAGCTAATTTCGAAAAACAATTTATCACTGTCAAAATATATTTGTACCCACCATTCACTCTACTGTGTTCCCGCAAATCAACCAAATCAGCCTGAAATAGATCATTCAAGCCGCGAATTTCAACATAGCGTGTTGGAAAATTTTTTCTGGCTTGTCTATGAAGTTCGTAAGCAATTTTTTCTTTTTGACTCATCGCGTTCAACGTCACAACATCAACTGAAGCAAACCTGTTAGAAGAAGGGATTATAAGAATTGGATGAAATAAGGCTTTTTTTTGAGAAAAAGAAATTTAATGTTGCATATTTTTTTCCATTATCATTTTAACTATTTCACAATGAGGTGATTCTCTACAATGCACCAAAATTGAGTCATCGTCCTCTTCCCAATCACAAAATATTGCTTTGCAATTAATACATTGTACATCGTCCTGAAATCCTGTATAATACAAACCGGATTTCACCATTTTGTCAATATTTGGCAAGAATTTTGGCCATTTATTAAAAGTTTTCCTGATTATTTGCTCAGTTTTGAACACACACTCTCTAGCCACCATATAACAGTCATAATTTTGATCCACTTCTCTAGACAATCTGCAACTGGTATTGTTTATCTTATGCATGAATATGATGTGATCCAGGTCAAGCGTTCCACTAGTTTTCCAACCACATTCTCTGCAAACTATGTAGGGCGCATACGGATGAAAAATAAAACCAGCGTTTATTACCTTGTCTCTGTCAATAAATGCTAATCTTTCACACAAAAACATCATTGCTGCGATATTGATTTGCGCCAACACAATGAAAAAAAAAACAGGTGTGATCCTTACTTAATAAGATCTCGGAGTCAACTGAAATATTTTTCTTAGAATGTGACCATTTAAAAGCTAAAAGTAATCGCATGCTCGATGTTTTTCATCATCGATAATAACCATACAACACATCGATTTTTTTAATGCACCCGCTTATAAGTTAAAGTGCCACAATAGAGCATTTTGGACAGTAGAGTGTTCAACGTTTTTTTTTTCACCGAGCGCGAGAGAGGAAATAATATGGGAAGAGGCTGTTGCATTTTTTCCCCTCTCAACAACGGCCTTGTTGCTTGTGCGAAAGGAAGAAAGATTTTTTCACTTCTCGCACCAATAATAGAAAGACGCGAGAAAGAAATGAAGAACCCGGCTCTGTAGCTGAAGATTGTGTCTCGGTACTCGGTCAGTTTGCCGGCTTTCAACTCAACAAAACATTCATTCTTTCAGAGACATACAGATTATCAGGGGACGTGATTTTTTCCCGACGCTCGCTCAAGACCTGCAACTTTTTATCAAACTAACTGTTGCTGTAGGTTACTTGGACAAGAGCACTATCGTTGGAACGAGTTTCCAGCGTTCGATAAGTAAATGTATGTGCTAGAAACCGCGTCCTATACGTGTCAAAATGAGCCAGTAAAAATCATGTGCCAATCCCCGCATCCAATACGTTGGAAAATATCTTGTGTTTCAGTCCCCGCATCGTATACGTATGAAAAATGTGCCAATCCCCGCATTGCATTCACCACAAATCCTGATGTTTCAGTCCCCGCATCGTATACGTATGAAAAATGTTCCAATCCCCGCATTGTGTTCACCACAAATCATGATGTTTTATAAACCGCCTTCCACAACTACTTTAGTATTTTCAATTAAAAATTTGTAAAGAGAGCTGTAGTGGGCTGTGAGCTGTAGTGTGTATCTTTGCTTCATTGTGTTTTAGATAAATAGATAAATATATTATCATGCCTCAGTATTTTCTCTCAGATTTAAGCACAATCAAAAATAAAGACGTCTACGCTTGTACAGTAAAATAAAGTGGATAATTGGGCTAAGCAGCAACCTTCGTGATATTCTTCAAACCTTTTGGATTCGAAGTGAACCATCAGTACAATGTTTTGATTTTCACTAGCCAAAACTAACCTAGAGCCTATAGTGGGGATCTGTTTTACATCATTATTATTTTTATATTCGACCTCCAAACTCCAAAATCAATAGCGATCTCACATGGAGAATGAGGAAGCAATACACCAAGCTTCAAGAGTCTAGAATATTTATTTCTAACGCTAGAGCAAAGGGGTACAACGGCACAATTCCAATAAGACACATATAATTTCAATAATAATATTTGTAAATCTATTGAAATAACTTTATTAAATGGTTGGATGCAATGTATTGTAAAATAATTATTCATCGAGATATGTTCTCTTGATGTGATATGATGCTGCGCTCATTCAGTTTATAACCGTGATCACATTGGAAATATGAATTTTCCAGAATTACTCTGCCACTCTTATTGCTCCTCTTCTTTCACACTCATTCTCTCTCACTCTCTCCCTCCCTACGAATTATTAATGATGATGTTGCAAGAATAACTGATTGGACAAAGAGGAACACCACTTGGTCTGAAACTCAATCCTAATGAGACTCAATCAATCATAGTAGGATATTCACGACTCATCAATCAAATTGACTACAACTCAGTTCCTAAAATACATGTTGATGGACAGTTAGTGCCTTACTATGACTCTATAACCATGACAAACACTCTTGACTGGACAGAACAGGTTAGTGGAACCTGTAAAAAGGTATTTGCTGCTATGCATTCTTTGAAAAAGATGCAAGATTCTCTTCCTAGACATATCCGACTTTTGTTGGTGAGATCCCTCATCTTTCCATACTTTTCATATTGCAATGCTGTTATCAATGACATGACTGCCTCTCTAAGTGAAAGATTACAACGCAGCTTAAATCACTGTTTTCGCTTTGTATACTCACTCCAAAGACATGAGCATATAACTCATTATATACAAAGCTCTACCCTCAAACTACCGGAACAAAGACTCATTCGGATATCAAAACTGGTAAATGACATATTGCATTATGGTAATCCGAAATATTTCAAAAATAATTTTAAATTTGTAGCAGATGGCAGAGCCAATATCGTAACAACCACAAGAGGAGGTAGTAGAACTTTAAGAATTCCAAACCACCGTACAGCAATTTACAACAAATCATTTGTTGTAAGTGGTTGTCGAATATGGAATTCACTCCCTACTGCAATAAAGAATTTGGAGAGCCGGACAGGTTTTGCTTCTTCACTGAGGAAGCATTTTCTTGAGCGGATGTCTATAGTTGTTCAGCACTAGAGTGATGGCGTGAGAAATTTTAGCAAAACCCTGTTAGTTATAAGTTTTTCTTCCTTTATTAGTTCATTCTATTTTATTTATTTATTATTATTTTTTTATTATTAGTAAAATTTATTCAATTTCATAATGTGTAGACACTATCAGGTAGAATTTATAGGTTAAGTGTAAGAGAGGGACACCATCCCTAACTTCGCCTTTTCATACAAATGTATCACCAAGCTTTTTTCTTTTTTTTCTATATATCATATTAATATGATTTTCAGTCATAATTTCATGTTTGTGTATAGTTAAACAGTTTATGTAATAAGTAACTGATAATGTTTTATGTAATAATACTTGGTGATGCCTATATATTGTATTTTATACTAGTAACTGTTCAACTATTATTTGCATGAATAAAGAAATCAATCAATCAATCCCTCCCGCTCTGTTTTCATCGGAAACCTTTTTTTCTTCTGTATCTTTTTCTCTCTCACACCCTCACTCTCACTCTCTCTCAAACTCTCTCTTTCTCCTAACATTTTCTGTCAAGAGTTTGTAGAAAGAGATCATTTCCGACTCCTGATGCTGCAGCAAGATGTTCAATTATTCTCAAGATATTTTCCGACGTCTAGTGAGTGGCCTCTGACGCTTGAAGGCGACAGAAGTCCTTAAGATATTTATGAGATCCTCATTGCAGGCAAGGCAACAAAGATACAACTCATTTCTGCGAAGTTGAATGAAAGAGACAAATCCGTTAAATTTATATAATGAATCCCATTGAAATTGGTCTAGGATGAGGAAGGAAAATATCCGAGACTGTATGCAGTTTGAAATTATTTTATGAAGAAGAGAAATCATATTCAAGAACTTTCAAGTGTCAAAACTGATCTGATTTAAATTTTAATTGAATCTCGAATTTCAATTTAATATATAAATGAAAATATTCGATGATGCTGAGTACGCATTGGCGTAGCTATGGGGTGATTAGGGGAATAGATCGCCCCCAGAGGCAAAAGAAATTATGGAATTTTAGCAGATCTGGTAAGACCATTTCTAATTAAAGAACCCAAAAAGATGTATGGAATCGCTAAAAAAGGGATTTGGAGGAAATGGTTTCCAAAACGTTTCTAGTGGAGTACCTCAGGGACCCCTTTAAAAATAATTTTCAAGTACGGTACTGAACAGTGCCCCAATCAAATGAGGTGGAAGATCAAAATTATTAGAAGAGAAGAAGTTTCAAGTAAGCCTGCATCGAATTTTCTTTACTTATACAATGAGGGCCCAGATCTCCCATTGACAATAACCACAGAACTAGAGAAAACTAACTTTGACACATAGCGTGGGAATTGGATAAATTTATGCCTAGAATCGCTTTGGATATAGCTCTAAATTTTTGTTTTGAACTCACCAGATTGTTCTGGAACAGCTTTAAAGACTGTATTTGATGAGCTCAAGCCCCCCCCCCCCCCCCCCGGGACAGCACCAAGGACCTGAGGTCTTTATTAATATGTTAATATTTCTCAAAATCACCTGTGCAATATTAGTGTTTGCATATTTCATGTTTCACACTTGTTTGTTAATAACAATATCATTGAAATTGAAATTGAAATACTTTATTCTCCAAAATTAGCATAACAACAATAATTACAATTGGAAAATACAATATATTGGAGGCTCCTCTTATGGGCACATGCCTGATTACACCACTTCTAAGGCATATCTTAGATCATTCCAATCATGGAAAGAGGCTGAGTGGTCTGGCATAATCGAGCATTCACCAAAAAACAGGCACTAGCGCGAGTTAAAGATGGATGGAGGAATTACTGCAGCTTATTATTTAGTTATTCTGAAGCTCTAAAACGTAGTAACAACAGTGCGAGGCTGCACGCCCCACATGCCTCGCGAAATCTACCTCAGGGTGAAGCATGTTAGGTCAAATTGTAAACACGAATGCTCGATGCGAGCTCACGAACCACCCACGAATGGAAACTAGTCATTGTCCCCGACATGGCCCCGCCATTCCGGAGAAACGTGTAAATTGCTGCCGCTGATTATAATTATTGTTATTGCAGCGATTGTTAAAAAACAACAACAAAAAAGCGACGCAAGCCAAGTTGGTGGGTCGAAAATTGTATCAAAATCGGTCAGTATATGGAAATCGGCTTCTAGAAGACAATTGATAGAGCCCGTCGTGAAAAAAGACTTACATGTGAAGTGCTATTACTATCCAGGAAAGATTAGCTCTTACACTGAGATTTTTAGCAACTGGAGATTCTTTTACAAGTCTGCAATATCTCATTCGCATATCTAAACAGCGTTATCAGTGTTTGTTCCAGAAGTATGTGTATGAGCTTAAAATATCACATATTTGTAGAAATTTCATTTTTTGGTGTTCTTAAGTCATTGTAATCATTAACAGTGGATTCTAGAGACCAAAGAGTTTTAGTTTGCACTACGGGTATGTTTAGTTTTGTTAGAAATTGAATTTTCTTGATTAAAAAAATGTCAGAATAAGCTCATACTTTTGGAAAGTGTATTTTTTTTGGTATTCTGTAGTCATTGAAATCATTTATAGATGATTCTGGAGAACAGAGATTTTTAGTCTTTGCTATGGGTATATTTAGTGTCGAGATATCTAAATAATAAAAAATGTCATAAGATATTCTCATACTTGTGGAAAGTTTAGTTTTTGGTTTTTGGAGACATTGAAATGATTTAGAGACGATTCTGGAGATCAAAATTTTTTAGTTTTTACTATGGGTATGTTTCTTTCCAACAAAAATTGAATTTTCAAAAAAAAAATGTCTCAAGATATTCATTTTTGTTATAATATTCTGTATGGATAGAGTCCCACAATAAACGCTTGCTTTCGTATTGTTCAACTATTTCTATATAGCTTCATTCTCCACTCCATGATGCTGGCTGGATCGTTTGGAGCGAGGCAGATGGAAGCGGGTATCCACTTGACGCACGGCTCGGGTCGAGGCACCTTTGAGCACAGCCGTTTTACGGACAGGCGCGCGACTCGCCCCGCATGGTGCGTCCCGCATGCCACGCAGCGAGCAACCCCGCTATCGACACCGCGAGCATGCGCCCTGAGGCATGCGGGGCGAGCTGCCTCGCACTGTGGATACTAGCCTTAAGGGTTTCATTCATGTGCCGAATTCAATGGTTGTGATGTTAAAAGAGCTGAAAAATCCAACAAAAAATTATCACATGTCTTCAACAACCGTAATTATTGAGGTACTTCACAAACTACGCGAAAAATAAAGAGAAATTTGTTGGAGCAATTGCCGTGTTTTAGACGACTAGCTGGCACCTAACTCGCTACGCCCGCCTCAATAAATCTTTGGAAACGATTAATTCTTGCTTTTTTTGCGGGGGGAGGGAATTTTAAAGTTGTAATTGGTCTTGAGTGATCCTAGTTACTAAACTTTCTAGGTCACACAGTCTTGTAATAAAAGGTCAGAAAAAAACTTCAACCTCACTTGAGGAAAGACCCCCAATCTTGAAAATCTGGGTGCGCCCCTGAGCACAAGTAAACAAATGGAAAAATTTAGCAATAAATAATTATATTTATAAATCTCTCTTTTACTTACATTTTCTATAATACAGACAAGACTGATGGTGCTTCCTTCTCCTATATGGTACTCTCCACTACCAAGAATGTAGGCTGAGGGTACCACCACGTGCAGGTTGAAGTAGTGCGAAATAGTACCCGAGCCAGTAGCAACCTGGAAATATTTAAAAAAATTATAATTTTGCAATACAATTTTATGTTTTTTTTTATGATGAAATCTTACAGTTTAGGAAGAAGCAGCATATCGATCAAAATGGAGGGTATCCTACAGTATCACCCAATCACTAGAGTGAAATATGAATCTACCTCCCTCCCTGAACATTCATTTAATGAAATACCGAATTTTAAATTGACAGAATAGTGTAGTAAATTTAAAATTCATAAATAAAATTTTAATTTCTTTCTGGAATAAAATTAATTAAGTTTTACTTTCTTGACGGTGCCAACCCAACAATAGAATTATTTTTTTTTCATGACCACAATATCAATTAATTTATTATTATTTCAATAACCATTTTTATTTCATTATTAATAAATTCACTTTTGATAAATAATCTAACTAATCTCAACCTAAACGAACGCCAAATGATCGAAACATGAACCATTTTAACAACAATTATTCTCTTTTTTATTGCAATTCCATCACTAAAAATTCGCCATACTATAGAAGAATTATTTCACCCATCATCTTCAATTGAATCAATTGGACGTCAATGATACACGAATATTTCGGAGGACACGTTAAGCTGTCGGTCCCGGCTGCCTAAAAACAGTCGTTAAGTCACGTCAGAGGCCCTGAACTTATTCAGGTGCGACCTGATAACTCTGACACCAGACCTGAGCCAGCCAGGTCACACGATATTATTATTATTAAAGAATTTGACCCTTACACAACATATTTTGATAAAAATAATATGTGATGAATAGGAGTTGACAACCGTTTAAAAGCTCCTTTTCTTACACGAATCCGAATAAACATTTCCTTATCTGATGATTTACATTCATGAACATTGGGAAATAGATGTCATCCCTGGCCATTTAAATCAATTAAGTGTAATATTTAAAAAATCAGGTATTTTTACAGGTCAATGTTCTGAGATTTGTGAAACAAACCATAGGTTTATAACTATTATACTTGAAGCAATTAAATTGAACAAATTTATTCGATGAATTAATTAATTTAATCTTCATTAAGTGATTGAATTAAGCAATTGTCTCTTAAACCAAACAATAGTAAACTAAAAAATGCCACTGATGGAGAAATTAGTTCAAATAAAACATTATAAGTTCAAATTAAAATCACCTTTATTGTACTTCTTTCTTTCCCAAATATCACCATGTTCATGAATGTCCCTTATTTCTATTTCCAATATAATATTATTAAAATAAAATTTATCTTTCGAAAAAATAAAAACTGATTTATCTCCATCATTTGACTCGAGAACTACTTAGCTTGATCAGATTAATTCAATTTCAAATTATTAATTATTTCTTATAAATTTTGACATCGATCACGAAATTCAATAATCAAAATCATCTTTAATAAATTATTATGTTGGAAGAAATAAAAATTATTTACTGATATATAAAAGTTATTTTTAACTTAAATTTTTATAGTAAATTTAACGACATGCAGTCACAATTTGCAGTCAATTTTCAATTGTGAATAAATAACTGTTGTGCTCACTCTTGGCCGAACGTTTTCGAGTTATGGAAACTCATCTTCAAGGCATCCTAGATCGGAGATGTTGGTGTTTTGGTTAGAAGAATAATTTTGGTTTTTGTATAATGTGGTCAAAAAGTTTGTGTGGCTTAAAATGTCATTGTTCATTGAGGATGTTTTTTTTTGTTGTGTGTGGTGTGTTTATTAATTTCAAATTGTTCCATAGTATTGAGTGTAAAATAAAAATTTTTACAATCAGAGCAGTTCAGTTTGTAGATCTCTGGGATCTACATTAGAAATTTACAAACACACCACACAAAATAAACAAAATATCCTAAATGAATAATTACAATTTGATCACACAAGCTATTTGACCGCAAGTCGTTAAATTTACAATGAAAAGTTGATATTAACAACGCAGATCGTTATGAAACAAGAAATCCAAGAATTCATTTTCAACCTCCATTCTATATTATTGTTTGTTCAATTTTGAATAAATATTATTGGAACATTATTAATTTGAGAATACACATGAGGACACATGAGTATGACTTTATTGATTAATTTTCTTTAAAATCACTCACCATTCATAAACTCATTATTAAAATTAAAATTTATCTCCATCCAGAAATGACAATTTCCATGATTCAAAACAAAGTCTGTTTCATGAATATAATTAGCTTGGATGATTTTTGCATGGATAGGAAGGAGCTGAAAAGATGAACACATTAGAACTTAAGTTAGTTTGTACGACATAGCGATCGCTTCTATGTTAAAGGAGACGTAAAATAATAGTAATAATAGATTGAATAAACCAAATTGATGCAAAGTTGGAGAAACTAATCAAGAAAATGAATAAATTAAGGTTGGAATTCATTTTCCTACAACTACTCATGAGTAACTAGTTTATGTGGTTGAAAGCAATAACTAATCTATATAAAAATGAATGTCTGTATGTATGTTCCCTATAGACTCCGAACCGCTGAACCGATTTTTATGAAATTTTCAGGCACAATGTAGAATAGTCCCGAGATTGTTCCTGTGAAGTTTGGAAGTTCAAAAGTCCTCGCTGAAGAACACAAAAAGGAGAAATCGATCCTTAAAGGAACAGCTGATAGAAGTCAACAGTTTTTAATCATATCGCAGCCCTTAGCAGCGTTATTTACGCTGTCTGAAACGCAAAGACTTTGCATGTACCGTGTAGTCGGAGCCTTGCAGTATGTAGGAAACATATGACTGTGAATGTTGAAATGTAATTATGCCAAGTTGATGACATCTGTTAACCAATGCAGCTAGAAATATAAAATGAAACCTCAGAGGGAGGTGGCGAATAATAAAATCAAATACCTAGATTCTATCCTTATAGTCGTAGGTTTAAATTTAAAATGTTTCTTCATTCAGAGGTTTAAATTTGAAATGTTCATTCAGAGGTGGTGAGTAAGAAAACAACGAAGGAGGCCTCTCTCATCAGCTGGAAGACCCCTAGGACTAGGAATTACTTCTTCACTAATAGTCCTAGAAGGTTGAAATTTGAAATTTAATCTCAGATCTGAGCGGGAGGTGGCGAATAATAAAATCAAGGAGAATTTTTTATAAGAACGCAGCAACGCGCGTCGGGCCAGCTAGTTTTTGATAAGACAGCTATTTACTGAGGAGCACGCAGTAATGTACTTCACGCTTGCTGATGTCATAGCTGATTACTTTACGCTCACCAGTGTTGTCAACTTATTCGCAATAAACTATGCTTTAATAAAAATTATTATATTTCAATAATTATTTTAGAAATATTTTGTCATTTTCATATTTTTTCTCTCTAATTAATCTTTCGCTATTTATCCCAGTGGTCCCAAACATTTTTTTTCAACCAAAAAGAAGAAGAAGAAGAAGAAGAGAAGGAGGAAGAAGAGGAAGAGGATGAAGCAGAAGAAGAAGAAGAAGAAGAAGAAGAAGAAGAGGAAAAAGAGAAAGAAGAAGTAGAAGAAGAAGAAGAAGAAGAAGAAGAAGAAGAAGAAGAAGAAGAAGAAGAATTAAGGAGAAGGAACGGCGATGAAGTGAATGAAAAGTGGAAGAGAAGGATTAAGTGTGGAAGGGGGATTGGAGGATTGGTTAGCTGGAGCCGAGCCAACTGGCAAAATTGAGTTTTTCCTATTGAATCGAACGAAGCATGGGCACTTACTAACAGTGTACGAGCTAAAGCAATTCAACGCCATGCCTTTGGATAACTCCCCACATTAGTTGGCTTTCAAATGCCACTTGTGCAGATAATGTGCACTGAATAGTTTTTGGTCTTCTCTTTTTCTCGTGAAGTAGTTTTCTTCAAATGACCGTTTTAATGTTATCATCATTCATTAATACTCAGAAAGTATGTTGTGTTGTTATGGGTTATATCACTAAAATGATGCTGGCAACACTTGAAATTAACACTCGAACTCTATTTCCACAAATTGCTCATAACACACAGAAATCAGTCAATTATCACTCAAGGAAAACCAATAAGGAACGGCAGTTAAATAACATTTAACTTATAATGAATTTTATCTACGACCATGACATAATGTATACATTACAGTTTCACAATAAATTGATGCCAGAACAGCTGTCTTTTCGAAATGCTTTTTGAGACCCGTTGCATAAAGAGCTCATTATAGTACAGGTTCTACATTATAACACGGGTTCTGGACCAATCAGAAGCATTTTTGATGGAATCAATATCGTAATTCAATATTGTGAAACTATCAGCTGATTTCATCAAACTGCTACACCAGCTACTTTAACCTAACAATCTACTATAACTTCTCATATATGAGATGAGAGGTTAGATATCTCTGACAGTCACAGGTAAAATGAAATTGTTTTAATTAAATGTATACTAGTGGTCGTAGATAATAGTAGTTTATGCAACGATTTTATTTTGACCCTTATTAAGGCACGAGTTAGATGTAAGTTATAACACGAGCGAATGCAAGTGTTATAAATATCTCATGAGTGCTTTAATGGCCAAATAAAATCGTTGCATACACTATTTTATCTAAGACCACTAGTATATACATTTAATTAAAACAATTTAATTTCACCTGTGACTGTCAGAGATACCTAACCTCTCATCTCAAATAAGAGAAGTTATAGTAGATTGTTAGGTTAAAGCAGCTGGTGTAGTAGTTTGATCAAATCAGCTGATAGTTTCACAATATTGAATTACGATATTGATTCCATCAAAAATGCTTCTGATTGGTCCAGAACCCCTGTTATAATGTAGAACCTGTACTATAATGAGCTCATTATGCAACGGGTTTCAAAAAGCATTTCGAAAAGACAGCTGTTTTGGCATCAATTGTGAAATTGTAATGTATAAATTATGACATGGTCGTAGATAAAATAGTGTATGCAACGATTTTATTGGGAGTATCTCACATCGTCTAGATTTCAGATCGTCTAGGTGCTATTTTAAAACGAATCTGGAGTATGTGAGACGGCTGGAAGTTTCATGCGCTGATCGTCTCAGATCGTCTAGTATTCACATCGACTAGCGTCTCACTTCCTCTATATTTCATATCGACTAGGTTCCATAGCAGCCAGGCCGGTACAGTCAGCTACCGACTAAAATAGAGCCCGCCAGCTGTAATCACACGTTCTAATTCGTTCACACATATCGTTTCACAATGCCATTTCACTATCTGAATTCCAAAAAAAATAATTTTGGTACACTTGACAAATGGTATTACGTGATCCCAACAATGCAAAAAAAACATCAATTTGAAGCAGTCGTTCAGCTTTTAAAATGTTTCAAAAATTTTGAAATGTGAACTGAAAAAAAACTCTAATAGAGAATTTTTCCCATTTTCATGGAAAGTTTTAAAAGTGGGAAAGTTGTAGATAGAGATCTTATCTTGAGTTTATATTTCAAACTTTTATCTCTATAAGGTGAACCTTCTTCTCTTTGAATTAGGAGCAGAGTTTACAAGTTGGATAAATAAAACTAAGCACTTAGTTCCTTTCAAGTTGTTTAACGATTTAGTTTTTCTTCTACAGTTATTCACTGTTATTCTTTCAATGTTATTAATTGCTATAGTGCTATATTTACAAAGTTTCATTTTGATGTACAGTATACAACGTTTTCAATATAGGCCTACAGCAATATTTAGCTTAATTTATAACAGAAATATACAATGCCGTGGATAATTACTATCCTATAGCCTACACTGGATAAATATACTGCAAATACTTTCAATAACCTACAATAAGAATAACTATTTATGTTATAATAACTTACAATTAAGGGAAAGGCTCCGTTGAGCCTGCCTTTGGTTAGAGTCAGTTAGAGACATTATATTCTATATCATATGTCAGAATTGAATTACGTTGATTTCAGCTCTAACTGAAAATCATAAATTCAAATCGATTTTTCAAATACGAGTAGCTTTGGATAAACTCTACATAAAGAAATATTTCTTATTGATTTCATAATTCCTAATTCATGCTCTTTATTTTTTATTAATCTATCCATATTGCAGGAATATTTGTCTATCAAGTCTCATTTTTAATTATTTTTGAACATGCAGGGTTTTCTTCTCAAAAGATTTCACGAATTATGGAAGCTGTACGTACATAAATCATTTGATTTCAAAATCAATAGACATTGGAAATTATGTTTTCACTATCATTGCCATAATGAATATCTATATCATGTCTTAACAGGAAAATGTCGCAAATTTTGTCCAGTTTTTTTTATGGACATGTACTCCATTTTTGTGAAATTCAAATTCGAGTTATGGAGTTCGCTGTATCCACTGCAATCAATAGGAGAGGGATTGGGGGGGAAAGTTTTGGGAAATGAACTCTCAAAAACTGACTTTTAGCAGTTTTTTGCGGAGGATAGTATCCACAAAAGTTTAAAGCTTGTGCGTGTGTAATGTGATTGATGTTGATGAAAGATGAGAGAACCTACAGTCTCAGCTACAAAGGTAAATGGCTGTAAACAATATCAGAGCAGCTGGAAAAGTTGAAAACAGTCAAACGGTCACCGTTTTTACCGCGGTCACGAGTATTACGTGACTTATCTTCTATTGCTAGGAAGACCCAACGATTTCTATACATAAATATTTATGTAGCCCCATAGAAATCGTTGAGTAGAACACGTTAGCAATCATAGAACCATCCACTACTCAAAAATAAGTTCTTGCTGATATGAGTCGGTAGTGTTTTCAAGTGAATTTATTTCATTTACCATTCAAGGAATTTTGAGTGGACCGGACCCCCGGAATGGAGAAGTCTCGGTACGGTACACAGGTCCTAGACAAGTAGGACAAGGATTCATGATGAATCATTCTGTACAAGCAAGCACAAGTTCCCTATCTTCTTTGTCTAAATCCAAAAACTATTGTAGGCTACATGTTTTTCTGGATTGTACAGCGATGTGCAATGATGAAAAATTATTATAGAAGCACAATAGCCTATAATTAGCTCATAATTATTATGTCTGAATTTAAGCCAGTATGATTTTTTACCAAGAGTTTTGGTGAATTTTTTAATAAATGAAATGTTTGTAGAATCCTGTTTCTGCTAGATTGTGTTCATGAAGGAAGACTCGAAATGAAAACCCTCAAATCGAATTCAACATATTGAGTAGGTATTTGAATAAAGTATGTATTTAATGAAAAATCGTAACTTTTTATTTCTCCTGTGTTATTGATGAATTGGTAGCCCTTCTACAGTTTCACTCTGATACAGCGTCAATAATATTGACAATAAATGATGTTATAACTAAGTCATACTGTATTTGTTTTACGGAATCACAGTGAGCTCTATATAACTTTCATTGAACTGAATATTGAGACCATGGAAAATTGACAGTTGATAAGGCCCCCACCGACCCCGTTGCGCAAAGGTAACGAACAAGTAAAAAGGAACAAACTGTTTTGATAACTTTTTTATGAGTTTGTGATACAGTATTTCAGTGGATCTCAATGATAGAAAAAATGAAGGATGTAGTTTTATTCAAGTGAATCAAAAACCTAGGTAGCAAGAGTAAAATCCTATTACATTAAGTGAGAAATTTCTGTATCTGTATACCGTATTTCTATCCAAAATTTAAGATTAGCACAACATTTGTGAGTCAGAAATGATTTCAAATGCAAAATGAAATTGGTTTTGTCCAATGTTTTTCTATGAAACACTTGAAACACAGCCTCCCTGAGCGGAGCTCGGTTCATTTCTTCCATTTAATAATGATGTTATTCTATGGTGGAAATTTTCCATATATAATGTGATTAAGTTATAATAATACAGTACTAGAAATATTTTTCTGCCACTCTAGAATGTCTTTTTTATTGGGTGAAAGGTTGAAACACATACATTTCACAGCTAATAAAGAGAACTTCCTCAATTTCGAGTATTTTAGATAAATGGGCTAGTGTGTGGCCACGAATCTGGAATCTGAATTTCTTCCTTTTTTGCGCGATTTAGGTTCGGGTGGAAAGGATGAGTCATACATAAAGTTTGTAGAATTATTTATATAAAAATGGCTAGTCTCGATACGGCAATATTTGTTTAGTGTCGCCGGGCTGTCGCGCCGGTAATTGCTTATTTCCCGTCTAGTTCATCCCCTCTCTATTTCTCAAATTCTGTTTTTCAATCTCATACCAAAATTTAGCATCAGATACTGCTGCTAGTACAGCAATAAGGCTGTGCAGGCAATTGTGAGTCTGGAACTTTCGCAAGTTGTGAGTGTATATATACCAAGATGGAAGGCGTCATTGAGATAACGGGAGATAACGGTTTTTGTGAATGAATAAATAAATGAATAAAATTAAAAGTACCCTGCTATCAGATAGAATTTTAATAAAACAAGATTAACCATGACAAGTGATAGGCTAAACAATATATTACAATGAGTTCAATCAGGATCCTGAATTAAAATGATAGGTTTCACATAAAACATGATTACTGGAACAGTGTATGCAATTTGTGGACCTACATTTCAATTTGAAACTTAAAGACATTGCATTACAAGAAGATTGAGTAAATATAATAAAATAACTAAGATGATCACCTATCTCTAAACATGACTGCATAATATCCTACTGAATCCGGATTCTATCTAATATTCAACAAATAAAATGGTAGCAGCACTGGAATCCAAGCAGGCTAATCAAATCATCGACTTTTCATTTCATATTATTCCTATCTATTATGATTTTATTGTCCAAATAGCCTACATTGAAATAAATGATCAGATAGACAATAAGAAGTATTTATTAATTATGATGTTTGAAATTTAGCAGTTTGAAAAATTGCAGGTTAATTCAAAGAAAATCAGCTTGAATCAAGAAATTATTGGTCTAACTAATGATGCGAGAGTTGATTCTCTCAATTAGTATTGAATCAAAGTGTAAGCCCCAATTCAATCAAATTTGGAATTGATTCAAAACAAGTGGTCCAGATTAGCATCTACACCACTAAATTTAAAAAAATCCAATCCTGGCTACGCAACAAAAATAAATTTTCAAAAATGAAAATGAAAAACAAAACAAAAATGATTGCTTATCGCTTCCGGAAGTTATTATTGACACAGCGCAGAAAATAGCCTAGGCTACTTCTTTCTTCCTAGCAAAATTGGAATTGTTTCTATATAAACATGTCTTTATGTAGGCCTATATTTAGGATTAGGATACCGGTATATAATTAATTGTTCTGGAAATATTGAAGCCAATAATTATTGTATTTATGTCTTTTTGTAAGTTTTCGGCTGTGCGTTTACAATAAATAATACGTTTAATAGTAATATTAATATAATAGTTGAGTATTCAATGGTTTTATATCAAATAAACCCTGAATCCACATCTTTTTTTCTGTTGATGATAAGTCTATGACTTTTGCTTGGGTAATGAGGTGAAGGATGATACAATAAATGCTAGATGGAATGGGAATCGAACCCATGACCGGAGCAGCGATAGCAGACTGAAGTTGCGACGCTCCAGTCCACTAGGCTACGCCGGCTCGCCATCTTCCATCTAGCCAACACTTCTATCATCATTTCTTTGCGAGTAAGACAGGTTGATTACTGAATCTCGTTAAAATGGATAACAGAAAGTAAGTTACTGAGATTGGCAAGTTCACAGAGCATGCTTTGCTAGCACTTACTTCAGTGGCGTACAGATAATGGAGCGAGTGGAGCAGTCGCTCCAGGGCGCAAGGCTCTGAGGGGCGCACCGTTCTTGAGAGAAAATTGCCTTTTACTTACAAAAAATGTATTACTATAATGAAGGCCAAAAGGGTAGAATTGAAAAAAAAACGTATGTATACATCGCTGCGCATTACTAAAAGGAACATTCATGTCAAATTTAAAAGAAATCGGTTCACGCGTTCAGCCGTAAATGCGTTAAAAACAGACAGAATGCAAAACGGTCGAGTCAAAAGTAGAAAATAGACGAAAAGGAGCAAGAAAAGATAGTGAAGCCAAAACAATTTAAATTGGGTGACAAAAGATATAGCAATTTCAAGTAATTCAATGAAGACTGAATTTATTCTGGAAAAATAAATCCACAACAAGTTCAATGGTTTTTATATTAACAAGAATAGGAGTGAAATACTTTACTTTTGAATCCTATTTCCAAAATATAAGAAAATGTCTATAGGAATAACTTGCAAAATGCTAGAAAAATAACTGTAAATAAATTTATAGAAAAGTGAAAAAATCCAAAACAAGCTGTTTGGAAATTGATAAAAGCAGAATCTGGCCTGGCGAAAAATCATTCATCGGAGATTCGCATCTATTTGTGTGATTCGTGTACTTTTTTGCAGATTACGTCTTGGAGACTCCAATCAACAAAAAAAAAAAAAAAAAAAAAAAATCAACTGGAATAAATAAAATCACTTTCCTGCCTAGTTTAATTTTTATAATAGTAAGTATGCTCATAGTTTATTATGAACGATTTTGAAATCGAATTCGAATAGGAAATTGAATCGAAATCGAATAGGAAATTGCAAAATTCCCATACATGTACAGCTTACACTACCAAGATAACTTGAGACTTGGAGTACCTTCTATTATTAAAATCCATTCCAAACAGACTAATCTAATAGCCTCCTATTCAACTGTCTAGAGTTTTACTGTGTGCAGTCAGGAGGTTGAAGTCACTTCAATTTTCTGAGCTGAGACTCAGTTTTTCCAGGAAGTAAAGTCTATCATCACAGTGACTTGAATTGTGTCGTGATACACATTTTATGAAGTTATGAGTACTTCTGAATCTTCTCACTTCAGTTTCAAATTAGTATATTACGTCACTAGGCTGGAAAGTAACGTTTTGCCGGTCGAGCATATGAAAGTTTATGTGAATATGCGAGAACCGGCAAAAGTTTACAGCCGTGTAATGTACGATAGTTTTTGTTACACTTGATAGAAAGGCATGATACAATCAGCTGGATAATAATTATGCGAGACATTCAAAAGTATTCAAGACAATTATCGAATCAGCTGCTTTATTTAGATTCAGAATTTGATGGGCGAATTCCCATATATGAACCATAATACTGATAGCCTAGTGCAATCAGCTGGATAATATTCGATGTACTGTAAATTATTGACAAAAATATTTTCCCCACCAATCCAAGAAATGTCGAAATGGGCTATTGTAATTTCTTTTGAATCTTTATGTAAGTACTAGCTATTGTGCCCGTCCTTCGTACGGATTATGTTTAAAAATAAGACTAAATATGTTTCGGCTTTTTTGATAGCAACGATCATGAAGTTGTTAGCAGCTTAGGCCCCGTTCAGACGATACAGTTTTTTTGCGGTACGGTTTTTTTACTGTACGGCGTCAATTGTACTGTGATGTTCACACGGTCCGGCTTTGCTGCTTATTGCTGTGCTCTCCTCCTTCTTCCATTGCGCTTCCAGTTCAGTTTTATTTATTCCAGTCCAGGATTTTTTTTTTATTTTTGTAAGATTTTTTAAAATAAGTTTCTTACTGAAGGTTTCTTTTAAATTTTGATCAAAGTACGCAAATTCTGGTTTCAATATTCTACACATTTTTCTCTCATTATTTTTATATTAATCTTAAGTCTTGTCCCACAAGGCGGGTCTCTCATATATTAGAGAAATTAAATTTTCACAATTAATATCTTCCACTTCTGGACACTGGAATTCACTAATAAGAAGACCAATGCTGAAGAATATCAATGAAGAAGATCAAAACGATCTGAAGACTGCTTCCAGCGTAATAAGCGTATCGTTTGAACATATCCATTACCGGTACAATACATGTGCCACCGGATACGGATAGTTATTTTGCGGTACAGCTGATTTTAGTGATACAGTTTTCGAAGACAAAACCGAATGTAGAAATCGGCTAGAACAGCTTTTTTACTGGATCCAGTCGAAACAGTATTGTGTGAACATACAATATGAAATGTACATGCAAACGAAAGCACTGCAAAATAACTGATACAGCAAATTTACTGTACCGCACAAAAACTGTATCGTGTGAACGGGCCCTTAGTAAACAACTTAGAAAGTCAGCAATTCAGTGACAGGTATCGGAGAGAATATTTTTTGAGAACAGCTGATTAATATATCATGATAGATTACGTGATTTGTTCTTATGTGGTAATAATAGTGCTACCTGGCGAATTCCCAAGAGCCTAGCACAAACCGCACCTTCCTAAAATGTTAATTTTTGTTTTGATAAATTTAAATTAGAAAATTTTGTTTGTTTTCAACAAAGAAATAATTGATAAAACATAAGATGAGCTTTGATTCACCAGACATATGTTTCCTAAAAGACTGCAATGCTCTGACTACACAAGTCTGCAGACAGCGTAAATAACGCCGCGAAGGGCCCACCATTTATATTTGAGAACAGCTGATTGATATATCATGATAAATTACGTGATTTGTTCTTATTCTTATGTGGTAATAGAACTTGGAAGAAATGTATCCAAAATCGCACAATACTTGGTTTTTAAACGTTTATTATTCTGTTAAAAAAAAAAGTTAATTTAGTTTTTTATAGCTAAAGACATTGTCAAAAAGGTTTTCAATACTGATAAATAACTTAAATCCCGATCGATGCTCTCGTTTTTCAGGAGAAGGCCGTGTAAAATGTATCCAAAATCGCAAAACACTTGGTTTTTAAACGTTTATTACTCTGTTAAAAAAAAAGTTAATTTAGTTTTTTATAGCTAAAGACATTGACAATAAACTGTTCAATACTGTTCAATAACTAAAATCCCGATCGATGCTCTCGTTTTTGAGGAGAAGGCCGCGTAAAATGCCTTTGGGGCCGTGACAGACAGACAGACAGACAGAAAGTGAGATTAGACTATTTTCGGCTTATTTGATGTATAAAACGTAAAAATAACCAAAAAATATATAATTCTGATAAATGTACAGACAAAACTCTAATTTTATTTATATAGATAAGAATGTTTCATATCAATTCAAGGGTAGCCCTAACCAATTTGAGCAAGAAAGGTCCCATGATGGGGGGGGGGGATAAAATTGCGTTTATCTACTGGAAGAGACATAAGGGCGAAGCTGGTCTCCCCAGATCCCGATCCCTTTCCCCTTGGCGATGGACAGTTTCCAAGTTATCAAATCGAGTTTAAAACCGATTAAAACCAGTTGAAATTTATTTCAAATTGGTTATCGATTTTAAAAAATCAACACTTCCCTGCTCACGACTGTTTTCCCTGATGATTGGAAATTCTCAATTGTTATCCCCTTGAACGAAGTTCCTAATCCTATTTCTCTTTCTGATTATAGGTCTATTAGTATCTCCTAGTGCTTACCAAATTTTTAGAAATTCTTGTTCATGACCAGATGAGTAAGTTCATTGCTAGATAAGGTTTGATCAGTGACTTTCAGTCTGGTTTTAGAGAGGGACTTAGTACCCTTCTGAGAGTCACTGATGATATTCGTAGGGCATTGGATGGGTAAGAGTTGAATCTGATCGTTCTAGTTGACCTCAGTAAAGCCTATGACTACATTTTTCACCCCATTCTATTTTATAGATTAGTAAATATGAGCGTCTCTCATTTCACTATCCCTCCACGGTCCCGATCCCTACCCCCTTGGCGATGACTCAAGCACAGTTTTCACAGTTATCAAGCACTATTAACTTTAACCCATGAAATGAGTTAAAATAGGAGGATTTTAAGTCTAGAAACGATCAAAATGTGGCTATAGATAGGTTACTTTTTCGGAGGGAGGGCCCCTGGACCCCCTTTTGAGCATGAGAGCCACATATTTTTCATCATAATTGTGAAAAGACAGCTTTGAGATATGGGCCTACTGTGAAGGTAGACTATAGAGTTTGTCTGTCACAATTAAGGGCAGGCTTACAGTATCGGAACCTTTCACCAAGTTATAGTATTGTGTTCGAATTCACTTCTTTTATCTTTTGTGACATACATTCATATGATAATTTATTACTTTGATAAAAGCATTGTAATTCAACAAGAAACATATTTTTAGAATGAATTTAAGTGGCGAGTCTTGGAATGAAGTCTAAGATAATATCTGATTGAGGTAGTACATTATCATTGTTGTTAGTGAGGGGGGAGGGCTAGTTTGTACCCCCCTCACTAGAAATTTCTGGTCACGCTTACGGGCGGTGGGAAAGAGAGGGTGGAGGGGAATTTTCACAAAAAAGGTCAGCAAAAACTCATTCATGACCCCCCCACCACCACAAATTTAGAGCTGGGACCACCCTTGTATAAGATAAGAAGTCACTCATCTCAAGTGTTGAGGTAGTGTAGTGATAGCTGCTTCCAGTTCTTTGTCACTTTCAAAATATATCCTGCCAAAAAGTCCTTCAGTTTATATGTGAAGCATGTTTGTCAAAAAGACTTGGTTTTTTCAAATTTCAAAACGGGTATTACTTTCCGGATGCCTAAGTATATTGAACAGCATTTAAAGAAATTTGAAGGACTCTATAAAGCAATTTGACAATACGTTTTAACTCTTTCATTTGATGGAAATAAGATCGTAGAAGCTTTAACACTGATAAACCTATTCATATTTCATGAATGTTTTAGTCATATTGATCATTTAATTTAACCTTTTTTAATTGTTTCAAGCTCGATTTATGCAATGAACTTTTAAAAATTCCAAATAAGTAGGTTGTAACTCATGATTTGTGATTTAGGCTACATTGAAATGATGATGATGATGTGAATTGGATTGATTAGGAATAAACAGAAGAAACAATTCAGTATACTTGTGATTTATTGAAACAAAGTTAAAAGGAATAGCAGATATTGAAATAACTACACAGTAGTTATTTTCAAACAGTTTGTTTCTCATAATTTTTACAAAAATAATCTATTTTGTTCAGTTTGATCAATTGAGCAATTTATTGATATGCTGTAGTTATACTTTTAAAAGAACTGCCATGAGTATTCCGTCAGAAGGATGGTCTTGGAATAAAATTTTGTGTATTACTAGGCTAATTTCTACCTTGTATTAATTAATTGAGATTGGGACACTTATTATATTGGACCTTATCATTAGAGTTGTAATCAAATCATTGACAAATAATTATTTTGTACAATGACATTTGTAATGTTTCTGTTTTTTTATGTGGCAATAAATTCAATTCAATTCAATTCAAATCAATATATCAGCTTGTTTTATGCTAATTGAGACAGAAGTGATGGGAAATACTGAATCATATCTTATGGCGAAATTGAACGCCACTGTGCTGGGCGTAGCGAGAGGAGTCCACTTTAATTGGAACCGAGCATACTAGACGAAGTGAGAACTGGCCGGTTTGAAAACTAGACGCTCTGCGACAGCGTAACGCAAGAAACTAGAGGGTCTGCAATCTAGACCACCTGACACAGAGAACTAGATGGTTTGAAAACTGGACGCTGTGACATACTAGACGCTCTGCGACACTAGACGGTCCGAAATACACCCATTTTATTTGGCCATTAAGGCACTCGTGAGATATTTATAACACTCGCATTCGCTCATGTTATAACTTACATCTAACTCGTGCCTTAATAAGGGTCAAAATAAAATCGTTGCATAAACTACTATACAAAAACGAGGCTGTTCAATAATTCAATGAATAGCTTTTCAATCACGTGAAAAAATTTCTGAAAATCAAACAATAAATAAATAAACTGAAAACTTACAAAACACAATGGTCTGTCACACTTTCATCAATCACAATTGCTAATGTGTGTGATGAAGAAGAATGTCTACAATTAAAAAAAATTTACCACATAAACTTATCATGAGCACTATCACTGGATACGAACGTTCAAAGAGCAAATAGCTACTGAATTTTTGGCTGAATGCGCCACCGCTTTTATAAGTTTGTTTGTTCTCGAAAACTCCATTTCCAGAGGCTTCTCAATGTGTCTTTAAAAACAGATAACATTATCTCAGTTTTTGAGCTTACTAGAAACTCTCGAACCTTCCAGATGAACATTTGGCATATGAGAGTAATATTGACGAAAAGATGGAGGAAGATGGAGAAAGAAGATAAACAAAAAATGCATGTTATCAGCGTAGCCGGAAGCACTGTTATGATTAGCTGTCAAGCACATACGGTAATGATTAGCATAGAAAAATGTTCTTCTTTCTTGCGTTTCCTAACAATATTAATTAGATTCCTGTCGGAAAAAGAGAATATTGATGCAACTCCATGTTTTGAAGGACACCTCAAGCCTGTTGATCCCTGCTGCCTTAAAACAGACGTTAAGTCACGTCAAAGGCCCTGAACTTTCTTCAGGTGCGACCAGAAGATAACCCTGACTCCAGACTGAAGACAGTCAGCTCATTCGATATAATTATTTATTATTATCATCCATTAACTTCTCAATGCATGTCATTTAATCTTCATAATTGAACATCTGAATCCATGACACGGTTCTGCTTTGGTGATAGAATGAATAGTTAATATTAAAATTAATCAGTTTTAGTAGAGTTAAAATATGTATGTGGGTAAAATGGAGATTCTAAACTCATGTGTACCCACTTTTTGTGGTATGGAATTCATTAATTTTACTTCATGAATATTCTGAATAGTTAATAAAGGTTGATACAAAAGACAATGTAAACCGTAGATGTAGACAATGTAAAACAATGTGACCTGTCTTTGCTATTACGTTCCGTAACAAGATGTGATGGACAGCGATGAAAAGGAACTTGAAACTGATAAGACAATGTAAACACTTCATTCATTGTAACAACTTTAACGTGCACAGTAGATTCCAATGGAAAGATGTAACAAAACACTGAAGTTGTTCACATATCGTGTAACAAAATCGCTGATGACGCCATGCACTTCAGTGCTATTCAAGAAGTTAGTTGCCGACGATATTTTCCAGCCACATTGATCAGCACTGATGATGACTCACCATTTTCTTTCCCCAGTTAAAAGCAAAAATTTATGATATTTGAATTTGTTCAATTTTATATTATTCTGCTTGAACTCCTGATTCTTGAACACCTTGATTTCTTCTACCATAAAAATCAGCCACAACAAAAAATCGAGAAAGATTCCAGTTTCTATGCCAGGAATAAGTCAACCGGAAAATGAATTACTTGAATATTTTTCGCTAATTTTGATGATAAAAAATCAAGTTGTTTTAGAATCAGAAGCTCAAATAGGAAACAGAATTATTAAGAATTTGAATATTTGATAGATGATAAAAAATCAAGTTGTTTTAGAATCAGGAGCTCAAGTGGAAAACAGAATTATTAAAAACTCAAGTATTTGAGATTTTATGAAATTTGGTATTTGATTGTGAAAAGGAATCGGTGATGAACCCAGCTGTGTCTCCCCCGGAAATGAAAGTCAGTGAGGAATTTTACCACGGATCTCACCTGCACTGAAGCTGTCGTCGCCGGGCATGTGTGTATCGGCATTAAAGAGTCTTTCTGATTTGAATAGTGAAAGAAAAAGAAGAGGAAGCATGAGAAAAAGAAGAAGAAGAAGGAGAAAAGACGTAAAAGAAAAAGAAGAAGATGCGATGAAGTTGATAAGATACGTTGCTAATAGACTGGTTTTGATTTAGATGGAATTGTATGGGGGGGGGGAGGTGGTGGGGGGGGAGGTGGTGGGGGGCGAGCTCTCTCAATCAGAGCAGACAGGGCACAATTCTGGCATTAATAATTACACTGGCACTGGAATTCAACACTGGTGCAACGGACATCTGTGAGAGAGTGTGTGTAAGAGAGAGAGAGAGGGAGTGAGAGAGACCAAATCAGTTAAAGACAGGGAATAAAAGAGATTTCATCACTGGAATCTCACTCAAGATATCTTTGGCACCATAAATGGTCTATTAAAGAAAGAGAATGTGAGGGCCAGTGGAAGTAGAAGAGAGGGCCTGCTGCGCCCTAACTTCGCCCTCCCTTGAGATAAAGTCAGCAATTCCATTCCTCCAAAAGAAGTATTTATGCCTATGATGAAATGAAAACACTGGATCCAATTAGATTTATCAACATAAATTGAAAACAGCGCCGTAATATCAAATTCTATTGAGAACCGGACATTCCTCAATTAAGTGAAGAGAGAAAGAGTGAGAGAGCTAGATGGAGTTGGAAAGAGATGAAATGTGAGAGAATTAGAGAGAGAGAGTGAGAAAGAAAATGAGAGACCTTTGTTCAACGAGTTAAATACCTTATCAAATAATTTTCTCTCAGAAATGAAAATGAACGGTGATGAGCAAGTTGAGCCAATATGACCTCATCTGAACAGAGAGGTAATCAATTCGATTGCTGATTGTTTATTTTTAGACATTCAATCATATTCTCATATTATTTTTCAATCATCTCGTCTTGTGAAATTTTATTAAGTGGAAAAACAAATATAAAATGATTAAAACTCTCTCAAACTCTTGCATACTTAAAAATTTGGATTGTTCCTGATATTAATCAATTTAATCAATTGTAGCCTTGATAAAGGGATATCAGACTCTTCGTAGAATGCAAGAAATATCAAGAATCTTTAGAATATCAGAATGTTTTTTGAATGAAGCTGAATTTCCGACATTGAATTTTTCTACATATTCTTTGATATTACAAAAGATTCAATTGATAGGCAGTATTTTTATTGTTGGTGAATTCTTTCTGTAGTAATTGAACAAGAAAAATCAATTTGATGAATTTTTTTTATAATTCAAGTCAGGTTTGGTGAGATCTAGCATCGCCGTGACTGTGGTATTAAATATATGAAAAATTTTACAGTAGAAGTAGGCTACGTTTCATCATAGAATAAGGAAATCGAGATTTTTGGTCTATGGTTTTATGAGAAGAAACCGTTTTGTAACAATCTAACTACACTTGTGAGGTTAAAATAAAAATGTTGTAGTTCCCACAGAAAAATCGAATAAAAATTTCTATATCAAAGTAATCGATATCTGTATCAAACCCAAAGCAAACCGTATTTTCAGAGCGTTCACTAGGGTACTACTCTAGACTCTAGAGCAATGAGAAATTTGAAAATAGATCGTAGTTTATGCAACGTCTTTATTAAAGTAAATGCGTTTGGCTTTTATTGTTGGGGGACCCTTATGGTTAGTTCCACCTCACCGCTTGAGCCATATTATTGAAAACATGGTAGCCCTACAATTTTAGGTGGGTTCCGAACCACCCGCAAGTGATTTTACAACAGATAACAGAGCCATTTTTGATGGCTAATCAAATCGGTAGTCAGAGAGGGCCCAGGAGAGCGTTGCTTATTTTATCTGATTGAACAAATACCTGCTACAACTCATTATAACTTCCCTTAACGATTGTATTGTGACAGCCTTAATGAAAAAAAATAGATTAAAAAGTTAGAAAAAGGTTAGATTACCAACTTACATTGTTACATAACTACTACTTGCATTGCTATTTACCGAGATGTAAGTTGGATTACGTCCGTGTTCTAAACATCACATGATTTGCTCTAAGGATCTAAGGCAAAATACAATCGTTGCATACAATATTTTTTCTCCGACTACCGATGAATTGAGTTCAATTCAATTTAGCAACGAATCCCATAACTTGCCCAAAATAAAGCAAAACCTGCAATGCCTGATTTCTGTCGACAGGTTCGATTCAAAATCCAGTTTGGTTTCAAAACATTTAATAGTCACAACATTGATCTCGACACTAGTTTGAAGGAATCATGAGTTTTGATTAGTGTAGACTCCTGTACTGAAGAGTCACAGTAGTGTTGGGATAGATTTATTGAGACACTAGTTTGATAAGACGTGGAATAAAGTAAGCTGTGTTGTAATCACTTTCTAACCTTTTATATCTACTTTATAACGTAGCCGTATATGAAATCAATCTTAGTCTAATAACTGTTTGGGAGATACACTTTCATAGAGCTACTATTATAGCTGCATAGAGCTACTATAGAGCAATCTATTTTAGTTCAATAACTGTTTGGGAGATACACTTTCATAGAGGTACTTCCATTGCACGCGTTTATTGCTTTTTACATTGTAAACAAGCTATCTCGTTTATCGCTCAAAGCGTATTTTGAAACGCAATTCTCACTGTAATTATTTTAATAGAGATATCTTCAAAAATCGGCCGTTCATTGAAAATGGCTTGGTTACTTTGATGTGAGTCTGGTACGATGGGGCTTTGAATGTCAATACATTGTTCATAAGCCACATTCCACTTGTTGTCAACTACATAGAGGCTGTTCAGGCATCGTTATACAAAGTAGACACACTATGATTTATTAATCTTCTTGTCAGAGCGTTTCAGTACTTGATCATCGTTACACATTCGCTTAACTATGACAAAACTGTCTTTTTTCAGTGATTTCGGTTCATTTTGGAATGTAAATTGATTACCTCGTTGTGTTGAACAATGCCTACAATCAGTGTTTGAAAAATTCAAAGCAAGCCAGCGCAGATATCGATTAATGTGTACAAAACCATTAGTAGTCTTTTATAAGTCTCAATTTTGTGATAAATTGTTGTAGTAACGTTATTGTAGCCAGACATAATTTTTTACTGAATAAGAATTGCGTGGTATTTCGAATGATCAGTGCAGGCGCGCATTTTCATATACGAGGATAAGCTTTAGTTTTGTTTCTTGTTGTGGAAACGTCGGTGTCGTCAGACATTATTTTTCCACTGTATGACGATTTGGTGGTATTATAAATATATTCTTGCGTGAGCGTTAGTGTAGTCATACAGTTTCACTTAGGATAAGCTCTAGCTAAAGTTTTGCTTCTAAGGACAGCTTATTCTTGTATAATTTTCTGCATTGCTTAGAACAAATGAGAAAGTTTGTCTAATGATGATTGAAACACATGAGACTTTTATTCCGTGCAATAGATAACATTCTGATACTTGGTATGTATGTATGTAAAACCATAGCTGATTCGAATGTGGGTGACTCTTCAGACCTCAACGCTATGTTTTAGTCCAAAGACAGTACTACACAAACAAGGAGTGATACTTTAATAAAATTAAATACAAATTAACTTCCAAAAAAATCCCTTATAATTTCGAAAAAAATATGTCCAAAACCCTAGCTCACATCTATATAATTGGAAAAGCATCACTTTTGAAATGCACTGGTGGAGCTGATGGACCTTACCGGTAAGCGGTGGCGTCTGATTGATCTATTCAAATTCATAAACGTTAAAGCATTTGAATAGACCAATCAGACAATATTCCAATCCGGTAACATTTACCGGTTACCGGTAAGGCTCCCAGGAATTCAACCATTGTCAGTGTATGAATGCTTGCATCTCCAATGCAGTCTAAAGAAAATCGATGTTTTCCCTTGAGTAAGTCAAGCCAATGACAAGAGTGGAGATGTCCAGCCACTTACTATCTACCGCATTGCTAATGGCGCATTGCTACTGGTCTATCCTTGATCACGGGTTGTGGTAGATCACGACTGCGGTTTATCACGTACTGCACCTTGAGTCTCGAGGGAAACTTGAGGTACGGTTCGGGATTTTGGCTGCCGACCCGATATGTCAAAGTCCGAATTACCCAGCTGGATGTCCCAAATCTTGACTGACAACGACTGGTCTGGCCAAGAGGATGAGTGAGCGCTTTTTACGTTTTCATGTTGCCGTGGGTCGATCGACTCTGTAGTCTGTGGGGTGCACGTACCGTACTATAAGACCCTTTTGGGCCTTAATATCCCATAGGGCCGTATTCTCATTCTCGTTTTAAGCTTAGTTTAACTTGAACGCCTCAATTTGAACTAAGCTTAAACTCACCACTATAATTATTATCAATTCAATTTCACAAGTCGTTTATTTTAAATTAAGGTTTCAATGCAATTCAAGTAGAACTCAGTTTAACTATTTATGTTGACAATAGTGCCAATGTTATATGATCATATGATCATATTATGAAAATAAAAATATGAGGCTATATTTGTCTCATCACTTGTTCATTATGATTCGGAAATAGGTTAATAGGTGAGTTTTCTGTTGGGTTCTGAATTGGTTGCAATTCTCTTGTTGAGAATTATATTATAATCAGGAAAAGCTGATTATCAGGGAAAATCTGTTCGATGATTATAACAATCAAAACACTGTAGGAATGAAATACCCTCTAGTACTAACTGGAAGAGGCTTATTCCCTCTTTATGTAGGAAAGTGATGAGGGAAAATCGACTTAGCTCATTCGTTTTAAAATCTCACATCTTTATTAATAAGCATCTTTATTAATTAACAAGCTGCCTGAATCTGAATTTCTAGAAAGAGTAATACCCTATCTGTAAATTTAATTAAATAGACTTGTTTATCTCATCCCTCTTCTTCTTTTTCTTCTCCTTCTTCTTCTCCTTCTTCTTTTCATCCTTCTTCCTCCCTTCCTTTTATTTTTTTCTTATCCTTCATCCTCTTTCTCTTTCTTTAATCCCTCATTCTTCAGCGTCGACAGATAACTGCAAGCTGCTGTTAGGATTATAATTAATATTCAGGCTGATATTATAGAAGAGACATGGTTCTGTGACAGACACGAATTAACTATTATTTCTAGTATAAATTTGCTCTAAACCTGACTCATTAGTAGAAATTAATTGAGTAGTGGTGCTCGTACAGTTAAGCATCCAATTACCACCATCGCAAAATCAAACACATGCTGGAAATCACAAAAGACTCTCCTGTAAATTCACTTCTCAGTGGTTCGGAACCCACCTAAAACTGTAGGTCTAACTCATCATTCACTATCATCCAATTCATTACCCGTGCACAAGTCTCAGGCCTATTTGGCATCATCCTCAGAAAAAAGGGTGAACGATTCTATTTACCAATGTAAAATAATGTTCTCTGTTGAAATCACTTCCGAGTGTTTTGAACCCACCTAATACTGTAGGTCACACTCATCAATCTCCGTCATCCAACTGTGTGCCGTAGCAATCTGTTCAATAAGATTAGATAAGCAAACCTCTGCTGGGTGACCGATTGGATAGGCCAGCAAAAAATACTTTGTTCTTTGCTGTAAAATCGTAGTGGTGCGGAACCCACCTAAGATTGTAGGTCCACCATATTATTGAATTGAATTTATTCGTTTCTGATACAACACATGAGTATGCAAATGTATAAAGCTATAAAGCAATACAAAGCATACAAACAAAAAATCATAAAAAACATCAAAATTTTGAAACAACACTCACATGAACCTAAGGTTTTTTTGTGAGTTGTAAGTTCGTTTATGTTCTATTGAAAATTGAGAGCAGGAAATCCAATATAATACTAATATAGAAGGTAAGACAATATAAAAAAAAAATAGAAAAAGACAAATTCTAATATGAGAGGGAAGTGATAGCCGCGAGCCGTAGCAGGTATCTGTTCAATCAGATAGAGATAAGCTGCGTTCTCGTAGGTCCTGTTTGTAACGGTGACCGAATAGATTGGCCAGAAAAAAAGACAATGTTCTCTGCTGTAAAATCACTTCCCGGTGGTTTGGAACCCACCTAAAATTGTAGGTCCAACTCATCAATCACCATCATTTAACTCATTACCCACACACAAGTCTCAGACCTATGTGGGCTTCATCCTCAAAAAAAAAAAATATCTAACATGGCTCAAGCGGCGAGATCTCAAGCGATAAGGGTCTTCCCACCAATCAAAGCCATACGCATTTGCTTTATCATCTAACTTATTACCCATGCACAGGTCTCAGACCAATGTAGGCTTCATCCTCCGAAAAAATTCAATAATAGTCTAATTATCCTCCAGTAATATATGCTCCATTGTACAAGCACCTGTGTAAGCCTAAGTAATGGTAAAAAATATTGTGAATTGACTGGAAAACAACATAAAATAACAAGAAATAGTACGGAATAACGGGAATATAACATGAATGAAACAGCCAACTAGTGATTGAGTCATTAGAAATATCAATGAATATCTGAAACTCCCAACTTGTAACTTTTGTTGAGTCTGCTTTCACGTTCAAATGTAGTCGACAGCAGCTCTGCGTGAGAAGCTGGTGCTAGTTGCTAGTTGCGTTGGTGGAAAAAGTAATTGCCCTTAGTCGTTATGCGCTTTTCACTTGAAAAACAGCCAATTAAGAAAGGCAGTCTATGTAGAGAGACGCTCACACTTCACCTTCATTAACGTGCAATTCTAAACTGACAAATTGTAGTTTATTAAACGTTAAGTAATTTGAAAATAAATTCTGATAGTATAGTTTGTCATACTATAATTATAGCAATAGTAACTCACCTTTTTTTATATGAGACTAGCTAGTTGCTCAAGTTTTTTCGAGAATAAGAGTAGTTTTCGACTGAAAACTACAAAACTACGAACTCTTTAGTAAAATAATATTGTATTTTTCAAGCAGAATAAAAAAAAATGCTAATAAGCTCTATCAGTACCTTCTATCTGTAATTGTAGTTTTTCAATAATAGCAGATATGTCCACGAAATCATTATTATTATTATTATTATTATTATTATCGTTTTGCCTTTGATGATGAGGAGATGATCCATTTTAACAGATTATTTTTTTCTTGAATAAAATTGTCCGTCTTTAGGTTATGTTATCTTCCTAAAACTAAAAAAGCAATATTTACTGACAGAACGAATCGGTATTTATCGAGTTCTTTCGAGAAAACGGAAGTTTTCGACTGAAAACTATTGATTTATTCCAAAGTAACGGTATTTTCAAGCCAACTACAAAGTATTGCTAAGAGTTTCCAATGTTGCCCAAAGAATGTGACGTTATCAAGAGCTACCAATCAAATAGCAAGAGACTTTAACGTTATACGTTTGCCCGACTTTTTCACGTTATGAGCGACGTTATTACGTAGCTTACCAGAGTATCAAAGTGACGGTATCATAACGTTAGTGAACTCTCATCCTTTTAATAAGAAAGAGTAGGGGCGTGTGTGCCTGTCAGTCTTACGGATTTCACAAAAAAACCAACGATTTGGAACACTAAATATATAGCACAGGGCTTCCTCTCAATTCAATTCAGTGCTTAATGAATAATAAGACGAAATTGTCACAACCACATTTATTAAAACTTCGAGAAACTAGTTTCGGTTGTTACACCATTATCAATCTCAATCAAACTGAAAACTGAAGTACAGAGAAGCCTTATATATACTGTACATGGAATGATACTATTGGCTAAGAGGGAAAGAGGCTGACCTTAATCGGACGATGTGATTGGTTGTCAAGTCACGCCCCCTGGTGGGAGGAGTAGCAAGCAAAAATACGAGTCAAATCAATAACTAAACACTGTGAAAATCAAGAAAGTAACAAAAAATTGTAATAAGGCTAGACTTTAATCAAACTAAAATTAATTTTTTTTTTTAAAACAGAAGCTCACTGAAGTGCAATCAAGGTCAACTGAGAAATACACATAAGAACTGCTTTTTTAAAAATAGGCTGGAATTATAATGAAACCAAGTTAGTTGTATTGAATTGGTTAAAATAAATTTGGTTAGTTATGGAATCGTTTTTTACCAACTTAGTTATCTCCAAAGCTTCTAAAATGTTCAATTGTCTGCCTTTGCCAATCAAATGCAGAAATTCAACATTTTCTTCAGCCTTGAACTTGTGTCCATTATTAATGAGATGTTCTGCAAAATTTGAATCTCCTTTTTGGGTTTTCCAATCCCTGATATGTTCATTTACCCTACATTTGAAACTTCTACCAGTCTGACCTACATAACAAGCATTACAATCACCGCATTTCAATTTATAAACCCCACTTTTATCCCAGATATCAATTTTGTCTTTACTACGCCCAAATAAGCTCTTTAAAATTGGTTTGGTTTGAAAAGCTACATCAAAACCGTTCTTTTTCAGTTGTTTTCCTAATTTATCAGAAACTGGGCCAAGGTAAGGCACCGTTATCCATGACCTTTCCCCAGTTTCAGTTACAGTAATGCTAGCACTGACTGCTAGTCTCATATTTATTTTATTTAAGATTTTATTGACAATGATTTCCTCATATCCATTTGTAATAGCTATCTGTTTAATCGTACTAATCTCTTTTTCAAAGTGATGATTGCTCATTGGAATGGTTAAAGCTCTATAAATCATACTATTGAAAGCTGCAAGTTTGTGCGATATTGGGTGACATGAGTGATGAGGTATGATTACATCGGTATGAGTTACTTTTCTAAAAATAGAGAAGCTTTGGAGATAACTAAGTTGGTAAAAAACGATTCCATAACTAATTTAAATGACCAAATTTATTTTAACCAATTCAATACAACTAACTTGGTTTCATTATAATTCCAGCCTATTTTTAAAAAAGCAGTTCTTATGTGTATTTCTCAGTTGACCTTGATTGCACTTCAGTGAGCTTCTAATTTAAAAAAAAAATTTAATTTTAGTTTGATTAAATTCTAGCCTTATTACAATTTTTTGTTACTTTCTTGATTTTCACAGTGTTTAGTTATTGATTTGACTCGTATTTTTGCTTGTTACTCCTCCCACCAGGGGGCGTGACTTGACAACCAATCACAACGTCCGATAAGGGTCAGCCTCTTTCCCTCTTAGCCAATAGTATCATTCCATGTACAGTATATATAAGGCTTCTCTGTACTTCAGTTTTCAGTTTGATTGAGATTGATAATGGTGTAACAACCGAAACTAGTTTCTTGAAGTTTTAATAAATGTGGTTGTGACAATTTCGTCTTATTATTCATTATGGATACCTCCCACAATATCACCTTCGCCATTACTAAGAAAGTTCAATTCAGAGCACCTCAAAGCCTGATTTCTGGTTTTTTCACATTTTTCTAAACTAATGTTCAAATTCCACAAATCTTATGGACACTTAGGCCCGTATTTATGAACGTGACTTATCAAAGATCGACTTGGATAAGTCAGACTTAGCGGCAATAAGTCGTACTTACACTTACAGGTTCATGACATGAAAACCAGCGAGCAACAAAGTGCCAACCCAGGTCCCAGAACAAAGATCTGACTCCTGATAAATAACTTAACATTCATAATTTACATTAAACAACTCTATTTTACACTAATATAAGAATTTACACTACATAAATGTTGCATGGACAACTGGGTCAGCTTATAACCTCACTTTTCAGCTCGTAAACTCACTCAGTTTCAGTCATGCTTCAACTATAGTTCGTATTCATGAACCTCACTTAAACATCTTCTTAACTTAAAAGTCAAGTCGTGCTTATAATTGGTGACTCAAATCCGTTCTTAGCCAAGCTAGGTTCAGAGCTGACTTGAAGCCGTTCTTAGATTGTTGTGTTGCATCATATTGTAGCGAATATGAGAATGAAAATAGTGAGAAAGAAGGACAGTGGTTCTCGGTGTTATCTGATATGTAAATGTTTACTTCTCAGCAATTAATTACTCTGCTTTTGACACTTTTATGGTGTTTACTTGGTAATTTGTAGAATGCTCTAGTTGTTTGATTAGAAATTAATGGAGTCTTATCGAATATTGTGGAAGACATGAAGGTCTTTCATTGTTTATTTTAGAAATCGGTAGAAGTTGGAAGAGAAATCTATAGATATCTCAATTATGAAAAATTATATGAATAGAGGTAGACTTTTGTAAATTAGTTCAGTCTTATTTGAAATTCGTCGTGATAAACAAGTTCGTGGAAGTGGTGACAGTTATATATATATTGTGCCTATATAGTGATAATTCTTTCTCTGTGCCAATAGTGATAATTCTTTTTCCTAGTTAATTCAAACCAGTGAGCTACTAAATAGTTTTTATTGTATTACGGACTAGAGCTACATAAGTTAATTGTTCTTTTTTTATGTTTCTTTTTGAATATTATTGGACAGTTTATTGTACAGTTATTATTTAATATTAGATCGGCCTTTTAACTTTTAGTGATTGATTTTTGTACAGTTTATTAAAATCTCTTTATTAGTTGAACAATATCGATTTATCTGTTTTTTTTTTTTGCTTGAGACATTACTGATTAGTGAGTGTTGTGATTATTTGTGTAAATAAAGTGCGAGTGATAAATTTAAGTGTTACCATCATTATTTTAGACTAAGAACCCATAACATTTGGTGTCGGAAGTCGGGGATTTTTGTGTTTTATTAAAAATGGCTGGCAAAATTACATTGTGCGATTTAAAAGTGGCCGATCTCAAACGTGAATTAGAGGACCGTGATCTAGAAACATCTGGAAAGAAGTCTACTTTACAAGTCTTCGTGAGGCATTATTGGGAGAAGGAGAAGACCCAGCGTCCTACCTCTTCGAGACTTCAGATACAAAATTAATTTCATCCATGGAGGGCAAGCTACAGGAAAATTTAACATCCATGGAGGGCTATCTACAAATATTCAGGATATGCAGGAGAATATTTCATCCATGGAAGGTAAGCTACAAGAAAATATTTCATCTATGAAAGGCGAGCTTCAGGATATGGAAGGTGAGCTTCAGGAAAATATGTCATCTATGAAAAATGAATTACAAGAAGCCATGGGAAAAAAGGTGAAAAATCTTGCTGATTCTATGAATCAAGAAGTCACTAAAGTGAAGGAAGACTTGAAAACCATGGAAGATTGACTCCAGGAAGACTTGGGAACTATGAAGGAGGATTTTAAAGCAATAGAAAATCGACTTAAGCAGCTGGAGTGTGGTGCTGGAACTCCAAGCAGCAACCAAGAAGTAAGTAAAACTTCAAATTTTCACAGAACAGCTGATATATGCCATGTCACTTTCATAATAGTAATAATAATAATAATAATAATGATAATAATAATAATATTATTATTATTATTATTATTATTATCATTATTATTATTATTATTATTATTATTATTATTATTATTATTATTATTATTATTATTATTATTATTATTATTATTATTATTATTATTATTATTATTATTATTATTATTATTATTATTATTATTATTATTATTATTATTATTATAATAAGCCTTTCGCTTTTATTGGGGGGAGACCCTTACAGGTAGTTCAACCTCCCCGTTTCAGCCATGTAATGGACAACATGGTAGACTTATTTTCTAGGTGGGTTCACTTTGATGAGAATAAGCTTCAAGTCCCAAGCCAAAGCAACTTATTTGCTATGTATGAAATTTTCAGCTCCTGGTTCCTTCTTTTGGAATTGTATTGTCATTGACTGTTGAGATCCATATATCACATGTAGAATTTGAAAAATCCTATTGCCATCCATAGGTCACATTTTCAATTGGAAAATACAGTTGCAAAGCATGGGTAAACACCACTTGTGAATGATATTGCAGCAGACTGCGAATCCTGTTTGTCCTACAGTCAGTTGAGATGAGCAATGTTAATTGAGTTTCGGTCAAGAGCCAAAATGCTGCTGTTGACGTACGTGGGTTGAGATAGATTATTAATTTAACTTACTGGACAGCTGTTCTGGGAGTCTATGTAGGATTGGAATACCCTGATACTGCATGTGCAAGATTCAATTCATTTATATCAATTTTATAAGGATCACCCTCCTTTATTAAAGGTGAACTCTTCACAATAAAAGTACAATTTAATACAATCAAAAAATGTATGAAAATTCAAGATTTTTTATCTTTATAAAGTTTACTTCCACTATAACGGACTGACTATTTCTCGGTGGCAAAAACGTACGTACAACTAATGGTTCATTGACCGTACCAAGCTGCTATGTGAAAGCATAATGATTATACCTACACATATGCTAGCATTCTTATGATAGATACGAGCATATAAATATATAATAATCATCATAAGAAAAAGAGTAGGGGTGTGAATAATAATAATAATATGTATATATTGAATGGTAGAATGGGAATCTAGTATAAAATCTATAAATGTTGTCCATTATTCACGCGCATGCGCACTATTGCACAAGCTTCTCAAAATGCAACATTGGTTATAAAAATTATAACTTCACTGTAATGTGTGATCACAAAAATTGAGTTTTCTTGATTTTGGAAAAAATTGATGTGGGAAGATTGAAGGAGGAAAAAAATTATAATAAAAGAAGAAACGATAATAAGAGGAGACATTTCAAAGAAATAGATAAGGAAAAACCTCTTCACATTGTTATTCAAATAATTTATTAGACGTATAAAAATTACTAGCCTCACAAATTTTCCTTCGAGTTATTAATCACGATATTTTGTATGGAGATTTTGAACGATGTGATGAATAGAAGCCAGGTATAAAACTAATATGGATAATAAACGATCATTGAAGTAGTGCGTTTCTGCAGCCGTGGGACAATAAGTTAATTATACTAGTAGTTAATGCAGTAAACTTTTCACTAATTTCTAGTGTTAAAACTCACAGTATGCACCAAACTATATGTTACTTTCAACAATATTGAACGAAGTATCACAGTTCTAACAAAAACAAATCTCATGCACTCATGGATTCGATCCTAATAAATAAACTTTTTATAACTATCACAATTTATATTTCAATTTAATTGATCAAATCAGAATTATGGAATGAACTGATCAAAATCTTCCAAAGTACAGTTTTCAAGGGAGAGAAAGAATTTGGATGTTGTTTTGGAAGAATTTATCGAGATCTCTCAGGAAACTTAGAGAGCTTGTTCAGGAAACTTTTGAACATGAGAGTTTTAGCAAAACTTCGCTTTTTCCGCTCGTTATTCTTGATTACTATTGACCACTCCATACTTGCGCTTGATATACACATCTGACCTAATCATTCGCAGAACCTACCGGCTGAAGTAAATAGCAAAAAAAGCAGAGAAAATAGCATAAGTTTTTTGTAGAGAATAGTTCTCTTTTCCTTTTCCAGATTGACGTCAGATCAAGATTTAAAGTTAATTTAAACATTTTTGTTCACATTCAATATCACCCGCTGAAGGAAAGTGATAGCCGTGAGCTGTAGCAGGTATCTGTTCAATCAGATTATATAAGCAGCCTGGGTCCTCTCTTTAAGGATGACCGATTGGATTGGCCAACAAAACGACTCTGTTCTCTGTTGTAAAATCACTTCCCGGTGGTTCGCAGCCCACCTACATTTGTAGGTCCAACATGTTTCCAATAACATGGCTCAAGCGTAAGGTGAAACTATCCATAAGGGTCTCCCCACCAATAAAAACCATACGCATTTACTTATTACACGCGGAGTCGTTTTCAATAGAAAAATTAAACTCTGAATTTTGAACTCCGATCTGGATGTTTTCAACTATCAGTTGAATTTAAAATACTGTCGAATGACGCGGCAAATACAATTAAAAATTAAGACCTTTCGCCTAAAAACTCGATTCTGAAATGTACGGAAAAATAATCGCATTTTCTCTCATCTCCCAGTCACTAATCTATTTACCAACAGAAATGTTTCGCGACATATTTGTCCGATTTCCGCGTATCATTTCGCATTTAATTAATAATTACACTAGCAAAGCCGAGAGAGATGATTGTTGCAAAAGGGCATAAAGCAAGTGATGAGTGGGGGTTCTTCGGGGTACCGAAATGGTGAGGGGGCTCCGGGGTACGAAGAGAAGAAGATTAATAACTCCTCGTTTGGAGGTACCATAACTAGTCTAGACAGATTGCATTGGCAAAAAACCTGAGCGTAAATTATATATATGAATGTTTGTATGTATGTATGTATGTGTGTGTGACCTTTATGCCAACCTAAAAAGCGCTCAGGCGAAATTAAAAGCGATTTAGGTGAAACCTTGGAGGATGCTTGGTGCCATAACTGAGAGGGTTTCGGAGTTGAAAAAGCCTAACCCCAAAAAAAGGGGGCTCAGGGGGCGAATATCGATTTTGGACATATCCAGCTATTTCTGGGAAAAGGCTTCTCAAATCTAAGTAGGATTTGACTAGCGTATGGCACTGAGATACAGAAACAAAGAAGAGTGTTTCATGTGTCTCTATGGCCAGGAGATCCTTAAAGATAAGTCTGGCCGCCAACAGTCTCAGCTCATTAAGTGTTAACCGGTGTTTCACGTGCAGCAGATGTCACGGACGCGAGCTAAATTATACCTTAGTAGCTCAGTAGCAAAGTATAAAATTCCAAATACGATCACCGCCAATCAAAAACCAATCCAAAAATGGCAGATGTTCTTACCAGTCCGCTACGGCGAGTCCTATTCTCTGGGATAAGGGATGAAAAGTAAGGTGATAAAATAAAGGATAAGAGATAAATGAAGAAGTTGAATTTGAATAAAAAGGTGGGATAGTCAGTGCAGGGGATGATAGATGAAAAAAGAATAACTGCACTGACTAGCACGGTGTACGGAGGGTCGCATTCCTCAGAATAGCAGGAGTTGCTATTCCACCTACAGAATTTCCCCCTAGGATTTGAGTAGATGATTTGTATTATATTATGTTAATGGAGCTCCAAATTGATGTAAAAACCTGGAAAGAAGTAAGGCAGGTGGAGGAGGAAAAGAAGATGGAAGAAGAAAAATAGAGAGGGAATTAGATGGTCATGAGGAGGGGAGGGGGAAAAAAGAAAACAAAAAGAAAAGAGGAGAAGGAGGAAAAGGGGAAGCAGGAGAAAAAAGGAAGAAAGAGAATATTAAATGAGGAAAGAATAAGAAAGAGGAGTAGAAGGAGAAAAGGATTGGAGAGCAAAAATGAAGAAGAAGGAAAGGAGGGAAGAACACCAATAACAAAAGGATGCAGGAGAAGGAGGAGAAGAAGAAGACGAGGAAGTGCAATTAAAAGTGGAAAAAAATGAATTAGAGGTAGAGAAAGAGAAAGAGAAAGAGAAAGAGGGAGAGAAAGAGGATGAGAAAGAAGAAGTGACAGAGGAATAGGAGATGAGGATGAAGAAGAAAAAGTCAAAGAACGGAGGAGAGCTAAAGAAGAAAGATGAGGCTTAGATAGAAGAAGAAAAATGAAAAAGGACGAGAAAGAGGAGAAAAAAGCGAAAAAATAAAATATTAAAGGAGGAAAGAAGAAGAAAGAGGAGTAGAAGGAGAGAAAAAAGAAGGAGGAGAGAAGGAAGAAGAAAACGGAAAAAGAGAGAAAATAAGACAAATTTAGAAAAGGAGAGAAAGAAGAAAAAGAATAAAAAAGGAAGGAAGCAGAATAAAAGGAGGAAAGAAGCAAGAGGAAACGAGGGAAGAAAAAAATTGAAGGAAGGAAGAAGATGATTAACAAAAAAAAAAAGGGAGAAGGAGGAGCATGAGAAGAAGATGGCTGGAGGAGAAAAAGGAGATGACATGAGGAAACGGTGGAGAAGAAAAAGAGGACGTAGAAGGATAAATATATGAAAATGATGTGGGAAGAAGAGGAAAATGGAAATGAAGAAGAAGAAGCAGAAAAACAAAAAAGAGAAGAAGAAGAAATACAATGATAATGATGTTCTTGCGATGGCTTGGAAAAGAGGCGGCTGGCCTCAGGGGGAAACGATTTGATGGCAAACATTTTTCGCGGTCGTCCGGAAAATCATCATCCGTGGCTTTGTACCTGATGAAAATTTCAAACGCAGAACAAATTAATATTTGAACGCTCTCACTCCAATCCGCTGAGATTTCGTGTTTCATTTCCAGTCATAATCCTCTGCCAGCTTAACATGAACTTGTCGACTACTCTGGTTTTCCCATACTGGTGTCTTGATCTCAACTAAGTCTTGTTTATATAAAAAAAAACTATATCAATTGCGTTTCTCTTCAAACGTTTCTGTCGAATGCTGGCTTAAACGCAGGAAGTAGCTCAGAGCTGTGCTGGATAGTATACGCAGACGCACTTTCCTATGCTGCCAGACTTTGTTTCGGTGGGCTTGGCATACTGATATGAAACTGTAACCTCAGTGAGTGAAGCAATCACAAACTACCTCACTCCTCGTTTGTGAAGTATGCTCTTTGGACTACAACACACCGTTGAGGACTGAAGTCTTACCTACAGTTGTAATCGGCTGTGGTCTTCATAGAATTTCAATGTATTGTTACGAGTTCTATTACTAAAATGATGCTAGCAACACTGGAAAGTAACACTCGAACTTTATTTACACAAATAACTTACAGCACGCACTAATCAGTTATATCACACGAGAAAATCCGATAAGAAACAAACAGTTCAATAACGTTCAACTGATAATGTATTTATTATACCACTGAAAAAAACGTATTACTAACTGTGAATAGGCTGATCAATAATAATTAAATAGATAACTGTCTAATAAAATGTTCACTGACATAAAAAGGAATGTCTAATAAACATTTCTTTGTAGTGACGAAGGTCTAACAAACAGTTAAAACTCAAGAATAAATAAACTGAACACAGCACATAAGAAAATAACAAAGCACAGTGTCTGTGTAGCACAATATAAATTTCTGTATAGCAATTGCACTGTAAACTGGTACAACAAACTGTCACTACGTCGTTTAACACGATGGAATCACAACTGAGCTCCTGTTCACCAGGACTTCCACTTTTATAAGTTTTGTAACATTCCAAGAAACTCTCGAAATCTCTGTAGGCTTCTCGATGTCTCCATTTACACAGATAACTTTGTCTCGAACATTCTAGATGACCATTTAGGAATAAGGTAGATGAAGAGAAGAGGAGAATAAACAAAAAGTGCCTGTTATCAGTGTAACCGGTAGTACTGTTGACACAATGGGCAGCGCAAAAATAATTATGCTCTTTTTCTCCTTGCGTTTCTCAACAGTATGTATTTCGAAAACGAAAATTACGATTTGAATTTAAAAAGCTATAAGTTCGAAAGGAAATTTTGGATTATGAGTTCGCAAAGTTCCTATCCATGCATAGAATATAAAAAAGGAAGAAAATACTTATTGTCAATCAAATAAGACGACATATAGACCCATAAAAGTACTCAACAAAATTCGATTTAGAAAATTACACTGTTTTCCTAGTTGAGTCAATCAATGCAAGTTTTTCTTTTCTATTAATTTTGTTTATATAAGTCAATTATTTCTAATATACGTATAGTATTTGGAAAATACAGGGAAGGAAATCTTGCTGAAAATAATAAGAGTACCTGTATAAATATTGTCCTGCCAGAAGTCGAGTTCATCAAAAATTCATTTATTAAACTTTGATGACCGTTGGTCTGAAAAAGCAGTTGAGAGGTATTGATTTCCTTCGGGACTGGTTTCATTCTGGAAACTTCTTGGTTTCAATAGACTTCATCAATTATTATACGTAGTGAATTTCGAATTCTCAATCGACCTCTATGAAATGCACTGTCGGTGATATGATTTGAGTATCCAAGAACCCGACAATTTTACAAAGATAAATAATCAATATCATCGATTGTGTTGATAGGGCTATGCACCATTTAACTTCTTTGATTTCTTTGAACATTAGATGCTTCCCGATTCACAAGAAATGCACATCGGCAGTTATTGAAAAAGAGTTTTTTCTTTTTCTCGTTCAATAGATATCATAATAAATATTATGCCTCAACATCTTCTCTCTTCTTTTCAATTGGATAACTTGAAATAATTTAAGAAAAGATTTTAACACAATCAAGAATGAAAACGCCAACACTTGCACTGTAAAAATAAAGTTAATAATAATTGAACTAAGCAGCAATTTTCGTAATATTTTTCAATTTTTTTTATTCGAAATAAACCAGTTGACCAATGTTTTGATTTTCACTAGCCAAAACTAACGTAGATCCTATAGTGGCGATCTGTTTCACTTCATAATTATTTTTATACTGGAACCAAAACTCCAAAATCAATATCGATCTCATTTGGGCTATGAGGAAGCTATATACCAAGTTACAAGAGTATAGAATCTTCCTTTCAAGATCTAGAGCACGGACGGACGGACAACAGCTCGATTTCAATAAGGCCTTGTCGTGTCCTTAATAATGTCAGGTTGGAAGATGAACATAATACAGTAGTTCTGTTTTTTACCTGACACTCGTAGGTCCCATTGTCTCGTTTCTGAACGTACTTGACCTGCAGATTCCAGTCGTCGGAATTGTCTTCGTGGACCACTTGGAATCTCTCGTCGTTGGTGTAGGTCAGAACACCGGAAGTCAGAATATGCCAGTCCCTTCTTCGAACCCACGATACCTATCAAATAAAAAACGTCATTAGTAACTTGAATATTAAGCCTAAACGAAATTATGAACTCAGTGCTCATGAATGATATTATTCCTAAAGATCAATTATGTAGCCTATAATCTTACCTGCTCTTCAGACTCTGAAAAGGCTTGGCAGTGTTATTTGGCAGTCATTCATTTGACGATATGACTTACAAATAACTGACCATAAAAGATTTTTTAATTTCTTGTTCCATAACTATCTGCGTTGTTAATATTAAATTTTTGTTGTAAATTTAACGACTTGAATTTAAATTTAAGAACATAAAGAAACAGAAACCAACCTTAACAATTTTATTACTTTTTTCTAACTGCCAATTTGAAAATAATTGAATGAAAAGACCTTGGTCTTTTTTTGACATTCTTTTTTATTTTTTAAGTGCTTTACATTTTCGAAGCACTTGTTCCACTCTAATTGAGGTAACACCAAAATGTGCATTTTGAATGCAATTTGTCTTGAAAGACTCATTCGGTTGACTGCAGCTGTTTAGTTTGTTTCATAGGCAGATATCCATGATTCAGTACATGTGACGATGTCATGAACGTATTGTGAGGTATAAATTGAACTGTTGAATTTCGTGAGCATTTCTTTCGACCAATCGACACAAGCCTTTTTCTGAGCGATTGTCAAATTTTGTGAATCCAACCCGAACAAATCTTGCTGGTGCCCAAATGTTCATGCAACAGTGAATGCATGCTGGTCACACGAATGCCCAAGGATGCCTCACGATATGTTATAATATGACAATCTTGCTCTATCAGTTTACTCACAGCATCAATGTTTTCTTGAAATTAAGCCGATTTTGGATGACGTTCGAAAAAATTCATCACTGAGGAAACTAAGGCCACGATTGAATTCCGTATACCATCATACCATTGATTTATAGTGTATTTTGATGGTACTTCATCATCAAATGTGACATTAAGTTCATCAGTGCGCAGTTGTTGAAATAATCAATTTCAAAAGTTATAAAAAAGTTACACGAAAATGTTTAAAACTTGAATTAATTTTTTTACTGATTTAGATATTTCAAATCAATAGTAATCATTACAACAATGGACTTCACGAGCGAGACAGAGTGCAATCTATCGCCAAAAAGTCCAACTTTCAGATAATGACATTGCATAACAGATAACATCATTAGTATTGTCCATACCCGAATTATAAAAGACATCTCGCGTATTATCAGTGCAATAATACTCTGATGACCTTAGTCTCTTAGAGAGAACACTAAGCATGTTGGGAGATTCTAACAATGAACTCCTATATTCTCAGGTGCTTTATTTTTCTGAATGACACTCACTGTTCTCTCGCCGAGTTTCCGCACGCGACAGTGCAGGAATGCGGTGCCACCAAGTTGAGCGGTAATGTTGGTAACCATGTCATTGTCGAACACGGGCAGACTGTTGGATGCTGCTGATCCATCCAGAGGTGCTGGCCTCCTCGAGTCTATGCCTCCACCTTCAGCTGGTGACAGAAGTGGTGCTTTGCCCACAGCGGAGCCCACTTTTTGAAATGGTTTCTCTTGAAAAAAAAAACACAATAAATAGTTTGAATAGCAGCAGCAAATTTTTGGAGTTATGAAATTGACCATTTAATAAGTGAACAAATCGATCTAAAAATTTGCGGTTGAGAAACGGTAGTTGGAAATGACAATCTAATAATCAGAAAATTTTTACTTATGATGATGAAGTGAGAATGGGTTGGGTTAATGTAGGCTCTAAGCTCTAAGGCTCTCACCTTTAATCATTGATGGAGAGGAAGGAGAGGATTCTCTCCTTCCTCTCCATCAATGATTAAAGGCAATAAATATCTATAGCTTTTTCTTTCAAAAAGGGGTTCGGAAGTGTTCCAATATTTTGAAAAATATTCCCACTAGAACCACATTTTAAGCGATTCTTGCGATTTAACATAATTCCAACCCGCATTGTGTGTCAAAGTGATTTTAATACAGTTTTCGCATCATTGTCTATGGGAGATCCAAACTCTTGTGCTAAAACTTCATCGTTCAAGAAGACAAATTTAGAAAGCAGGCCTACTTAAAACTATAATCACTCTGCTACTTTTTTCTGATACCCCCTCCCATGGTTGGGTTAATGTACAGAACCGTTCATGAATAATTTGAAAAGGTAGGCGGTTTCAGAGGTACTCTCCCAGAAAATTAAAAAAAAAAATAGTCTTTTAAACCTACATTTTCAGCGATACCAAACTCCTTTTTTAACTCTTTTGTCAAAAAATATCTCTTAAGACTTGTTGAAATTCCAAAAAAAATTCTCTGAGTCTATTCCTCAGATTGCTCTCCCTCAGTTACGCCACTATTTGGACTCAAATATGATTTTTGTCCGTAATAAAAATTAGAATTAGAAACAATTTCACTTTGAAATGAAGCTGAAGAGCCCTGTCAGAATCAAATATTTCTGTATTAGGGCGGATTTTATATTTGTGATTAGGCCTATTTGAATTTCAAAAATGAATGATTTAGTATTCTACAAAAGAGGATAAGTTTAAAAAGATGTATGAATATGATACTGTGATAAGACGTGTACATTTCTACTATTTGCAATTGAATGAGATAAGGTTGTATGAAAAATAACCAGAGGTGTTGTAAAATTAGCCAGATGAATTTTTTTTTAAATTTCTTCAAGAAATTGAACAAGCTTCAACAAGTACGGATCGTGGAAGCAACCAAATGTGAAGCTTATTTAAATTACTTTTTTAAATTGCACAAGTAAGGGCTAGTAAAATTAACCAAATGAAAAGCTCTTCTTGATTTACTTCATGTTATTGCACAAGCCAAGGTCTTGATCGAGACGTAGCAGTGGTACTGTGCATACGTTGTCAGAACAGGCTCTGCGAATTTTGAAGCATAGAATATTAATTCGAACGGATAAGTAGTATTTTTGTTTATTATTATTAGTATTTATAATATCTTAATAATTTTCATCATTAACTTGTCTAATATAAGTTAAAGTATTTAAATAAAAAGTCAAATTCTATTTTCGAGGTTAGGTGTACCGATATTGATAAATTTTCTTGTAATTAAATAGTCTCAAGTTGACAATTGTAATAAATTAAGTAATATTTCATTAAACATTTAACTAAAATCAATTGAAAACAATTTTTAGCTAGGAAAATGAGTCCAAACAAGGCATCTAAATCTAATTGTTTAACTAAAACTCAGGTAGCTACGCGATCTCAGCAATTATTAACAAAAAAATCTCCAACAGCTCTTAAAGCTACTGTAGATGTAGAAGAAAAGGTTGCTAAACTATTGAGTGATCACACCAAATTGAAAACAAAATTAGAAACATCACTAAAAAATTCTGAGGAAGAACAAATAAGGTTAGTGGATCACATAAAATCTCTGGAAGTTATTGTAAAATTTCAGCAGGAAGACCATAAAACTGAAATACTTAATCTCACGAGTCAATGTAGGTCTATGTCAGAGGAAATCGAAATATTAAAATCAAAAATAAACTTGGCTAATGTAAGGTCTAAACCTCTGATCAATCCAAAAAAAGTAGAACCTAAATCAATTGGGGAAAAAATAAATAGAAATGGTCAAACAAAAACGTATAGTCAGGTTTTGCAAACAGCAACCAAAACTAAAGTAAGGGCAAATAACGATAGGAAAGGTAGAGTACTGCTCTTGACATACAGTCATGGACGAGACTGTAGTGACCTACTAAATAAAAGATTAAAAAATAAGTATGAAGTTCAGAGCTTTTTCAAACCAAGTGCCCCTATAAACGCTATTGTAGAGTCAGCACAGGAACAAACTAAAGATTTTGGAAAAAACGATTTTCTAATAGTACTGGGTGGCTCAAACAATGTAAATGAACCTAATCTAAAACATCTTCCTGAAATAAATGGAAAAATTAAAGAGATTGTGCCACTCAGCCAAAAAACTAATGTAATAATAAGTACAATTCCGTATAGGTTTGATAGGCCAGAGCTAAATGAAGCCATCAAGTCAACAAATAAATCAATTCATAATACAATCAACAGCCTAAAAAATAAGAATTCTAAGCAGTTGGGGATTTGTTTTCTAAATGAAAGGCTGAAAAAACAAAACTTCACTAATCATGGTCTACATCTAAATCAATCTGGCAAAGTAATATTTTGTAATAGGCTGGCAGAGCTGATTGAAAGTCGTTTGCAATCTACTGTCAATAATTCTCCTAAACAATCATCTAACGAACCTTTTTTAGTAAAGTGGCTCAAAACCGGGAAGGGAAACTAGTTTCAGATGATAAATTCATATCTTCAATTGTATTAAAAGACGTTAATTATTGATCAAAAAATCAGGATAGCATTAGTGGAAGGAACTCTTGTAGCAATCTGATAGGCTCTCAAGATTCTAAGAGATTAAGTAAATCTACTTCAATATGCAAAAGCAACGATAAAGTAATAAGGGATGATAGGGAAGTACCGGTACTCACTGTGTTCCATCAGAATATTCAATACATTCGTAACAAAATAGATAGAATCGAAGTATTTTTTAAAGAAGAGGCTCCTGATATAGCTATTTTCACAGAGCATGGTTTAAAAGAAGATGAATTGTCACAACTTAATATTCCAAACTATTCATTGAAAACGTCGTATTGCAGGACATCTCATCGAAGTGGGGGAGTAGCTATCTTCACTAAAAATGCTAAGAATATGCAAACATTTAATTTAGAATATGTAGAGAAATTTGCTGTGGAAATGGATTTAGAAGTTACTGGTTTGAGAGTAAAAATCGACAATAATTTCGAAGTAGCGGTGTAAGGTATTTACAGGTCACCAAATGGGGAATGGAACAATTTTTGTGAACTATTCAATAGGCTTTTAGAGATTACTACTACTCGTTTTACAAACGTTATTGTAGCGGGAGATTTCAATACAGACTTTGCAACACAGAATAAAATGACAGAAGATTTAAAGGATATTATATGCATGAATAACTTGGAAATAAAAGTTCATGAATATACCAGAGTCACAAGAACATCACAAACAATAATTGATAACATCCTTACTAATATAGATTACTCTAAAACAAGATTAGGCGGCTTGGAACTATCTGATCATGACTATCAAATCTTAGAGGTGGGGTTGCAAGGTCATAAATCAATTAAAAAGAGTAGAGTAATGAAAGAAATTCAACAATGTGAACAGGGGAATATCGATTGTTTGAAGCAGAATCTGCTACAAGAAAACTGGAGTAGGGTTTACAATAGCAATAGTTTAAATGACAAATATGATAGTTTCATTAATATTTTAAGGTTTCATATTACTATGAGTTGTCCAGTTAAAAAAGTCCCTGTAAAGAACAAATTAGACAAGATTGAAGAGTGGATAACTGATGATATCCTTGCAGAAAGAAATAGGGTTAAAGATGCATATGATGAATTCAAACTATCTAGAAATATGTTAAGTGAAGATACTTACAAAGCTCTAAAGAAAAATTATACAAGAGAAGTGAAAAGAGCGAAATGTAAGAAAACAGCTGAAATTTTGAATAATAGTGTGTACTTTAACACAGCAGTGTGGGATGTAATAAACAAAAATAGGCAAGTAGCTCATGTAGATGCTTATACTAGTGTCCCCAGAATAATTAACGAAAATAACAAATATATTGATGATAGTGTAGACATTTGTAATTTCTTTAACAGATATTATCAACTGGTTGCTAATGATCTTCAAAAATCTCTTAATACAGGTATTAGTGATGCAAACATGAGGAATACTGAGGGGATTCAGAACGAATTAAAATTCCACCCAGTATGCCAAGACGAGTTGTCAAATATCATTGATAGTTTAAATAATAAAAAAACTGTAGGAATGGATGGGGTATCCAGTAAAATTCTGAAAGAATGTAAAGATCAATTGTTAGACCCTTTGATTCATCTGATCAATCATTCATTAGAACAAGGTGTTTTTCCAGATAACTTAAAAGAGGGGAAGATCTTGCCAATCTTCAAAAGTGGTGATAGAGGAAAGGTAGAAAACTATAGGCCCATTAGTATTTTAAATGTAATAAGTAAAATTTTTGAAAGAGTAGTTCTAAATAGGTAACTTCTGCACCTTCAAGAAGCTAACTTTATCTGTGATGAACAGCATGGCTTCCAGAAAGGGAGATCAACAAAAACAGCCATAGTTTCTCTAGTTGAAAAACTAATAGATATAATAGATTCAGGTGATAAAGCTACTGCAATCTTCTTAGATCTGTCAAAGGCATTTGATTGTGTTAATCATAGAACTTTATTGGAAATACTGCAAAATGTAGGTGTAAATGGGGTTGAACTGAAATGGTTTGAATCATATCTTATTGGGAGAAAACAATGTGTAGAACTAACTACAGTAGTTGGTAATAGTATAGTAAAGAATAAATCTAATAAATTAGAGGTGCAAGCTGGAGTGCCTCAGGGGTCAATACCGGTACTAGGTCCATTGCTTTTTTTGTTGTATGTCAACCGTTTACCTAAAGAATTAATTAGTGGTAGAGCCCTCTTATTTGCTGATGATACATCACTCATTTTCAGCAATTCCATTCTAGATAATTTAGAAATAAGTGCCCATATAGGTGTGCAGTCCATTGTCCAATTTTTAAATCAGTTGAAATTAACTATAAATAGTAAAAAATGCCAATACCTTCAATTTAAATGAAGATAGGGCTATAAACGTGTTTGTAAACGATAATCAATTAGACCAGGAAGAAAAAATTGCATTTCTAGGAGTTACGTTGGATAGACGATTGACCTGGACTCCATACATTGAGAAAATATGTAGTAAAATTTCATCTGGGGTATTTGTCCTGCGACAGCTCGCTAGATTGAATGACAAAAAGTTACTTTTTACAGCTTACCATGGGCTCTTACTGTCACATATTAGGTATGCTATCTTAGTATGGGGTAATTCATCAAAACAAAATCTTGATAGGGTGTTTAAGATCCAAAAGAAAGCGGTTAGGTGTATAGAAAGAGTAAATAGATTAGATTCATGTAGGCCGTTGTTCAAGAGACTTGGTCTCCTAACCGTACCCTGCTTATACCCTGTGTATGAAGCTACTTTTTATATGTAAAAACGAATGATATTAACCAAAATCTTGATGTACATGATTAAAATACAAGAAGCCGAGGAGATTATCACTTGGTGAGTCACAATAGTAGCTTATTCAAACAAAAACCTAGTTATATTGGTAGGAAATTCTACAACAAGCTACCACAGTTTTTGAAGAGTCTTGAAAATATAGAAATATTTAAAAAACAATTGAAGAAATATTTAGTTGATAAAGCTTTTTATAGTGTACAAGAGTTCCTTTCACATCAAAATTAAGCCTCACCTCAACTAATTGAAGTAATTATGGTATCGGGCAGAATTTTTTCTCTGAGTCTTTTGTATTGGATATGATCAAAGTATTATACATATTTTTCATTTCAATCAGACAATCATTTTTATCAAAATAATTTTTTTCAACTATCTAGAAAAATTCAGATTTTCAAAAAGAATTTAAAAAAAAAACAATTTATTGTTAAATTAAAATAGAGAATGTGTCATTCTATTTCCCAAGATGTCTTTCAGTTATAAAAAAATTATCAAATGTTTAAAACAACTCGTAGGTGAGCTCAATTGCCCCCCAAAACCGGAAAATGTCTACTTTGAACCCATATCTTTCACAAAATAATTAATGAAAAATAATTAATCTCATGGGGATAGATAACATTTCTATACCTTAATAATATCAAATACAAGAAATTTCGGAAAAATATAACAAAAACCTCTGCGCACACCCTTAATAACCAATGAATAAAACCTAAATAATGACAACCCATCAAAATAATAAAAAATATAAAACTCAATTGGCCTATTGTAGAAAAAGCAATAATTTTTTTAAAATCATTGCACGATATATTTTCTATATCTTATCAAATGTGGATCAAGTCCCAACTAAAGTCACTGTAAGCTAGCAGGAAATTCAATAGTAGTCAGTCATATCTCACTCCAAATATTTACTCAAGCACTGGTGTGTAATACAGAACTTTCATCTCAGGAAGCAACATAGACTTTCAGAATTTCAAAAAGTCGACGACAAGCGCTACAAATGTAAATTTGGATGTCAAAGTAAACACTCGGGCAGCTTGTTTAAAAGAGAGCAGAAACTGTGGCCTCACATAACCTGGATGTGAACCAGCCAAGCTCGACCGATACAAGGCCCAACTTTACATCGAATATAGTGATGTGTAGTGCGGCCTTACTCAACAGCCCGCTGCTCCCTCAATAGTTCACCTTCTATACTTCTTGATATATGAATTCTAACTTATTTGAATTAGTTTTTTTTTTCATTATTATACTTATTTCTTCTTCAAAAAAACAATGAGATTGTAACTAAGACATACTTGAAAACTGATGTATCGCTAGAATGATAAACATAATAATAAACTACATGGTCTGTCATGATTTGGGACTTTTATTTATCTATATGGGTTATAATTTATTTATTTTATTTTTGATTCTCGTTCTATTTAGTTAACAAGAATTATAAAAAAAATTAGTACAGAAATTAAAATAGTATAGAGGAACGTGATAAAGATAATAATTTCAATGATAGTTCTAAAAGCATATAGCATATTTTTTCTGGTCCTATTAACTAAATGCTAGATATTTAATGTTAGAATATGTTTCCTGAGATGCAATTTTTTATTCCAAGCAGCAGTTTCTTAGTTATTTTTTATTCTATAAATTACATTATGACTTCAAAAGCGTGGTGTAAAATATTTGTGGAATTTTTGCTGACAAGCTGTGAGCTTCTTGGTGTAATATTTGATAAATCATTGAAACATTTCAGTGCGTTAAAATTGTAAAAGCATTTACACAGTAATTATTATAAACAATATGATTTTTTGAGTTTTACATTGAGTATTGTGATTATGCTAATTATTAAATAACACATATTTATTTATGTATAATTTTTATGAACAATATAATGTAATGAATATTACATTGAGTATCGAATATATTACATATTACTCAACATGGCATATTTATATATGTGCATATAAATAATATTATTATAAATATTATTTCTCAATATATTGTTCATTATTATTATTATTTTTATTATTACTATTATTATTATTATTATTATTATTATTATTATTATCATTATTATTATTATTATTATTATTATTATTATTATTATTATTAACTTCATCATCATTGTTATTATTATCCTTATATCATTATAATGTTGTAACTTAGTTGCTTATTACTTTTTCACTTCATATTGGAACATTAGTAATTATGGAAAATAAACTCCACTAATTTGACCACCTCTCACTTATAAAATGGCAGTTTTGCATTGTTAGAATACTTTCTTAAAACGGCTAATGCCTTCTGAATCAGGTTTGGAAACTGGGGTTATGGTTTTAGGTAAGGTGGGTCACTTAACCTACAAGTAACAAGTAAGTAAAAACTTAAATATTGAGGTAATTGGGAAATTCTTCTTATCAATTAGAGCATATGATATCTGGATACTTCCATTCAAGAAATTTTTAAATAATCCCCTTTCAAGCTAGGGGCGGAAATTTAAACTCCACTGGGAAATGAGGGATGAACAAATTTTAAACTTTTTTGTTTAGGGGGTGTGAGAATTTTGGACCTTTCAAATATTGGTTTTTGCAGTTTCTATAATCAATAGAAGAATAATAAATAGAAATTGAGTCAAGATTACTCTTGAACATTTTTACAAAAATATCATCCCCTTTTGAGTGAGGAGTGTTGGGAAAGTGAGGCCCACTGTTCACATAACTACTAGTTATAAACAATATGATGAGATAGATATTAAGCTCACTCCATAAAAATATTACTCAAATTACATATCTATATGTGTATCTAATTATAAACAAAATATATATTTATCTTTGAACAATATAGATGAACAGATTGAAAGTATAACTTACCAAGAAACTTGGCATGGTCGAAATCTTCGTACTTGGAAAGATCAGTGGAATCATTATAGGACCAAAATCCGCTCAGCTCTCTGAGATAAGGCTCCGGCTCGGGGCTGAGAATTGACAACAGGGCACTCAGGTTGCCAGTTGCCAGCTCCTTATCGCCTGCAACATCCATTGATCACAGCATCACAGTCTGCTCCTTACGCTCCTAGTCCAAACTAAATTGATATCAACATTGCAATCCATCTTATACCGACTGACAGATGGACCAGATGTGACAGTATCTGTGATCTGGAGCATTACAACTATTGGAAATGTGTTTATTCGAGCTAGGAACATGTTTATTTCATACAAATGGAATTGAGTGAAATATTTAAGAAAATAATTAGAAACAAAATTCTTCTTTTTTGGAAGATTTTATCTCTTCAAGACTCCAGTTATAAAATGAAAAAGACAAGTCAGATCAACAATTTTATACAATATGGCCATTCTAATTTCGAAACTGACACTATATTTCTATTCGAATTATGATTTTATAATTTAAATTATGATTTTCATATCATGATCATAATTGAAATAAAAATTTAATAAGGGAAGTGATAGCCGCGAGCAGTAGCAGGTATCTGTTCAATCAGATAGATAAGCTGCGTTCTCGTAGGTCCTGTTTGTAACGGTGACCGATTAGATTGGCCAGCAAAAAAGACACTGTTCTCTGCTGAAAATCACTTCCCGGTGGTTCGGAGCCCACCTAAAACTGTAGGTCCAACTCATAAATCACAATCATCCAACTCATTACCCACGCACAGGTCTCGGACCTATGTGGGCTTCATCCTAAAAAAAAAGAAAAAAGTTTTGATGATGAATTGTTCATCAAGTAGTATTTTGTCTTGAAAAACATTGTAGACTATCATTCTTATTCCATAGTTATCACAATATTGCAATTTGAATTATGTAGTTGAGGTGAGGCTTAATTTTTATATTGAAAGAACTTTTGTATGTTATAAAAAGCTTTATTAACTGAATATTTTCTCAATTGTTTGTTTAAATACTTTAATATTTCCAAGACTCTTCAGAAACTGCAGTAGCTTGTTATAGAATTTCCTATCATCCTATCACTCTTTCTCATATATAATTTGAGTTAATGCACATACAAGGCGACTATTGAAAAGCAGCCTACATGAGCCTAACCTATTCGCTTTTTTCATGAACCCAACAGCTTTCTTCTGGATCTTTAACACCTTATCACGGTTTTGTTTTGATGAGCTGCCTCATACTAAGATAGCATCTAATATGTTACATTGAAAGACCACGGTAAGCTGTAAGAAGTCATTTGATCTAGCAAGCTGTCACAGGACAAATACCTCAGATGAAATTTCACAGCATATTATTTTTCTCAGCAGTATCTATTGAACCGATCTGTAGTCTGAAGCATTACAACATAAATTAGAAGAGTGTTTATTTGTGATAGAAACATGTTTTTTTGGAGTATGAATAACCCAGTCAGCACTTAACGTATCTTTTACGTAAATTCTAGGTCCATATGTAAATGATAAATATCTAATGTAAAATTTATGTAATATTTACATACAATATTCATGTAAGTAATAATTTATAAATTTGTTGTTAAACAATCTGGAATGCAAAATCGAATTAACAGTAGATTTTTTTATTGAAAGCCCATTTCTATAATTGATCAATTCGAATTTCAAAAACAGAGATATGCTAATGTACATACTACGTATATTCTATGTAAAAATTGTTTGCAAAATTCACATAAATTATATTTAAATTGTACAGATTATTCGCAAATATCCCTCCTCTATTCGTTGATACAAACTCCAACTTCATTTTATATACTGGTACCCTAGCCCAGTCAAATTAGACAACAATATGGTCATCAAGAGGAACAATAATTATTGATGGAAAAATTAATTTTTCACCAATAATTTTCTCTAACCTTGGGTAATAACCAAAAGTACTCATTTTGGGTTGAACTCATTTTTGGTGGAAAGGTACAATTTTTCAGTTTTTTATTATAATTCCGTATCGATAACTCAAAGAATTTTTTTCTTCTGTTGAAGCTGACAAAAGTATCTACAAAAATGATCCTATGCATTTTTTTTGGAAAAAGTCCCTTTCTGAAGTTTGAGGATGTGTATCAAGCTACAAAATATCGATGATTTTCACCAAGTAATTTATCAATACGCCAATATTGTTGCGAAAACGTGATGAGTAATATTATATGTATTGGTAAACTCTTTTAATTTATTTCATAGCTATTCATTCTTCTATGATTCAAGGTTAGACTTGATATTTTCCAATAAAAGTAAATAATCAGAATTCCACTAAATGTGATGTATAATAATCGATGCTCTATTAATCAAGGCTCATGAACATCGATTAAAAAATTATCGATTGTTTCGTACATCGATACGTATCAAACTTTTTGGCGGTTGTTTGTTGTTCTCTCTGACTCTGTTAGGCACGCCGCACGTGAAGTTTTTGGTGGTTGTTTGTTGTTCTCTTTGTCTAGTGAAAATTTATATCCTTGAAATTATATCGTTTTGATACAAATAAAACACAATTTGGAAACAGTTCCAAGGATTACAAAAACAGGTTAGTACAACTTTGAATTTAATTTATTGAGTGTTCAGGTTACCCACTTTATCTTTCTTGGGCAGTTTTATAGGTTAGAAAGTTTTCACTTTAAGAAATTTGAATAAATCCTTTTGGTAAGTTCTTACAAGTTCTTCTTATAATGCTTTAACCCAATTTATGTGTGTAATAGATAGCAAGACATTTTCCCCATGAAGCTAAAATGTGTTGGACCAAAAAATTACTAGTTCATCTGGATTTGGTTAAAGGGAACATGAAAGAAAGTGCAATATTAATGATGATCAAACCATAGAAATGAGTGAATTTCAAAGCAAACCTCCTTGCTAAGAATTGCAGGACTTTCTAGAAATCGAACAGTCATTGGAACATAAATCCAAAAAAAGAATAGGCCTAAGTAGATTTCTTTCTAAATTCAATTTATTTAGGCTTTCTCAGGTAAGAAGTAATTAGTGATTTGAAAGTAATGATTCTGTAAGAATTCATGTAAACATCTTTCATTTTTTGTTATCACCAGCTCGGCTTAAATTGCAGCTGATGGGGGGCTTAAATTGAAAATATTTCACAAGTTAGTTTGAAGTGACTGACAATTGAATAAACTGACAAATATACATAAACAGAATTTATTAATTTCGAATTCCTTCAATTGCTATTACTTTATACTGAAGACTTCCAATTAAAGGAATTCGAAATTAATAAATTCTGTTTATGTATATTTGTCAGTCACTTCAAACTAACTTGTGAGATACGAGCCGATATGGCTAAGTTGAAAATGAATGCTCCTGTGCAGAAAGGTCTCCATGGTCTAGTGGTTAAGGCGCTCAACCGGCAATTGAGAGGTCCGTGGTTCGATTCCCGGTGGTGACTGATATTTTTGTACAGTAGCATTCATCGATTCCCATCAGCTTTTCAATGCTGTTGTCAATATCCGCCATTGCGGAAGTCTTCAGTATAAAGTAATAGCAATTAAAGGAATTCGAAATTAATAAATTCTGTGAAAATATTTTTCAAATTTCTGGTTTCATATAATTTGTCATTTTATTCTGAGTATGGGCACACTTTTTTCACAGCCAATTGAAATGCTATTGGCTAAAACTATTTTTAAATCAAACTTCAGTTAAAATTAAGGTGCAATAGGACAATTTCAACTGTAAAACTCTTTCCAAGTATTACAGACAAATGTTCAAAAACTACATGAAGGTACCAATTTACATGCTGTAATGTCACAATAAAGCATCAGAAAACAGTTCAAGACCTTTAATAATGGGTTATCTGCTCAATAAATGAATAACAACCAGAATTAATTTCCAACTATTATTGATTTCTCCCAAAAACGGCTAAGTGACTTTATATATTTAAAGCTATATAAAAAAAAGCTTTTATGAAAGCAGAATAATTATATTTTAATTCTAACAAAAGTTAGAAATAAAAACCACTTGATTTGAAACAGTTAGAATCACCAAGTTAGATTGCTTTCCAGTAGACATATCCTGTATTGTTTAATTGGTAGGCTTAACATTCAATTGTTTCCTGCCATATTGCTTGTAATATTACTTCCTTCTAATACCTAATTTTGAATGTTGTTTACAGGCTGCTTTCTTTGAAGAGATGTTAACCTCGAAGACCACATAAGAAGGATTCTCCAGAGGATGGTGACACAACTTTGCCATCCAATTCAGCTGGGAAGGCAGAAGAGGGAAGAAGAAACTGCAACATGGCAGTTGTAGATGTGATGAAAAGTAAGTGGACTTGATTTAAGCTTTAAGAATTTGTTTCTTGAATAAATATTTTTTAAAGCTGTTGTCAGAAAAATACCACTTTTATTATGAGTTAATGTTATTATGGTAAACAGAATTTATTAATTTCGAATTCCTTTAGGTGCTATTAGTTTATACTGAAGACTTCCGCAATGGCGGATATTGACAACAGTATTCAGTAGCTGATGGAAATCGATGAATGCTACTGTACAAAAATATCAGTCACCACCGGGAATCGAACCACGGACCTCCCAATTGCCGGTCGGGCGCCTTAACCGCTAGACCATGGAGACCTTTCTGCACAGCAGCATTCATTTTTACTTGGCCATATCGGCTCGTATCTCACAAGAAAGTTCGAAGTTACTGACAATTGAACAAACTGACGAATTTACTTAAACAACGAAATTAATAAATTCTGTTTAAGTAAATTCGTCAGTTTGTTCAATTGTCAGTAACTTCGAACTTTCTTGTGAGATACGAGCCGATATGGCCAAGTAAAAATGAATGCTGCTGTGCAGAAAGGTCTCCATGGTCTAGTGGTTAAGGCGCCCGACCGGCAATTGGGAGGTCCGTGGTTCGATTCCCGGTGGTGACTGATATTTTTGTACAACAACAAAACTTTGCGGAAGTCTTCAGTATAAACTAATAGCACCTAAAGGAATTCGAAATTAATAAATTCTGTTTAAGTAAATTCGTCAGTTTGTTCAATTGTCAGTAACTTTGAACTTTCTTGTTATTATGGTGTCATGGAAAAGGGGTTTTGACCTGTATGCCTGTACAACTTGAAAGTGGCTCATATGCATCTAATCTATGAAGAAGCAAGATATAAATACTAATGGAAACTCTTGATTTACAAAGTATTTTTAAACTACTAAAACGCTATCTGTTGTTCCTGTAAATTCTGAAGAACTGCTCATATTCTCTGGTCCTTGATAGCCTTGTTATGTTAACATTGAGGGAAGTGCATGCTCTGAATTGGCAGAGTATTGCACAACCTGCATATGAGCTAAATTAAAAATTCAATGACAGGCAGAATTAATTCCTTTTTCTCTATAACCTTGAACAACCAACTAAAATATAACCATGATGCATACATAAACCATCCCCATACCCCTAGTTGACATTTTTTTAGGATTAGAAGATTCTTTTTGTACAGCATCTATGACAAACTTTTTGAACAGAATAAGGGAGATTCAGTACAAGCAAATAGTATAGTAGGCCTACTGGTGTGAATTAATGAGTTTAATGCTTCATTTCAAACCCTCTCCATACCTTGGTCCCAAAGTCTGTTATGCTAGCTAATTGGCTACAGACACACATTTTATGAAGGCATTTGTCAAAATCATATCAATCCATAGAGATAGGTTGCTAGCACTTTGTAACATTTAATTTATGGATAGGTTTTGTGCATGTCAACTAAACTGACTCCAGTCAATATCTATTTTTGTTTTTCCACAGGAATGATGATTAATGTCCATCAAGGGTCATTCCCCATGAAGAAGTTTGAGACTAAAGTTCAGGAGTGGTTCTGACAATCTTCAACAAGATATTCTTTAAAAAAAAAAAACGGCTACTACTTGAAAAATATGTGTAATGATTGTATAAATAGCTACCCTGTTAGGTAACTAGAAAAATAAATATGTATTATCATAAAACAGTTTTTTTTTCTGGATAAACTCCCCACTAATTTTTCAAGTCTCAGAACTAGTGTGTCAAGAAAGAAAAAAAACAAATGCTATCATTAAAGTAGTGAGTACAGTTGGATCATAATCATATTTTGTTGAAATATAAGAAAAAATTCAAAGCTCTGTTAGCTGGTATTCAAGAGGAAATGGGAAGTATTTGATGGTGTAACATTTCATATATAAAACAATAGTGTATTTATCTGAAAATGACTTTGAATTTTTCAAATTCACATACATATACAGTAAATATATATGCATTTTCAGTATGTAGGCCTATATATCCATTACCAAAAAAGCATGCATGATTTTTTTTTTGAGGATGAAGCCCACATAGGTCTGAGACCTGATGATGTTAGTTCTGAGGTCAGTTAGATGATGGTGATTTATGAGTTGGACCTACAGTTTCAGGTGGGTTCCGAACTACCTAATTGCTGGTTGAACTTAAATAATAAATTTAAGGTACAACTTGAATTCTGTTGGATGTTTTGAACAGTTCATTCTATAGAATTTATGTTTTTTAGTATAAAGCTATTTGTATGTGTTTACTAGTACCCACTATACATTAATTTTCTGAAAAGCATTTTGTGATAGCTTTTATAAAAGCCTTTTCAGAAAATGTATGTATATTTATCTGATAATTTATGTATAATTTATAAAGAAATTGCATATATTTATCAGAAATATGAGATAAAATTTTATGTATATACTACATAAATCATACATATGTATGGACCTCAAATTTACGTATCATTTATAAAGAAATTACGTACATTAATCAGAAATTTGAGATCAAATTTTATGTATATACTACATAAATCATACATTTGTATAGACCTAAATTTTATGTATCATTTACATAAAAAGAGGTGACATTTGTATGTAAAATGTACGTAAATTTTATGCTTCATGTATGTGAAATTTATGATTCATTCACATAAGACTTTTGTATAATATACGTAAATTATATTTGAATGTGCTGGCTGGGAAGCCTACATAGGTCTGAGACCTGTGTGTGGGTAATGAATTGGATGATAGTGATCATGTGAGAAGAAATAACTATTTTTTTCGGAGGATAAAGCCCACATAGATCTGAATCTGGGTAATGAGTTGGGTGATTTTTTTTGTAGAATACGTCTTGGAGACTCTAGTCAAGGAATGTAAGACAAGTCAGATCAACAATTATACACTAGATACCATAATTACTATATCAATTAGTTGAGGCTAAGCTTAATTTTGATGTGAAAGGAACTCTTTTACACTATAAAAAGCTTTATCAACTAAATATTTTTTCAATTGTGTTTTAAATATTTATATATTTACAAGACTCTTTGAAAACTACGGTAGCTTGTTGTAGAGTTTCCTACCAATATAACTGGGTTTTTGTTTGAATAAGCTACTATTGTGACTCACCAAGTGATAATCTCCTCGACTTCTTGTATTATAATCATGTACATCAAAATTTTGGTTAATATCATTCGTTTTTACATATAAAGTAGCGTCATACACATATAATCAGGGTACAGTTAGGAGACCAAGTCTCTTGAACAACGGCCTACATGAATCTAATCTATTTACTCTTTCTATACACCTAACCGCTTTCTTTTGGATCCTAAATACCCTATCAAGGTTTTGTTTTGATGAAATACCCCATACTAAGATAGCATACCTAATATGTGACAGTAAGAGCCCATGATAAGCTGTTAAAGGTAACTTTTTGTTAATTCAATCTAGCGAGCTGTCACAAGACAAATACCCCAGATTAAATTTTACAACATATTTTCTCTATGTATGGAGCCCAGGTCAATCGTCAATCTAACAAAACTCCTAGAAATGCAATGTTTTCTTCCTGGTCTAGTTGATTATTGTTTACAAACACGTTTATAGCCCTATCTTCATTTGAATTATTTTTGTTTTTGAATTGAAGGTATTGGAATTTTATACTATTCATTGTTAATTTTAACTGATTTGAGAATTGGAAAGTGGATTGCACACCTATATGGGCATTTATTTCTAAATTATCTAGAACTTAATTGCTGAAAATTAGTGATGTATTGTCTGCAAATAAGAGGGCTCTACCATTAATTTATTAATATTCTTTAGGTGAATGGTTAACATATAACAAAAAAAGCAATGGACCTAGTATTGGACCATGAGGCACTCTAGCTTGGACCTCTAATTTATTAGATTGATTCTTTACTATACTATTCCCAACTACTCTAGTTAGTTCTACACATGGTGATGGTGATTGATGAGTTGATTAGGTGTGTTCCGAACACTGATAAGTAATTTTACAGCAGAGAACAGAGTATTTTTTGCTGGTCACCCTTAGAAAGAAGTCGCAGGAGTTTGTTTTGTGACAGGAGTTAATTTTATCTGACTGAACAGATACCTGCTACAGCTCACGACCACTATCATTTCCCTGCTTATAACATACAACTGGATCTGAGTGGAATCTTTGAAAATGTAATGAAAATAAAATACAAAATCGATTGTGATTTCTTTTATGCTAATTATTACTAAATTCGATGTCAGGCTGGGCTCACTTTTGCTACAAGATAACATATATCTGCTTAAACAAATAATATCTGCCCAAATAAAAATGAAATAACCTTAATATGTGCTTCTAGGGGCGACCAGGCCCTTCTAGCTTCTGATAAGATTGAATTTTTACTGACTATTCCATTAACATTAATTTAGTTATATTGTTTTCTGTTTGGTATTCTCTCCATGCTTTCTTGCTGTATCTCAGTAGTAGCCTATGTGAGCTTTGTTACAATGTATTTTTGTTTTTTTATAAATTCTATCAGGTTTTGATTTAATATGATTAGCATTTCAATAATAACTAATAATAATTGTAAGCTATGTTTTTTATAATACTTTATATGAGTATGTGACCTTAACCCTTTTGTATAATTAATCTGCAAAAATACGTAAAATGATGATTATTATTAGCATTATTATTACAGTATTATTTATTTCTGTTATTTTCAATGTTATTGGTATTGTCATTGTTATTGTTATTGTTACTATTATTATTATTATTATTATTATTATTATTATTATTATTATTATTATTATTATTATTATTATTGTTATTATTATTATTATTATTAATAATAATAATAATAATCCTAATTTCCGTAAATACAAACAAGCTAAAAAAACAATACACAGGAAAAAAACGATACATGATAAAAAATAATAATAATTATAAAACAATCAATTATTAGGAGAGAAACCAAGAAGTTACAAAGAAAAAAATCTTAATTCAACTTAACTATCATGTACAAGAAATAAAATGTTACAAAAAAATATCTGCAGAAATAATACTGTATGCAAATAACTGAAAAAATATTATCAGATAAAATTATTATTATTTTTATATTTATTTTTTCAATTATTATTTTCATTTTCTATTGTTTGGTTAGTTATTAGTTTTCAACAAATTCATAGTCAATTGTCTGGTTTCATTGATGAATTGTTAGAAATTGATTTGAATATAAAATATCAGGCATTTTTCATAAATATTTGAGTTTTTACCCCTAGAAAGTAAGGGTCTAGCTTCTAAGTTAATTTATTTCAAACAAAAATCAGCTTGTCTTAGATAACATAAATTACACGGCTCAACCAATGTACAATGCAGCCCCGATTATCCGCGGAATTGGGTGGTAAGGGCACCACCACAGAATGATAGCAAAAATCGCGGATAATCTTAAAATGAGGTAAAAACACGAAAAAATATTTCAGTATAAAAACTATGTTCTATTGTACAAAAAACATGTGTAAAATTTTAAAAATATGTACAGTACAGCAGAAGCCTTCGCTCCGCATATAAATCACTAAAATAAATAACAATATACTATAGCATACTGCTAACAAAAAAACCTTCAGTTACGCCATTCTAAAAAAATCACACTCGTCTTTGCTTCTTGCTTTTGAAAATTTAAAGTGCGGATAATCAGGGCTTTACTGTAATTATATGCTGAGAGCGTTGACTCTGGCCTTGGTAAAGAATTTTAAAAAGATTCAGAGTAAAGGATGCTGTTTCTCATTGTTTCTTAATTTTGAGCTCCATCAACATTATTGACATCATCTACATCAGTCTTCTCTGACATCTGAAGAAAATGCCTGAGCTTCATGAAAAGCTTATGAAGAAAAGCTGAAGAGAAAAGCTTCATGACTATGACAATGAGACTCCAAGTCGATTCCATTAACAGAGTAGGTAAAGAGGGTATGCAGGTCTGAACTATGCTTTTCTTCATAAGTCATTTTTTGACGGAACTCAAAAGTTCCTCCAAAACAAACTTGTTTTCCCTGCATTTCTATTAACTGTTATTCCCTGCATTTCTATTCGCCATTTTATTTCTAGACTCGTTTGATTCGAGAATATTTCTTGTGTGGTGCTGGAATATTAGCTATTTGTATTTTAATTAATACGTGGAATTCAGTGATGCAGCAAACAAACGTAAATTAACTTTAAGCTGGAATATCATATAGCAGTATTGAGTATTTTATTTCATAATATTCATAGTGAGACTTATATGTGAAAGTGTATTTATAGCTTTTGTAAGATATATTTTAAATGTGAACCTGCATGTGCAATTGATAGATTAATGGACTATATTGATAGATTGAATTGAATTTTTTGTTTGTAATTTTCAGACAGTTGTGATGTTACCGATGTTAGTTTGAGAAAGTGTTTAAAAGAGCAAAGAATAGATCATTTTTCCAGTTCATGGTCAATTATTATCAATTCCGTATCATAATTAACACTATTAATATAAAACATAATTGTTGAGAATATTTTACAGGTGAATTAAACATGTTCAAGTTGTGGATTGTATGGTAACTAGTGTATAAGATTGGTAATATTGTACTTATTACTGGTGATCTGAATTATTATCTTACACTCCTCAACTGGAGTCTCCAAGATGTAATCTAAAAAAATAACTAATGCCTGCTCTTCCGAGACCTTCCATTATCCCCACTCCTGAGAACCTTGAGAGCCTGGCTAATGGAAAATCCTTTTTATTTCTTGGGTGAATTTGTAAGCGCTAATCCTCTCACCATCTTACCATTCATTCAAGAACCTTGTACCTGTATGTTTGGATGTTGACTTTGTGAATTCAACTGATTGTTTGCTTATGGCATTCAGCTTAAGAATTCGAATGAACTTCTATTGTGACTGCAGCTTTATAGTATTGCTTGTTAAGATCACAGAATATAGAATATTTACTACTACCTATTCTGAGGTTATAGCTTTCAGCATTGGACTTTGAGTAACATTTTTTGTGACTAAACGTTTATTGTAACCAAGCTTTTATTTTATTATTCAGTCAAGTAATATTGTTCCATTGCCTGATGTAGTCATATACATGTAGATACTTTCTGGCAAAATAAATCTTGAATCTTATGATGGCATATGTATGTAGAAATTTTCTGGCAGAATAAAGTTTGAATCCAATGATGACATATCTATGTAGATACTTTCTGGCATAATAAATTTTGAATCTAATGACGGCATATGTATGTAGATACCTCCTGGCAGAATAAATTTCGATTCCAATGATGACATATCTATGTAGATACTTTCTGGCAAAATAAATATTGAATCTAATGATGGCATATGTATGTAGATACTTCCTGGCAGAATAAATTTCGATTCCAATGATGGCAAACAGGTTCATAAATGGCTTATAAAAAGACTGTGGTAGTGAAAGTGTTGCATGCTTTAAAATAAACATTTGGAATAAAATACAGTCGATTCGAGTTCACTATGGAAATAGCCGATTTTCACAATAAAAGTGATATTATAGCTGGATAAAATGCAGCTCAGCCATTCCCATCCAGCGAGGCTACGTGGAAGCTTTATTCGAATTCAATTTGAGAAAAAGGATTCTTTCCCTTCTAGGCAGTAACTGTTCTCAGGAGACAAATACACTTCTCTTTCCCTGAAGAGAAATTAGAATTTCATTCCGCTAAACTCTTTCAGTAGATGTGAGTGGAATTAAATATTCAAGAATTCGCACAGAATGCTAAGGTTCATATTCAGGTATTCAACTGTTGGGGATAACATTCTACTTCCTATATCCCTACATCCCTAATATCCCTACTCCTACTCCCTACAACCTGCTACCCAACATTTCTCATCCACACCCCAATTCCTTCATCTCTACATTAATCGACATACTCCTATGTTCTTCCCCTAATAAATTTGTATTTGCATACTTTAGAATCAGCTAGTAATCAGTTAGTATTGTATAGTACCATACCTAAGTATGCTTCATGAAATTCCATGAGGAATATTCCAATAATTATGAAATTCAAATTTAGCATAACTTGAATAAAATTAGTAGAACTGGTGTTTATATTGTGAAATCTCTCCATAATTAGAACAAAACATAAGTTGTCAAATTTCACTGAAATACTCGAGTGAAATTTGACTTCTGTTTTGTTTCAATTAGCATAGTTTTATAATATAGACAGATATTACCGGTAGTAATAATAATTATAATCTGCAGTATAAGTGAATGAGAATCATATATTAAATAGAAAAACAGTGTCAGTTTTGATAGTAGATAGTTTATAAGGTATTTCGTCATGAAAAACATCACAAATAGTAATAATAATTCTATTTTCTTTCGCATTAACCATACAAATGAGTTGATATTACATACTGGTATAAAATATAGCACAACACAGCCAACAATTGCACAAGCTATGGTAGCAATTATTTATGTCTGTGATGTTTTCCATGACTTGATGAGCAATCTAATATCAAAACTGACCCTGTTTTTCGCTGTATTTAATATGTAATTTTCACTCACTTTGACTAGACATATCAGCCGATGATGATGCTTCTCTTTAGAAGTGAAATGCATCGCTCCAGTATCTCCAGAATAAGTGATTAAAAATTATATTTTATATAGAAGTATAGTGTCAGTTTTAATATTAAATTATATATGATTAGCAAGTATAACATTACATATTTACATGTTAAAAACATGACAAATTATTTAATACAAAACACAACAAATACATTGTAACAAAGCTCACATCGGCTACTGATGAGATAAAGCTAGAGAGGATGGAGAGCGTACAAAATAGAAAACAATACCACTATCAATAAGACTAGAAAATATAACAAAAAATCATGAAAATTAACAATAACCGTGTAGATAACAGTAACAGGTAAAACTTAAATGTTTTTTACTATTTCTATGGTAACTTTTATACCTTTTTTATTTCACTTATCTATCCATTTTATTCATTCATTTAAGCCTAAAAATCCTAATTTGGATCCCCTTGTGCTCTCTGATAATATGGATTCCCTTTTGGCTAGTGTTTTTATAGTGATCTGATATACTTGGAGCTTTTCATTATTGAAATTAGATATAACACCATAACTTTGCCAACATCCTGAATACTGTTCAAGGTGAAATGTGGAATCTGAGATTTCAGTAGCCATATTAGTATCTGCATTAAAGAGGCTGTGTAAATCTACGCTAATCCGTTGATAAAAAATACGATAATCAGTTTCAAGCCACTTGTACACATGCTTGGCTACAAAATGTTAACATGACCGTTCTGCTTCCCATATTTGAGCGAGATTATATTTTGACATGTATCAGTTATTGTAAGTTCCTCTTATTCCATGAAGAATTAAAATATACAATACATTAGTAAATTTTCTCAGGTGCATCTTGGAACGAGGTACATTTAATTGCTGAACAGAATACCTTGAAAATAAAAGATCGGTTAGAAAAGAATAAATTAACCTTAAACATACATAAAATTGATCATATCACTTTTTCTTCAACAGAATAGGCAAACCTAATTATAATGTAATTCTAAAGCTCTACTCCTAACGTAACCTCGACTCAAACAACTGCACCTGTCCAAATATAAAGAAAGTTACTAGCACAAAATATCTAGGTGTTTTAATAGATGAACATATGGAATGGGACACGCATGTAAAATTCATTTGCAAGAGAGTGAAATGTCTATCTTTTAAATTCTATGAATTTAAAAAGTTCTGAATACTAACCATCTTAAGCTATTATATTACGCTCTTTCGCAATCCATACTTCAGTAACTGTTTGGTAAGGCTGCTACAATAATTATCATCTTGAGGAACTCTTCATAGTGCAGAAATTGATAATTGAAACAGTTTTGAATAAACATCCAACTAGCTTTATATTTACTGAATTTCAGCTAACGACTATCAGACAGCTGTACGTTATGAATGTAGTAAAATACATAATTAAGAGAAAACTACTTTCTCTTACGCTAATAACATAGTCAGCAACCAATACAGTTTAAGAAAAAAATTTAAGTAAATTTCGGATCTATAAAACCAATATTGAATCAATCAGGAGATAGCTAATATAGACTAAATAAGTACTAAAACCATGAACAAAATTTCCAATCAATACCTTAACAATAGTAAAATGAGTAAGAAAATGAATAATGATACCAGGAGTTGGATCAAGAGCAACTACATTTCTCATCTTTAATTTCGGGAAAATAACAATTTTCTCTTTGTTTGCATACTGGATTTTCATTTGGGCATTTTCAGCTCACACATTCCTTTTCGCCCATTAACCCCTCCAACCGTTCCTTTCTTCTCCTTCTTCCTCCTACCCTAATATTATGAGAGCCCCGCCCTAGAACGTTAGCAACCATATAGTTGGAAGGGAATTTCATCTCCACATACAGTACAGTACTAATATTTGAAAATAGTTTATGGATTTTATTTTTGTATAATATTGGCTTCAGTTATTGTATTTTAAAATTTTTTATTTTTTGCATGTCTTGTATGTATGTTTCGTATTTTATAAATTATAAATAAATAAATAATGATACCTAATCAGCCGCATTTGCATTAAATACATCACAAAGCTTTCTCACTCTCAAACATTCTCTTTCACACAAACATACTCACAGATCCATTCTCTTACACTCACACACTCTCTCTCTCTCTCTCTCTCTCTCTTTCTGTAAATATTTGGGTTAAGCAAAGAGACCGACTCTAATTAATTTCAAACTTCTCAAAATCAAGTTACCCACAGCTAATATGATGTCAAGTTAATGTCTAAGCATTGAGTGCAATGCTGCAGTAAATATCGATGGACTATAATCAAGCATCCTACCCAGAACCCAGATACTCAATAACAGTTCGTGGAAGAGACTGAGAATGAGAATAATTGTTGTTCTAACTAATAATTGTTGTTAATAATGTTACGAGAGCAAACAAGCAGTTAGTCACGCACTTGTTCTATTTAAATCATTCTATTGTTTTCATGGCTGGACATGACTTCGTGACTTCGTGACTTCGACATCCAATCCAATCTTCTAATTCTCTCTCCTTGATGTGTTTGTCATTCCTATTCTTCAAGTCTGCAACTCTCTCACTCAATTGATTTCACAAGACTTCTCGTGATTTCTTCAGATTTCTGGAATGATCGAGATCATGTTTCTTGAAGATTCTCGAAGTGTCTGGTGAGCTCCAATTCTTGGAATTATGCAACTACAACAGCTATATAAAGGAGTCCACATGAACCAGACAGTCAGTTCTACAAAAGCTTGCGTGAAAGTTACGTTCACAAACCTGCGTGACAGATTGTGTTACATATCCAGTGCCAGTGGAGTAAACAATGCTCGTTTCCAGTGTATAATGCAGAGACAAGTGTTTACTGTTTATGTATCTTACTAATAGTTTAAAGACGTTGTGTTAAGTGATATTATTTGGGACTGTCAAATAACGAATTGTACTGTGTTTTTGTAAGTGATTAGTTGTTCTTTTTATCATTTCTTTCTGCATTATTGTACAGTTTATTGGACTCTTGTTTCTTTTATTATTGATCAGCCTGTAATTTCTTATTCATTAATTCTTGTAAATAATTACTGAAAATAGGTATTACCTTGTCATTTGATGATCTGTTTTTATTTAATTAATTGAACTCAACAAATATTGGTGTGTAAATAGACTAATTTGTAAATAAAGTGCAAGTGTGAACTTTAGTGTTGCCAGCCTTATTTTAGCTATTAGAACCCGTAACAATAATAATCAGTAATAGTAGTTGATCAACAAGTTGTTAACAACTCAATTGAAACGCATTCTCCTTCACGTGCCTGTAAAGCTACACAAAGCTCGGTAATTAGGATATTAGGAACCAAGGGGTTTTTAATAAATAAATAAATTTAGCGCGCCAAATTACTCACCTTCGTACAACAATAGTTGCAGTGGGCTATTATTATCTCGTCACAGCGTCAATTGTCAATAAAAGATTTCTTACAGCTATAATAATTTAGTGGACCGCTTGACTTCGTTATAAAGTGTGATATATGATTATATGCATCAAATCAATGATATAATTATGTAGCCAGGGCGTGATGGCTTCAGCTCCCCTCCAAATTTTTAGGAATATTTTTTACCAAAAGCCAAATTGAACTGAGAGTGAAAACAAGTTAATTTTTTATTATCAAGAGGGATTGTGAATTTCATCGATTACTCTCATTTATTATTATTATTATAAATTTATCAATCTCTTCCATACAACACAAATCACAAATAATAAACACAAATACAATATTAATTCTCAGAAACGATTGATTTTCATACTATAACTCTACAACTGCAAAATCATTATTTTTTTATATCAACATTTTTTAAGATGCCGATTAATTTTTGAAAACATATCTTTTGGCGGTTTTTGAGTCTCTTTTTATTTTTTTTAATAATAAGACCATGATTAATGTGTACTAGTGTTTTGAAAATTGTTTTATTATTCATAGATAATTTTTGTTGTTATTTCAGGAAAGCAAAAGAACCGAATAGAGAGGAGACAGTAGATAGAGAAAGTGGAAAAAACAGGAAGAAGAAAGGGGAATTCGAGCTGCTGGGAAGACGAATTGTAGACTTATCTGAGTTTTTCAATCAAATAAAAGATTTGGATAGTCATGACCCTTTCGATTGCTCATTCAAAAATATGGAAGCTGTGAGGGAGACACGGGAAGGGCTAAGATTGGCTTCATTTTTAAATGCAAAATGTGTAATAAAGTTGAGACTATTTGGTCTGAAACAGTCAAAGACAATCTCTGCATGCAGACTTGAAAGCTGATTATAACGATAAAATGTAGGCCTACTACTAAACTTGGCAAATGTATATAATAATTAATGTTCATTATATTGTTGTTCTCATATCGTTTTGGCAGGCGATACAGTTCTTATCTTATTCTTAAAATTGCAATAAAAATTTTAAATGCGTAAGTTATATTTATGTGTTTCATTACCAACATTGTGTGTTCAAGGTGATCCAAATATCTCGGGCTGCATTTATTTTTTGCAATTATTCACATTCCCATCATGATTAGGCTATATTGTAAAATTAAAGATGAATCTTCTTGGACAAAATTATTTTTAATTTTATATGATAGAAAAGGTTTCACATTCACAGCCCTATATTTCGAGTTGTATTTGGGGAAATCGAGAGGTTTGGCGTTTTGCAAAAAGCCCGACAAATAGCTTTTTTTGGGAGCAGTAGACTTCTAGCTAGGAACATGCTTGCATAATTATAATTATTTCCAACTTTTTGAACAAAACTAAACTCACTTCTCTATCAATGCAAGTGTATCAGACTAACAAACGTGTGATAGAAAGAAAATGAGTGAGAGAGTATGAGCGCCTGATAACAAAACCGGTTCTGCTAACTGGCAACAAAACAGACGCGTACGGTGGCTTGCTTCGTTTGAAATGTGTGTATGTGTGAGTATTTGCAGGTGGTGCAGGTAGCAAACCCGTCCAAGTGAAGGAGCTAGAAAAGGCGATTTCTGAACTGGGTCCCTCCGCCTCATATACACATAGGTCCGGGAATTCTTAGTTGCAGAGTTAAAGAAGGCGGTAGTTAGCAACCAGTCCCATCAATTTTCGGAAATTTGTAGTGCCTTCATTTTACTTGAAATTTTGCCTGGTAACATTATCACATTATCACCTGACAATACTAATAAAGCAACTTGGAGGTCTATAAAATAGTAAACCTAGTTCAGGTCTCAACTGAATCCATCAAGAAATTAATTACAGTATTTTTCTTCAAATAATCAATTTAAAGTCCGCATAATATCAGAAAAAACTACTCTTGCTGCCCAAAAGTGTGATCAGCATAAATCTGGAGAGGGGTTTAGTGGGTGAAGCCCTTGGACCTCAATATTTTGGATCTCCTGTTCGTGACAAAATTAATATGAAAACATCAATAAATGCTCCTTTTTACTTGATATTGGGGTAAGTATTGGGCCGATCCTTGCAATACTTGGATAGGACCTCCTCTTCCATTTGTGAAAAATGGAAGTGATAGCCTTGAGCCTTAGCAGGAACCTGATTAATCAGATTTGATAAGCTACGCTCTCCTGGGTCCTCTCTTCAAGGGTGACCAATTGGATTTACCATCAAAAAAGACTTAGTTCTTTGCTGTAAAATCATTCCTGGTAGCTCGGAACCCGTATAAAATTTCAGGTCCACCATGTTCTCAATAATGTGGCTCAAGCGGCGAGGTGGAACTACCACCAATAAAAGTCATATGCATTTACTTTTTATTTGAAAAAAAATCATTGAAATCATTGAATAGTGCTCGAGTAAATTATGTACAAACATGGATACTAAATGAAACCAGGTCGAATTGAAAACATCCACCCTTTATGAAGTCGGTTAAAAAAGGTATAAGTGAATATTGCCTCAGTAAATACGTACCACTGTGTGTTAATTGAACATAGTATCCAATGATAAGGCACACCATGTATTGAATAGCTTGTCCAAAACGGCTTGCCATACTGGTCATCTGGAAAAATAGATAAAAAATCATTGATAGTTTTTCAGGAAGATTCAATTATTACAACTGCTGTCAATTACAGTATCAAAATAGTATAGTACATCTGGGCGACACAGAGGAGAAGGGGAATAAAAGTTATGCATAACTTTCATTCCCCTTCTAGAAATATTCTCAGCCTATGTATGTGAGTATGTAGTACAATGGCCGATTCGACTGTAGGTGACTCTTCAGACCTCAACGTTATGACTGTTTTAGTCCAAAGAACCTACACCAAAAAAAGCGTAATTCGTGACTTTTATGGAATTAAGAATCTTTCTATGTGCCCCAATAACTTGTATCAGTCGATACCCAACAACAATTCTGGATTTGCTCCTGTAGTACACTTTTATAAGTATTATGAGGCATGTTATATAATGTACATTACAACAAAATTTTTATAATAAAAATGAATACTACAAGAGAAATTGTTTATGTAACAAGTAATGTCAGATTTCTTAAAATTGGAGATTATTTTTTCCGAAAATAATTTATTCTGTTTAACTGAGCTTCACTTCAGCGCACAAGCATATTATGGCTTATTCTGGGGTGTAGATCTATAAGATAAGTTATTTGATTTATTTCTCTATACAATATAAACGTATTAATTCATAGAACAATGTTTTTCAATTTTTCTCTGAACATCCAACCACTATTTTGAAGAGTTTATTCACATAAATATAGGGTAACAATAATAAAAGTAATAATAATAATAATAATAATAATAATAATAATAATAATAATAATAATAATAATAATAATAATAATAATAATAATAATAATAATAATAATAATAATAATAATAATAATAATAATAATAATAATAATAATAATGATAATAATAGTAATGCATGAAATAATAATATAATAATAATAATGTATGCAGATTGTATTATGATCGAACTATCCTGACAGACAGGCCAGTGGATCACAACAAACCAGACATTGTGGTAGTAGAGAAAAGGAATGATACAACTCTTCTCATAAGAATTACAATTCCACTGGCCTCCAACATGGTAAATAAGTATACCAATAAAATTTCAAAATATGTGGCATTGGCAGACCAAGTGAAGGAGATCTGGGGACAGAAAGAGGTCACGGTGGTACCAGTTGTAGTTGGAGCAATTGGTGAGATCCCCAAGTCTCTCAGTGTGCTGGAGATTCCAAACACAGAGTACCTTAGCATGCAAAAGGCTGTGATACTAGATACTAGTAGAATAGTGCGAAGGTACTTGACATCAAACAAATAATAATAATAATAATAATAATAACAATAATAATAATAATAATAATAATAATAATAATAATAATAGTAATAATAATAATAATAATAATAATCTTTTATTTCTTTATTTCTTTATTTTTTTATTATCTCACTTTTACATGACAAAATCAATGATATAAGTACAGTATACAGATACAAGCATAATTTATACATATATTGTGAGAATAGTATTAGAATAGTAAATTCAATCATCTGTATTCTGGTGGCTACCCTATGAAGCTAATTTTAGCTTTTATTATAATAATAATAATAATAATAATAATAATAATAATAATAATAATAATAATAATAATAAAATAATAATAATAATAATAATAATGAAAATAATAGTAGAAAGATAAATAAATAAAAATAAAATAAAAAATATGCAGTTTCAACTTATCATTCAATGAATAGAAGAAACACCCAATATATCATTCTGACATGTCCTTGCCAACTTGGCCGGCTTGACAGATTTCTGGGACTAGCCCATGTCAATAAAAAGGAAGATAATAATAATAATGAGTATCAAATTCAAAAATTCAAAGTGCTAAATTCAAATATTATTTTTATCACCCCACTATAGAAATTTGAAATTCATGTATTAGGGTGAAGAGCCGTTTAATTTGGCATATAATTTTGAAGTAACTATAATTCAACTTTTATAATTATTTTTATAAATCAACTGGAACAAATTAGTATTTAGTATATTGATAATGCGAATATTCTAGTGATAAGCGTTCATTGGTTTTTTAAGGTTCAACTGTTTTGTCTCCTCAACTAAACCAGTTGATGCTTCAACTGCATTTCTATATCAACGGTCAACCGGCTCAACGCAACTGGAATGGAAGTCTTTGTTAAATCCAAGTGTAAATAGCAAACTAGTTGATCAACGTTCAAAATGAAAATAGATCACATGCAGTAGAGAAATAGGAGTAGGAGTAAGTGTGCGAGTGAGAAATGCAATTAACACTGCACTGCTGTCTCAAGACAATTTGTTGTATCCGGTTACAAAAAACGAACGCCTTAGGAAATCTAAATCGCGTATAAATATAGATAGATAAATTCTGATTTCAGATTTGAATCCAGTGTCCTCAAATTAATAAAATGCTCCGCGATGACTCATAAATAATCAAAACTGAGCAAGTTTTTTTATTATTTCTATGAGTATTTCAACTTTTTATTCAATAATAATCAACTTCCTTTATTTTAATTATTTTTGCGTACTCGCGAACAATGTTATTAATTTGAGGGCGCTGAATTCAAATCTGCAATCAGAATAATTTCTCTACCTCTATTTTTACGCGATTTAGATTGCATATGGCGTTCGTTTTTTGTAACCGGACACGCTCTTTCTTATCTTGATGCGTTCTGTAAACGTGATATAATTATTTGCTTACAGTAATGCTTTGTCTGCACATTGCACATAATGAAAACGTTATCGGGAGACAGCAGACACATACACAGCTCGTTATTCTTCAATGAAAACGCATATTCTTTGTTGAATTCAACTGTCAACTAGTTGACACTTTCAACTAGTAAACGTTTATTCAAAACTAGTTGCGTTTCGTTGACAAGAAATCCTTCAACGACCCAAGACTAGAATATTCTGCTGAAATTGAAAAATGTAGTATATTATAATTTTAATATATTTGTAGTACTGTTTTAGTCAATAATTTCAATTTAGTCATTATATAACATGGTAATTATTAATTTTAGAAATATGCATAATATGTTGCTTTTGTAACAATTTGTTGTTGGAACTTTGTTCATTTTATTCATTTATTCATTAATTCGATGTTCTATTAAGAAATTTGTTTTGTCTGTATAAAGAAATAAATGTTGATGAATGAGGGCTGTAGGCAATTTCTGGAACCAGGAATTCGTTTCTCTTTTATCAGCAAAGAATAGCTATGAAGAGAAGCTCAACTATCAATTCAAATTCTCTTTCCTTTCTCATGTTTAAGATCCTTTGTGTGTTCCATCATGAATAAGGATGACCAGAAATGCAGAAGCTCAAAGAAAAGGCAGTTCTGTCTAAATGGAAAGTAGAGGATAAATTGAAATTAGTGGAAAACTTCCCAAGCGCCTGGAAAAGCTTTTTTCAAGACTCGTGGAAAGCGTCCATCAAGGTGACCTAATTCTCTCTATTGGTGGGACCCATCTTTAAAATAGAATGAATAATTGCGTCTTCATTATTTCTGTTGCTATAATTTCATCTTAAAAGCAAATTTCAGCTATCTAACCAACCATACTCTTACAATTTTCCAGAAGTTCCACTGTAAATTGGATTTCATCACGTGGAAAATTGAAGGAAATGGGAGTACATGAAGAGAACATTGGGATTTTTCCCTAACTAGAGCAAGTAATTTTTCCTGCACATTAAAGTTTAAATTTGTTATTATCTTTTCCATCAGGAAATAGTTATTGAACAATCCATAGAAAAGAACCAGTAATATTGAGAATTATTATACTGTATTTTCAAGTAGTAATATGAGCAATACTCGTATGTTCATAGAAAGCATTGCAAGCCCCATGAAATAGCATTGCCATAATAATCTATACTGTAAGGTTTGCACGAACAATAAAACTAATCAACGGTTTTGTTCAGAAAATTGAAACTTGTTATACCAAATACTGGTCAAGAAAGTTTTTCAGTTACTTGCAGTGAGTGCTCAGTCTGTGTGACGATTTTTCTACCATTTGGGTCAACTTATTGAATATGAGAACTCGTTCAGTACCAGTTCAGAGTTCGATGAGAACGGTCGTGTTGTTTTCGCTCTAATCTCGATAGCCTGCCTCTGCGCGAAATAATAGTAAGAACTTTTCGAAACAAGAATCGGTTTAAAATGGTACAGTGTTTTAAGTGTAAAATCGAGTTGGCGGATAAAGTATCTGCAGTGGAATGTAGCGAGTGTAAAAATCATTTTCATCCATCGTGTACTAGACTGGAATCAATCGAAAAATTTAAAAAGATGAACTCACAGGCAAGAGCTGCATGGAAGTGCGACAATTGTAAGATGGAAAAAACTAACATTTCTAGTGTATCGGATGTTAATTTAAAATCTTTATATGACCTAATTGCTAGTTTACGTACAGATAATTCTGCTCTACGCACAGAACTCACCTCCCTGTTCAATACTAAACTAGAAGAACTTAACGTCAAATTAGAAAATCTTACCACAAAAACAAACGGTGTTATAGAACGTATGGACGCTATTGCTGAAGAAAATAAAGCTCTCAAAACAAAATGTGAAAACCTCGAGAAAGAAAACCTTGCCTCCAAAAACCGGATGAATAAGCTCGAAAAAGAAATCATCGGCCTACAACAGTATACCAGAAAGGACAATATTGAAATAGCTGGTATTCCCGAGACTAAAGGTGAAAATCTATTATGCGTCATGGAGTCCGTTGCTCAAGCTGTTGATGTGAATTTCAAGAAGGAAGACGTGTCAATTGTTCATAGAATGCCGACCGCAAAAGGAAATTTTTCGATAGTGGCTAAATTCATTTCAAGGCAGAAGAAAATGGAATGGGTCTTCGCTGCAAGAAAAAAGAAGAACCTTAAATCCACAGACATATGCAGTAAGTTGCCTCCATCGAACGTGTACATCAATGAACACCTCTCTCCACACTTCAAACGTCTCCTGGGAAAAGCGAAGGACTTGAAGAAAAATAAAAAGCTTACTTTTGTCTGGGTACGGGACTGCAAACTGTTCGTGAAAAAAACTGAAAGCTCTAGAACCCGAAATATCATGAGCGATGAGGATTTGGAGGAATATGAATAGCTAAGTACTTCTATAGTAGTCTTATGAATTAGTAGACAGTATATCTTGATAGTTTTTTGTTTCAACGCGCAGTGGGCTGTTATAAATTTTTTTTACATAATTCTAAATACTTTTTATTTTATTTTTATAAATTATTTTTTCGTTTCCTCTCAGGAATAATTGCAACCAAATTTTTTTTTTTTTCTCTCTCTCTCTTCATAACCTTTTGATCTCTTGATGCTCCATGAATATAACTTTGACGAGGTGATAGATTTAGAATGTTTTAACACTATTGAGAGTGATGATATTTTCAATTTTAATCCAGTATACTATACTAATGAAATAGGTAACAAAGATTTTCTTAATGTATTACACATGAATATCCGCAGCATTGGAAAGAATTTTGATGAATTTGTTTATACTATACAGAACTGCAAAGTAAATTACGATGTAATTGTTCTGACCGAAATCTGGATAACAGAAGATAAAGTTTTTGAATATAGTCTAGATGGATACACAGTTATAGTTAAGCCAGGTCAGTTGAATAGAAGTAATGGTTTGTGCATGTTTGTAAGAGATGGCTTGAAAATAGATAACCTTGTTTGTGAAAATTCGGGGGCGGATACTATCTCAATTAGATTAAAAGCTTCCACATTCTTTATAACACTGATTGCAATTTATAGATCACCATCTGCTAACATCGAAGTGTTCTTGAATGATTTAGATGTTACACTAAGTAGAATTGACAGGGATGAAAATGTTATTTTGATTGGTGATATCAATATTGATATTCTAAGAAATGGTAATTTAGCCAATGAATATATTAGTCTGATGCAATTGTACGGTCTAAGGTCTCTGGTAAATAAACCTACAAGAATAACCAATAACACGAAATCATGCATAGACCACATTTTTTGTAGAAACAGCAACTTTAAGGAGGAAAATATATTAAGCGTAATACAGAAGACCTTTATTACTGACCATTTCTGTACTACTCTACACATTGGTAATTCAAATTTAATTAATAAAAATTTAGAGGAGAAAACTATTAAAAAGATAAATTACACAATACTTATTGATAAGCTAAAGAAAGAAACTTGGGAAAATGAAACTCGTTTTACTGAACCAAATCTAGATTTAGATGATAAAATTGATAGTTTTTGTAATAAAATAGTAGGTTATATAAATTCCGCTACAGAGCAAACAATAATAACAAATAGAAAGAGACCTTTAAAGAAATGGATAAGCTCAGGATTGATAAAATCTATAAGAGAAAGAGATAAAATGCACAAAAAACTCAAGAGCCAACCTTTCAATACCATTCTACAGGCAAATTATAAGAGATATAGGAATCTTCTCAACACACTAATTAAAAAAGCCAAACTGGATTACTACAAGAATAAAATGGAAAATTGTAAGGGAAATAGTAAAAAGACATGGGATTGTATACAGGAAATCTTAGACACACGAAATAATAAAAAACCAGTTGATATTGAACCACAAATATTAAATGAATATTTCTCTAAAGTGGGTAGTATGTATGCAGAAAAACTGAATAGTAAGTTGAACTTGAATAATGCACAACAAGAGCCTACTTCAACACAAAATTTTCCTCATTCTTTTTTCTGGTACCCGATAAACCCTGATGAAGTATCGGTTGTAATCAATACCTTGAAAAATAATTCTTCTCCAGGGATTGATGAAATAAATAATACTTGTTTGAGAAATATTGCTGATCTCATTTCGCAGCCTTTATCAACGCTTTTCAATAAATGTTTAGAATTTGGTCATTTTCCTTCCCACTTCAAAATAGCCAAGATAGTTCCTTTATTCAAATCGGGTGATAGAAAAGCGCCGGAAAACTATCGCCCGATTAGCCTAATCAGTAATTTATCTAAAATATTTGAAAAACTATTAAAACAGCGTATAATTAATTATCTTAAGAAACATAATTTCATCGCAGATAATCAGTTTGGTTTTCAAGAGGGAAAGTCGACTGAGGATGCAATGTCTCAGCTGGTGAGGATTGTGTCTGAAAACTTCCAAAACAATAGAAAAACTCTAGCCGTTTTTTTGGATTTAGCAAAGGCGTATGATACTATACCTCACAAATCTCTCCTAAAAAAGTTAGATAATATAGGTTTCCGTGGAATAGTTTTAAAACTTTTCGAGGGCTATTTACAAAATAGGTCACAGATATTGAGAACAAGCAGAGTAAATTTATCTGAATACGGCCTTCCTCAGGGGACAGTCCTCTCCCCGATTCTATTTTTAATCTATATTAATGAGTTATTGAAGATTAAAATAAATGGCTGTCACTCAATTTCATTCGCCGATGATACAGCTCTAGTTTTTACTGGCTCCAGTTGGGAGGAATCGAAACGTTTGACGGAATCTGGGCTCACAGTTGTCAAGTCATGGCTGGATCAGCACACTCTTACATTAAATGCGAAAAAAAGCGTTTACATGGCTTTCTCGCCAACAGTTAATTCCATACCAACAGAAATTCTAGATGGGGGAGTAAAGATCCACTCGCTTGACTGTACTCATCAGAGTGGTCTACTAAACTTAAATTTTGTGGATAGGAATTGTACCTGTCAAACCTTGATAAGTGTTAGGAAAGTGAAATATCTGGGTGTGTTATTAGATCCGAATCTTAGATGGAACGTACATATTGATAATATGTGTGAAAAATTTAAACATATAATTCATAAATTTTATAGATTGAGCAGTATTTGTGATATGAATATGTTAATGATGGTCTATTCAGCATATGCACAATCAATATTCCAGTACGGTATAAGGGTTTGGGGTGGTGCTCTGGACACTCACTTCGATAAACTAGGTGTAATACAGAGACACATAATAAAAGCGGCCCTCCGAAAACCGAGACGTTATCCCAGCCACTTACTATATTTAGAATTCCCAGTCCTTACAGTAAGACAGCTTTATATAAAAAATTTAATCCTTTATATTAATAAATTCAAAAACTCTTTCATTCCATACACTCCATCCTACAATTTCCGATCACCTTCAAATTACATTGTTCCCAGAACAGATCTTGTAGTATGCCGTAGACAGTTTCCATATATAAGTAGTAAACTCATAAACCTGTTACCTGAACATTTCATCACTTGCAACATCACGAAATCAAACATTAAAAGAATAACTCAGTGGATTGGATCAATAAACGTTTTTCACCTGATACACAATTGAATTTGTTTATTGTTTGTATTGCCATCGTACACATGGATATACATAATTACTATTTCTCACTCCTTGATGTGTATGCCAAGTATTCTAGATATTTGTAAGTACCGTACGATACGATTCTTGTTCTATTTGTTTGGTTACTCGTCGCCAGCACACAAACCAAAAGGTTTTGCTGGTAACGCCGATTAAATTCAAGAAATTATAGCATTATTTTTTGTACATTAAAATTTTAAAGTGAATTTTATTGATAGTAACTATTTTGCTTAGGGAAAATTATGATTTGTGTATTTCATTTATCCATTATATCTTTAAAGCATTTTGTTTATTTTTGATTTGCTATTTTATGGCAAATAAATTTGATTTGATTTGATATTTGAATAGTCTTAATGATAGTTACTTGAGGACATATTTATGAGTTTTGTATTGTTTTTGTTTTAATTTTGCATTGTGTTTGTTTAAATGGCAAATAAATGAATTTGAATGTTCCTTTTCATATAGATGCAGTAGTTCATCTATATCATAATGATTATGCAATACAAAATTATGGAAGCTGTGATAATAATAATAACATTTTGAAATTATACAAAGTTATTATAAAGTATTCGGATTTAGATATGAGATTGACTCTAAACATTCGCAGTATTAACCAATATTGAAAGATTTGTGATGTTTTCCATGACAAAATACTTGATAAGCAGTCCCATATCAAAACTGACAACTTGTTTCTATTTAAATTATGATTTTTACTTACTTATACTGGAGATACTGGAGGAATGAATTCCACTTCTAGAAAAATACCTTATCAGCCTGCCTCCAAGGGTCATGTTTTGTTGTTGAAATGAGCTGCCATTCTGTAATTGAAAATTGAGTTGGTTTTTAATTGTGTTTGGTCATTGAGTAAATTTGTTGTGTCTTGTCCAATTGTGTTTGAATATTCCATATTGTTCCAGTACATTTAGTTTGTGGATTTTTTCAAATGTGTCTAGAATTTCCAAGTTGGTTTGGACGTTTTTTGTGAATGTCCAGTGTTAAGTGATCTGCAAATTTTGAGTCAGTGTTGGAATGTAGTGCTTTGATGTGTTCTTTGTACCTAATCATAGGTACATAATCAGTTGAGGTGAGGCTTAATTTTGATGTGAAAGGAATCTTGTACACTATAACAAGCTTTATCAACTGAATATTCTCAATTGTTTCTTTAATATTTCTATTTTTTTTTAAATTCTTTAAAAACTGCGGTAGCTTGTTGAAGAGTTTCCTACCAATATAACTAGGTTTTTGTTTGAATAAGCTACTATTGTGACTCACCAACTGATAATCTCCTCGGCTTCTTGTATTATAATCGTGTGAGTCAAGATTTTGGTTAATATCACTCTTTTTTACATATAAAGTAGCTTCATACATCAAAAAAACTCCTAGAAATGCAATTTTTTCTTCCTGATCCAGTTGGTTATCGTTTACAAACACATTATATATAGCCCTATCTTCATTTGAACTATGTTTGTTTTTAATTGAGGGCATTTGCATTTTTTACTATTCATTGTTAATTTTAACTGATTTGAGAATTGGAAAGTGGATTGCACATCTATATGGGCATTTATTTCTAAATTATCTAGAACTTAATTGCAGAAAATGAGTGATGTATTGTCTGCAAATAAGAGGGCTCTACCATTAATTTATTAATATTCTTTAGGTGAATGGTTAACATATAACAAAAAAAAGCAATGGACCTAGTATTGGACCATGAGGCACTCCAGCTTGGACCTCCAATTTATCAGATTTAGTCTTTACTATACTATTTCCCACTACTGTAGTTAGTTCTACACATTGTTTTCTCCCAATAAGGTATGAGATATTTAAGACTAGACCTACATGGATAATGGAGTTGAAAGCAGCAATTTTGAGCTGATGCTGGTTGTTGGATGAGTGCAAAATCCGCAGGATCTCAACCAACTCTCACAGATGAAACCCTGGAGGATCATCTCCTTCCAGAGTGTCTTGACACATAAAGTCACTGTCATAAAGAGCATCTGTCTGCGCCTACAAAGCACTGGCCGTCATAAAACGACCCCTTCGAAATGATTGACTACCGAATTTATATGAAAAGGAACGAGTTCCCATATTCAATAAGTTGACCCAAATGACAGAAAGAACGTTCTGACAACATCCAAGTCGAAGTCATATCTTTTCTTGTGGACCACTCCGTTTCTACACTAAACTAGTACGACAAAAACGGATAAAAAGAGAGGCGCGCTCGTATTACACACAGAAAGCGACTACGCTGTGTGTGAAAGGCATCGTTTGCCAGAGTCGTTGATTTCTTATTTTACATCTTTCTTATTCTCCTTCTTCTGCTGCTTCTGCTTTTTCTTCTTCTTTTCTTCTTATTTTTCTCCTTCTTCTTCTTCTTCTTCACTACTCTCCATTTTCTTTTCCTCCTCATACCCCTTCTTTTGGGGGAGTTTTGATACCCCTTCTTCACCCGCCTAATATTTCCTCTTCTTCTTCTTTTTCTTCTTCTTCTTTTCTTCTTCTTCTTCTTTTTTTCTCTTTTTCTTCACTACTCTCCTTTTCTTCTCCTCCTCATCCTCCCTCTTCCCCTCTACTAACTCCTTTTCTTTTTCTCTTCTCCTCCTTCTCCACCGTCCACTCTCTTTTTTCTTTCTTCTTTTTTCTCCTCCTCCATCAACACCTCCTCCCTCAACACCTTCTGCTTCTCCTTTTCCTTCTCCTTCTTCTTCTTCTTCTTCTTCTTTTTTCTTCTTGTTCTTGTTTTTTACTCATTTTTTTTCTTCTTCTCCTCCTCCTCCTCCTCTTCCTCTTCTACTTTTTTATCTTTTTCTCTTTCTCCCTCACCACCTGCTCCTTTTCCTTCTGCTTCTTCTTCTTCTCCTTCTTCTTTTCTTCTTTCTTCTTCTTCTTCTTCTTCTTTTCTTCTTTCTTCTTCTTCTTCTTCATCACCCTCTTCCTTTTCTTGTTCCTTTTCCTCTTCTTCTTCTTCTTCTCCTCCTCCTCCTCCTCCTGCTTCTTCTTTTTTCTCCCCATTTTTCTTTTCCATCTTCATATTCTTCTTCTTGCTCGCTTGGGCATATCTCATCTAGAGTCATAAATTCTCCAACAACCTCACTCCAGCTGCAGTTCCAGCTCCAGACTGAGAATGTGACAGAAAGATAGTTATACTGTAGTGTAGATGGAACTCTTGTACTCGCGAAAAATATTCTCATCTTTTTCTAGAGATTACACTGCTGCGTTTTGCAGCATGACAACGCCGCTGTGTGAAAAGCTCATTACGGCGGATTTACATTTTGAGCAGAGTTGTCGCAGACAAAATTGTTGCTTGCTCCATCTTGTACTTATTTTGTTGAACTGCTGGGTTAATACGCGTGGGTGTGAATTCGAGATTGAGCTGAAATACTCAGATACTCACTGTGCTATACAAAGATTGGCGGATAGTCGGTTGCCCTGGCGTGGTCTCGCAGGTCTCACTCAGCTCACATCTCGGTACACATCCCCTCGATTTGCAATATCAACCAATATTTGCAATTACAACTGATCCGGTCATGTACCCGACTGAGATCATGCACATATTACCACAGTTCGAACTTGAATTGGAAGAGACTGGTATCACTGCCCGCTGATAAGATTCTATAGTTAAACTATATATACTAGAGTTGTGTAGGGACAGTGATTCGTGATGCCTTATTAAAAAATTTATTCATAAGCGAGCTTTTATTCAATGATTAATTAAAAATGATCCTTTCTCACTGAGGAGTGCAAGGAACCGTCATTTAATAAATCAAATACAGATTACCAAAAACCTATTTAGACGTATAATTGAATAGTTTAATGGTTAATTAATAGTATAATTTAATAGTTTTTGAGAATAGTCTTTGGAGTTTGACCACACCCGAGGTATATTGATGCTTTTAGAAATCAAAGAAGTTGAATCACAGAGTAGGTACGAAGCAAGGTTAATAGAAACAAGGTTGTTACTTAACTTGCTTAAATTAGCAAAATAGAAAAGTCATGACGTCACTCTCATGACGTCACGTCCAGAATTACCCTTAACTTGCAAATTCAAGGTTTATTCGAACTCTTTTTTAGTATAAAGATGAAGTTTTTTTGAATAGAATAGTTTTTAGCATAACCGCTTGTCGGATAACCGGTGTAGTTTACCAGGCCGATAAATTGCATCATATGGAGCGCTTTACACCTACCCGATTTTCGAAATCATAATTATGATAAAATGTACTTATGTCAGGTAAACGACATCGGCTACCCAAAGCCGGACATGTCTGAAACAAGCCTGTAATGTCCCGTTTCGACCAATCAGGTGAACTTAATTTGAATTGGGAGTAAGAAGAATATAACATTTCTGTTCACATGAATATTCTAGATAATTTGGAATCGTACAAATAAGGTTATATAGTTACAATCATAAGATGGAGTGAAAAATGTTTTTGAGATCGTTGATTTCAAAAAAATAATTGGACAATATTCTTCAAAGTTATTAATTTTCCAGTGTAGGTGTATTCTGAGAGGGACCGCATGGATGCATAAAAATGACGAATTAAAGGCTATTTCACTTTTCAGAAACCTTTCGCTTTTACAATTTTTCTAAATTCAATATTATTCTCTACGTTGGATAGAGATTTATAGAGTTTTACTATTAACTTTTCTTATAGGTAGATTTTTAGTTACTCTAGTTTATATGATATTGAGCATATTGATTTTCTTATTTGATAAATATTCCAGAATTTGGGCTATAAAAAATGTATCATGTTTTCAAAGTTTGAAAATTTAACTAAAAAGCTTGAAATAAAACATATTTTGAAACAAAAAAATAAACCGACTTCAAAGAAATTATACTCAAAAATTATTAATCACTTTCTAAAAAGTTTTAAATAAAGTATTCACTTCAAACTAAGAAAGTTATGAATTTAATTTAAGTTACCTTTTGAAGTCGGCGCCAAATATTTTATGAAGTTAATTCTATGTTACCCTTACCCTTCTCACGCTCACTCACACACTCTCTCTGTATTCTCACTCTATCGCTCTCTTTCACTCCAACCCAATCACTCTAGACGTTTATGGAAAATTTGTCACCGACTTCAAAAGATTAATTGCATTAAATTATACATTTTCTCAGTTTAAAGTACCAATACTTTATTTTAAACTTTTTAGTGCGTGAGCAATAATTTTTGAGTATCATTTCCTTGAAGTCGGTTTCTTTTTTGTTTTTAAATTTGTTCCATTTTTAATGAACTGAATGTCTTTGTTTCATTTTTAATGACCCTAATGCCTTTTAGCACAATTGAAAATAATTAATATTCTATGTAAATTCGTCGGGCTCTTGGATATTCCGTTATACAGGTTTGTGTAGTACGCTCTTTGGACTGCAACACAACGTCGAGGTCTGAAGAGTCACCTACAGTTGTAATCGGCGATGGTAACATTACATATATACATCGTTTTATTATTCCAAAATTCGTGAAAATCTCAATTCACCATACACGTTGAATTTCTCCAGTTTATGAGTGCCTCTACTGCTTGAATACCAAATCGAAGTTTGTGCTTCTCAAGCTAACACGAACTATATCAGTATACTAGGCAAAACTCACGAGTACCATATAATTCAATATCGGGGCGAAATTATACTGGGAACGCATGTGAAAGGCAACAGCTTGGGAAGCAGTGCAGTGTTCCAGGGTCAAGCTTACCCTTCGCACGCTCACTCACACAATCTCTCTCTATTCTCATTCTATCACGCTCTCTCACTCCAACTCTATCACTCACTCTATCTCTCTCATAGACTGTCTCTCTTCATCACCGGCTGACTCTGCAAATACTGTACAGTGTTGTCAAGCTACAAGTCCCATCCTCGATCCATTCCCATTGTTGAGTGAAATCGCATCATCCCCTCGCTGTGTTGTTTCAAGGCCTTAGGCTTCTATTCTGGACCTGTTCGCAATTGAATTACACTTGAAAATGGTCGTCCTCAATCTTGCTTATGAGTGAAGGAATAAACGGAGACGGACATTGAGTAAATTGTATTTTGTGTGTGTGAATAAATGAGGAAAAAATGATTACCTTCATCTTTCTCATGAGATAAAATTAATGGATGAACGGAGGGAGGATAAGAGTATGGTGAAAGAGGTGTGTCCCATCAAAATGTTGATGCACTCACATTGGTCTGAGACTTGTGCGTGTGTAATATGGTGAATCATTACACATAATATTCCAGGCTGAACAACGAGAAACAAACCCGTGATCACTGGAGTAGCAATGAGTCAGAGTCATATCAGAGATGAGCGCTCTTTTTCCAACCGGAATACTTCACTCGTGCTGTACTATCAGCGACCTTTCTCTGACCAACAAAGTCAGTTCCATATTATCTTTTCCAACTTTACTCTCTCACTCACTCTCTCTCTCTCTCTCTCTCTCTATCTCTCTCTCTTTCTAATCTGATTATCTAATAATCTAATCTGATTATCTAATAATCTAATCTAATCTCTCAGTAACTCTCTTTTTCTTTCAGCTTCAACTCAGATTATCTATAGCGCATGTAGAAGAAGTTACGAGAATGCAGGAATAAATTAGGAGTTGATCCCACCACCAGAAAATTTCGATCCCAACGAATATGTAATCTTATACATAACTAACCAGATGTACATCCTTCTAACTCCCCCAAAATTAAAGGTTCATGCTAAACTACAATAATTAACCCATTTTGCCAATTGGATGTGTGGGTGGGAAATCTTTTCTTTCTGGATGAACTCTGAATTTACATTGGAAGGAAACGCTTCCAAATCCATTTACAGAATATTAATTTCGGTTTTCCTCAGAATAGCTGCAGAACAATATTATCATTGCTCATTTCCTGAACGTTGAATTCATACATAGACAGTAGAAGGTTGTTGGAAGAATCAAAGCTAGCTTTAAGGCTAACTTGAGGATCGGGAACTTCACGATTATTTTAGTCAAGCAAAATATTATTTTTTCCAATCAATCTTTCTTCTTCTCCTTTCCGAATTCTCCTCCTCCTTCTACTCCATCTTCTTGTCCTCCACCTCCTCCTCTTACTCTTACTCGTTTTCCTTCTCCTTCATCTCATTCTCCTGCACCACCAGCACCACCACCTCCTTCATTTCCTTCTCCAACACAACCTCTTTCTCCTTCTCCTCTTCCTCCTCCTCCTTATTTTTGTCCTTCTCCTTCTTCCTCGGCTCCTCCTCCTACTCCTCCTCCACCACCTCCTCCTCTACCACCTAATTCTCCAACTCCTTCTCCACCTCATCCTTTTCACTTTCCTCCTACTTGAATATTCGTCTCTCTTTCAGCTTCTAACTTTGTTCCACGATCATTCGGTTGCAAAAACTGATGATGTTTTATATTTGAGTAATTATAGGTCAATACCTCTCCTCTCTGTATTCTCCAAAGTGATTGAGAGGATTGTCAAGGTACGCTTACTTCAAATTCTCAATTTGCACAATTTTTTGGAGTAAATCAATATGGGTTTTTGGGAAACAGATCAACTGAGGACGCTCTTTTGTCTTTCTGTTCAAGTGTCTTTGATGGTTTTAATTCAAATTTCTGATTTGTTTATCTATATAATCCAGGCATTTGATTCTGTGAATCATGCAATTTTATCAACAAAATTGTAGGAGGCAGGGGTAAGAGGGACTCCTTTAAAATGGTTTATGAGCTATTTGTCAGGTACAGCGCAGGGTGTTCGAGTGGGGAAAAGCATGACCACTCTTTGCCATTGACCTGTGGAGTACCCCAGGGTTTGGTGCTGGGACCAATATTATTCATTATTTTTATAAACAAACTTTGTTTAGGTGATTTTCGTGGAAGTGTTATCTGCTTTGCAGATGATACTGCCTTCTGTTATTCTTCTAAAGGCATATTAGCACTTAGAAGAGATATTCAGAATGACCTTGATAGGCTGAAATTATGGTTCACAGTAAATAGGCTAGTTTTGAGCTCCAAAACAAAATTTATTCATTTTTCTCTTAGACCTGATGACGTTATTGATAGGGTTTATTTCAAATCTAAAGATTGTTTGAAGCGAACTTCTTGTGAGTGCCAAAATTGTATCCCTATTGAGCAGTTTAAGGAAATAAAATACTTGGGTTTAGATCTTCAAGAAAATTGTGGCTGGAAGGGTCATATCTCTTCAATGAAAAAGCAGATGTATATAGCCTTGATAAAGTTTTATTTATTGGAATATAAGTGCTCAGTATCTATTCTTAGAACAATCTTCTTTGCCATAGTAGAGAGTAGATTGAATAATGGTATTTGCTGTTGGGGGGGGGGGGGGGGGCATATAAAACATTGATTGGTCCCAATACAATAATATAGAAAGGCATTCTGAGGCAAATATTTTCTGTTAGAAGAACTGAACACGCATTTCACTTGTTCCAGGCTCGTGATGTTCTTCCATTGAAAAACTTATTTGTTTTTAGAGTATTGAGAGTGTTTTATCTGAGAAGAGATCAAAATATTGGGAACCCTCTTGTTCATTCGGCAAGGCTAAGATCTCAGAATAGAGTTAAAAATCCTAAACCAAATTGTGAGGCTTATAAACGATTTTTTACTTTCTGCTCTGGTAATTTCTTTAATAACATACCAATTGAACCTGCATCTCTAAATAAATTATCAAAGTTTTTGAGTGAGCTGAAGAGATGGCTACTTACAAGAGAGGTCAATGACTTTGAAAACAGCTTATTTTAGTTTTTTTATTTCATTTATTCACTTATAAGTTATATGTATATATAACTAATTGCATACGTTCTCTATGTATAACTATATATGACTATGTATTATATGTTCTCTACATTTGAATTATGTGTCGCATGTTTTATCCTAGTTTTTCTTTTTAAGGTTTGCCTGTCTTTTTTTTAAATTTATTTGTGTTGCTTACAAAAAAATCTGTCTTATCAATAGAGTAATTTTCTAATTTTCTAATTTATTGTTTTTTCAGCATCTGCCGTGTGTTGTTTTATCTTTGAGTTCAAATTTTGTGAAGGTAACCCCAATACAGACATTTCTAATGGGGTGCCTAACCAAATCTTTTTCACCCTTTGTTTTATACAGTATTTTGTTTGATATCTATACTGTTATATGTGAAATGTTTTTGGCAATAAAGATATTATCATTATTATTAAAATGAGAATATCTTATTCTTATTGCTTCTCCTAGGCTTTCAACTATTTGAGTTTATTCATTGCATTCAATCGTGAGCTGGAGCAAATACATAATTGATCAGAATCAATAATTTATAAAAAAAAGTGAAAATTGTAGAAGAACCAATGATCAAAGTTTACTGTTCTGAATTTGATAGGTATTTTTCCTGGAGAACTCTGGTAAAGAACGGTGTTGTTCTCAGTTTATTGATGCAAATAATTCTACGTGTAAATTTCATATCCAAGGATACAGTTTACATCTATTGAAAATAAACTGTGTTTCTGATCAATTTGATTAATTTTAACGGACATATCGAAATGTACGTGTAAATAATTTTGATAATGTATTGCAAATTTTTAAATGTTTGTGTTTCGTAGTAGCCTGCCAACAATTATTTCTTTGAATTTTGTTTTCCAAATTACAGTCTTTTAATCACTGTATTATTATCATGCTAGAGTTAATACACTATGATCAGTTGAATAACAGATCACAAACTGTTTCATTTAGAACTTGCTTTTGTGATTACTAAAAAGATTTATTCGTATTGTTACGGGTTTTGTCATTAAAATAATGCTGGCATCACTTGAAAGTAACAATAAAACTTTATTTACAAAAATTACTTCTTACAACACGCACTAATCAGTAATATCAAACAAGAAAACCCAATAAGAAACAAGCAGTTCAATAGCTAATAATTAATTTACTATATAACTGTACCAAAACTGATTACTAACTGTCAATAGGCTGATCAATAATTGAATAATTGACTGTCCAATGAACTATTTAATGACGTAATCTCTGTTCTCCTTCATCCCTCTTCTGCATACGCTCTCCATTTCTCTGAGTCTTTTCAAGTATGATGCTGTCGTCGTACACTCGTTGACAGGGATAGGCAAGAGAATTCCTTTAGAACCTCTTCCTCCCTCCATGATGTTGTTAAACATTTTGGATGTAACTTTCTCACCCACATCCTCGAACAGCAGAAAGGTCTCGCATTTCCCCTAGGACAATAAATCCTTCTTCAGCCTGATTACACGATTCCAAAAGGCAGGCATGTGTTACGCCCTTATTTTTGAAATTCTTCATTTTTATCACAATTTGATTATGATGATAAATGTTTGAAGCATGTGAAAAGTACACAAAAATACTTATTGAACCTCTCTTTTTTCATATTTTCCATATATTTCACTCATTTTTTGTTTGATCATTTGCGCATTTGTACAAAACTAGTCACATCGGTAACATGATTTTTTTGGCTTATAACATTCAACACATCTCCGCAGTAAAATGATCCTAACTTCATTTTTTTTTACATCTTTCTAACTTGAGACAAATAGTTTCTACATCAAGGGAAAACATCGGTAACATGATTTGTTTGGTTAATAGCATTAAACAAATTTTGCAAAAACAATTTGTTACTCTTGTCAATATTCGTAAACAGGAAGTCTTGAGTCTAATTGATAGATATACAAAGAAAATTCAAAGTTAATTGTCATCTACATTGATTTAGCAATTACTGTTGATAATGGTGGCATCGGAAGGATCAACTCCAACATCTAATATTGTAAATTGATCTTTTTAAATAAATCATCCGAAAATTTTGTGAATTCTCTTGAATAAACTAGATTGAATCTGACCTAATCCTTATAAATAGGCTGATAATAAAAATAATTATCTAAAATATACTGAGAGAAAAGTATGGAGAAATAATATGGAAAATCATTGATAAAAAGTTTTTCATCATATAAGATTCATATATAACTACCAATCATTTGACCATTTTTGCATAATATTTGAGAAAAAATAAATTACAGTATAAGATACTGTTAGGAAACGCAAGAAAGAAGAAAACATTATTTTACACTACTCATTGTGTCAACAGTACTCCTGGTTTCACTAATAACATGCACTTGTTTTTCTATCTTTATTTAGTCTTCTCTCTTCGTCTTCATCACTCCCATATGACGAATGCATTTCTAGAATGTTCGAGTAAATAGTAGAATGTTCCATATACCAGAGTTCTCCAGGAAAAATACCTATCAAATTCAGAACAGTAAACTTTGATCATTGGTTCTTCTACAATTTTCACTTTTTTTTATAAATTATTGATTCTGATCAATTATGTATTTGCTCCAGCTCACGATTGAATGCAATGAATAAACTCAAATAGTTGAAAGCCTAGGAGAAGCAATAAGAATAAGATATTCTCATTTTAATAATAATGATAATATCTTTATTGCCAAAAACATTTCACATATAACAGTATAGATATCAAACAAAATACTGTATAAAACAAAGGGTGAAAAAGATTTGGTTAGGCACCCCATTAGAAATGTCTGTATTGGGGTTACCTTCACAAAATTTGAACTCAAAGATAAAACAACAGACGGCAGATGCTGAAAAAACAATAAATTAGAAAATTACTCTATTGATAAGACATATTTTTTTGTAAGCAACACAAATAAATTAAAAAAAAAGACAGGCAAACCTTAAAAAGAAAAACTAGGATAAAACATGCGACACATAATTCAAATGTAGAGAACATATAATACATAGTCATATATAGTTATACATAGAGAACGTATGCAATTAGTTATATATACATATAACTTATAAGTGAATAAATGAAATAAAAAAACTAAAATAAGCTGTTTTCAAAGTCATTGACCTCTCTTGTAAGTAGCCATCTCTTCAGCTCACTCAAAAACTTTGATAATTTATTTAGAGATGCAGGTTCAATTGGTATGTTATTAAAGAAATTACCAGAGCAGAAAGTAAAAAATCGTTTATAAGCCTCACAATTTGGTTTAGGATTTTTAACTCTATTCTGAGATCTTAGCCTTGCCGAATGAACAAGAGGGTTCCCAATATTTTGACCTCTTCTCAGATAAAACACTCTCAATACTCTAAAAACAAATAAGTTTTTCAATGGAAGAACATCAAGAGCCTGGAACAAGTGAAATGCGTGTTCAGTTCTTCTAACAGAAAATATTTGCCTCAGAATGCCTTTCTATATTATTGTATTGGGACCAATCAATGTTTTATATGCCCCCCCCCCCCCCCAACAGCAAATACCATTATTCAATCTACTCTCTACTATGGCAAAGAAGATTTTTCTGCAGTCACTGAGAAGTTGATCTGTCATGTCAACTGTAACAATATTGCAATTGTTGAAGATAGGGTAAATCAGTGTCTTTATTAAAAAAAATTTTGAAAAAGGAATGTAATCTGCTATCTTCTTCAAAGAACTGATTCCAGCTATATCATTATCATTTGACCCATTATCAGTGACCCTGTTACATGTCAAATTCACATGGTTAGTCCAGTCAAGAGTCCTGTCAATTGTAAGTCCTAAATTTTTAATGTCTGAGCTATATGCTAGTCTTATATTATTGATAGTGATGAACGGTCTATTTTCAAAGTCAATGGTATTCAGAAGTTTAGAGTAACCAATAACTATAGCCTTTGATTTTCTTTCATTTATTTTGAGAGCATTTTTATCTGACCACTCCAGCACTTGAGCTAAATCAGCACTGATCTCTTCAACAGCAATATTGAAGTTATCTTTCTTGCAATGGATATATATTTGCAAATCATCAGCATATAGATGATGCTTGGTCGTGAGAAGAGTGTCAGTCATGTCATTTATGTAAATGCTGAATAGCAGAGGACCCAAGACTGAACCCTGAGGAACACCTCTATTCACTTGATGCCAACTTAAAAAGGCATCCCAAACCTTCACATACTGAAACCCATTTGACAGATAAGACCGCACCCACTCCACTGAGGAGTTGGAGAATCCAAAGTTATGGAGCTTATGCAAGAGAATTGGGTGGAGAATACTGTCAAATGCTTTACTAAATCGATCAATACTAAGATAGTCAACTCTCTGTTATCCATTGCCTTCCAGACATCATCAGAAACCTGCACCAGAGCAGATGTAGTACTATGTCAACACCGAAATCCTGATTGAAAGTCACTGACTAATCCAGCACTGTAAATAAAAATGCTCATTTGTGAGTACACAATGATTTCCATAACCTTTGACAGAACAGATAATAAACTAATGGGCCAGTAATCGGGAGGAGAAAGGGGATTGGGAATCTTATTTAAAGATAGAACTAGAGAGGGCTTCCAATCATCTGAAAAAATAGAAGAAAGAAGTGAAGTATTGATCAAATGAGTGAGGAAAGGGAGAATAAGAGGTGAAATAATTTTAACAAACTTGATTGGGATACCATCTGCACCAATGGCATTACTTTTGATTTTATTTATTGCTAAGAAGACATCATGCTCAGTGACTGCAGAAAAATGAGAAATTTCAGGAGGATGGCAGTGATGTATGAATCATAGTGGGCCTGGGCATGGTCCACACTCACAGGAATGTCAGTGAAATGATCATTCAGAGAATCCAGTGAATGAGATATTGTCGGCTCCTGCCTCTCCTTGCCAACCCCAATTCCCCTCAGTGCCAGCCACAAGGATGCCAATGATCGCTTCGAGGAGATCAAGTTGCGGTAGAATGCAGCTTTAGCATACTGGATCATTTGCTTACAATAGTTTCTTAAGCGCTCATATTGATCATAATCATTAGGACTCTCAGAACGCCTTGCCTTCCTACACCAATGATCACGATCATGCATCAGCCGGCGAATTTCATCAGTGAGCCATGGAGCAGGATCCCTGCTTACTCTCTGACTCTTGAGGGGAACATATTTTTCAAAAAGAAATAGGATATTATCATTTAACAATCTTAACATAACATTAACATCATTAGTATTAAGAATGTTCAGCCAGTCTAGAATGTATGCATCATTAAACAAGTTAGGAATATTGATATTATTAAAATCTCTATAAGAAACTATTTTTGTTTTAGATTTAGGTTTCTTGGTGTTATACACCAGGTAAAGCATGTCATGAGCTGAGAGTCCCAGAAAAGGAATCCGCCCATGGCTCACTGCAGCCCTCTTATCTGAAACCACCATTGGGTCTAACAAAGTATCTGAGGTAGAAGTGTGATGCATTGTTTGGAGAGGCAGTATAGTCATACAATTCGCATAAAACATAGTAGTCAGTTGAATTTTGTCATAGGTATCAGGTCCAAGTAAGTCAGTATTGAAGTCACCCATGACAGCTACATGTTTGTAGGGCACCATCAGATCCAAAAGCACCTCATCAAACTCTGACATATAGCCAATGTGTGGAGGCCTGTAACATAATCCTAACAACATTTTGACACTAGAGCATTGGATTTCAAAAAACATGAATTCAGGTCTTGCATCACGGGAGTTGTCAGAAGAAAACTTATGAGCTGGCAGCAGAGCATGCTTCACAAATGCAGCAGCCCCTCCACCATTTTTGTGCAAGTTATCATTACGAATAACTACATAGCCATCAAGTACAACTAGAGTGTTTGAGATAGTTGACTTCAGCCAAGTCTCAGAGACCAGGATGATATCGCAGTCATGATCACCAGAAACCAACCTAAAATCATCAATATGGCACAGGAGGGATTGTGCATTTACATGAGTGACTTTTAGCCGATCAGGAAAAGGTAAAAAAGCCTGCTTAAGGGAACCACCAGCACTCAGCACAGCCGGACTGTCACCCCGATGGATAGACATTCAGGAATTCAGAATGACCATTATGCAGCGTGGAAAAGAGAGAGGAGTTGGCCCAACATAGGGAATCAATAACGCAGCAATCAACTATACACACCATATTCATATCAACACACACACACACACACACACACACACACACACACACACACACACACACACAAAATAAAAGGAAAAGAAAAAGATTGTAATTGCACTGCATAATGAGAAAGACCTTATTAGCCCAACCTAAGTAGTTCGGCTCCTGCTTTGGAAAGAATGATGAAATAGAATTATTAAGATTCTCTAAATTTTATTATTATATCTCAGTAGACTTGAAGTCTTAATTGAACGAACGATAACAGTAACAAGAGAGAAAAAATGAAAAAAAAGAGTGAATGATAACAACATGAGATATTGGATAGTTCAACCTGGAGTGATAGAAGTTGAACTGATAATACTGAAAGTAGGAAACAGATAGCAATAAATAGTGCCATATGGCAGTCATATACAAAAGTGAAAAATGTATAGAAAAGCATATTTTGAAAGTAAATTTGATAGTCTTAACAAAGATCAGTCGAAGAAAAATTGAGAAACAAAGATTTACTATAAAGATATACTATTATCATATGGAAATCTACTACATATTAAATGAGAATATTATTCTACGAACAAATTATTTGAGATTATTAATTCGACTCTATTCCGATTGCCTAATAATTGAATTGTTAATTTATTTGTTTGAATAACCGCAGTGGTGGATCTACGGGGGGGGGGGGGGGGCTATGTGCTTTGACAAACTGCTGAACACACCAGATTCAGCCATAATTCAACCAAAGTTTTCTAATAAACTTTAAATTAAAATCAATTTTATCGCTGATACGGTTCAAAGCACTATTCAATTCAATTCAATTTATTTAACACACTAAAAACGTACACAAAAATAAAAAATAAAAATAACAAACAGACAATAATTACAAATAAGTGGCTCCATTTTGGTGTGTGCGGGAAAACGAAGCTTATCCAACTATGGCAAAGCCATGGATAAGGAATTAGGATTAGGATAAGTGGAATAGGAGATGAAAAGGAAGGGGAGTTTGAAAAAGGAGAAAGAAATTCGTATGAGGAAGCAATTCTAATTTCAACTATTTTATTATTTATTATTATATTAATTTCATTTTTATTACAAAAAATAAGTGTCAGATAAAAATAAAACTTCACCATTTAAGTGTTGTTTTTCAAATTTTCCATCACCCCAAATATCATTTTCCATCCACTCTTTCTTAATTGTTATTATTTTCTTAATATTTGATGTTGAATAAAGTTTAATACTTCCGATTATTATTTCAATAAATTTAATAGAATTGAATCAATTACTAATTTCAAGATCTTTAGTTTCATTAATTATTACCTACAGACTTTACCATGAATAAATAAATGGAGTAATCGAATGATCTAAGTGATTAGGAGAACAGTTAGCTATAACATTTAAATTGCAATTAAAAAGTACATCATGTTTCTCTTTTAAATTTATTAGTAAAGAAACATGACCAGTCCACAAACTGTACCAACTACACAAAATGATAGTAAAACTCCACAAAAATGATCTATTGCAATCGCTTCAAAGTGCATACTGAACTGAAAAGTATGCATCACGACCGATGCACGGTAGTGTGTTGGACATGTGTGGTTCGGCATCACCTTCACCGACAGTCGGCCAACATACGGTGCGCTTGCGGTGCTGGCGCGGTGCGGATATGTGTGTCTCTAGCTGAAGTCGGCATGTTGTATATATCACACTTTCCTTGCAAAACTTTAAACAAATACGGAGCCGAAACAAACCGTGTGAAGCTAAAATGTTAAACCTTATGATCAAATTTAATAGGAGGATTAAACCCTTAAATAAATTTACAAGTATTCTTGATTAGAAAAAAATTTCATTAACATTCACTTTTATTTATTTCATGTTGAATATCAAAATCCTTTCATAGTTATTATCTCACACCTCTAGTTCACACTTCATAGTTCTTATCTCAGAGAGAGAGAGAGAGTGAAAGAGAGAGTCAGTGTGTGAGTGAGAGAGAATGATTAAATTATCTTTATTGCCAAACTCTTGTAAATAACAATCAATCACACACAACTAATACATTTTTTTTTGCGCCATCAGCAAAGCATAGCTTGTTCGCTAACGACGAGTTCTCCTTCATTACAAATGAAAACTTTTCCTCTTTACTACCCAAAATTACACTGGAATGTTCATCAATAGTTCACTAAATCAAGCATCCAACCAATCAAAAAAAAAAAATAGTCCAAAACAAAAAAACAGTAGAACGAAAAAGAAAATCTATCATCACTATTTTTAGCAAAACAACAGTAGAACGAAAATGAAAACTTATCAAATACAATAAATAGGCAACTATTACTCAACCTAAACGTTACTATAACTTAAAATATATGTTACTTTTGATTCCTCCACATTTCTCAATAAAGTTTGTGTAAACCTTTGTGTTAAAAAGTGTGCAGGAATCTTGTTTATTAGCACCATGCAATAATTGGTGAACTGACGCTTACATACTGTCAATCTTGTATACTGTATGTTGTATCTATTTGTTAATAGCGGTCTTGTATTGTAATATACGTTTCTATTGTCAAATGAATGTTTGTTCTTTATTATGTACAATACGCACCTAATAACATAAGTTTGCCTTGAAGTGAATACATCAAGTTCATCAAACAGCAGTTTGATCTATCTATCTTTCTATATCCATGCAAATTTACGAGTGGCTAAAAACGGAATTTTTAACATCACATAGACATTAAAGAGTCGGAGTGAGAGAGTATTCAGATTGAGATGACTTTATTTGCGCAAATTTACAGTGTATATGAATAATAAAAGTTAACATAATGGTTGAATGGTTGGAATAGAAAAGACTATCAATACAACAGGTATATAATTATTCTTTTACAACAGAAGTTATTGATATGATAGGTGGAAAAGAATGAGAGCTTGGATCTGAGGGATGGATTACACAGAATTGTGAAGGCTTTACTATTGAGGAAATTTTTACTCTTTACCTGCTCAATATGTCCTACTGTTTTACATATCAATAGGCATCAATGAAATTGACTCATACAGTTTATCCAATTAAGATGAATCAATCCAAATGAAATAAACTGAAATAAAAAATATATATAATTCTGATATTAGAACAAAAACTGAAATTGATGATTGAATTATACAAATAATTTTAAAATTAACACTGAATCAAAGAATTAGAATGATAAATAGATAAGAGGAGAATTAATATATAAATATATATTAATATTCATGCAACTTTAGGTTATATAAAGGCATATTATTATTAATATATATTAATATTAATAAATAATAAATATATATATAAAGAGAGAGAGTAAGTGTGTAGTGAGGGGTGAAGAGCGGAAGAGAGAGGGTGGGAGAGGGTGCGAGAGCAAAAAAAGGGATAACTACACTGGATCTGGCCACAGAGGGAGCACAAGCTTATTAAGATGCAAAGCAAGTAACGTCCAAACTAATTGGACTGTTATTCGCCATCCCTTTTTGCCTTGTTAGATACCCTCATAAATAACAGCATCCTCTTTCTACTATTTCTCATCACGAAAAAGGCATGCAAAATGTACTTTCAGTGTAAAAAAACAACACAGCGAATAAAACACATTTGGGGCCAATTACAACATACAAACAGGAAAAAGGACAATCGTAGCATGTGAGATAATGAATGTTTAGGAGAGTGAGAAGAATGATTTACATCCCGATCCCCCCTCAAAACTGCAGATCATCCCAACTTTGTGAACGATAACGCTTTTGTAAAATGAATCAGTTTTACAGATTTTCAGATTGTGTAGAGCCGAGTTAGTCGAGCTCACTTTCAAATTATTTTTATAATTCATCTCATCCGAGCCCACCTTGAGGGTTTAGCTGTTTAGGCAGTCTGAAGGCGGTCATGACCTCCCCAAAATAGAATTTACTGCAGAAGGTCAGAAAATCCAAATTGTAACCCCCCCCCCACCACTTCTTCTTTCCAGCTGGGACCACACTCATGTGAAGGTTTAGTGGAAGAGAAAGAAATAAGATAAAATGAAGGAAAAAATATTCTTTTTTAAATAATTCTAAATGAAGTCATTCATTCCATATTCATTCCACAGACCTTAAGTGCCACTTAAGATGGGTCACAGCCACGTATAAGATGGCTCAAACGGCGAGGTGGAACTAAACATGAGGGTCTTCCCACAGTGGCGTAGCCAGGATTAGATTTCAGGGGGGGGGGGGGGGGCTCACCAAGTGGAGGTGTCTGGGGAGTAGGAGGCTTGTTGGGCTCTAAAGTTCAAACATTTTTTTTTTTTTAAAGCTACTACCCAAGAACCTAGGTGGCCAGGTTTGATTTACTAATATCTGTGACTATTTTGAGTCAAAACCCTTGAATTGGAACTGACCATACTTAACTTATGTACTGAATCTCAAAATTAATACAATGATAATGAATTGCATTTCAAGTTTATAAAAATACAACTCAAGTATACATGAAGAAAGCATGCATACCTTTTTTAAGTTTCATATAATTTATGTCATTAGCCTAAAACGCACCAAACCCAAAGATCATGAAATCGGAATTTTTTGATCATAGCACACTGATTTTACACGCTTGTATAGAACTTGCATTTATTTGTGTTTTCATTTATAAAATCCTGTTTTCATGAACTTTGGGTGCGTTTATGCTAGTGGGTTATACTGAATTTTAACTTCAAAACTAAATTTTCTACAAGATGAGTTTATTCAAAAAGGTGATTTATCAATAATTAACAAAGTTAATTCACTTCAAAATTGAAAAATAGCGTTTTATTTAATGTAATACAGGTATATATAATGTAATATCTGTATTTCAATAATTAATTATGGTAGTCACAATTTCTTACATGTTCTATTCTATTTGAATCAAAATTATCCATTTGAACACCTGAATAAAGAGTCTACAAGTTTCTATATGAGTAAATATTGAGGAAATATTTGAAAAATACATTAATCTGACAATAACTGTAGCTATATTTTATTTCACAATCAGGGTTTCTGTATTCTGATCGTTATAATACTACAAAACAGATAGAACCCTTCGGCTTTAATGAGTCCTTATCTATTAGTTATTTGAGAATTTTCATTTGTGAAATGGCTACGCCACTGTCTTCCCACCATATTACTATTATACGCCCATTATTATTATTATTTTGGATGACATATATCTCCATTTATTATTATTATAATCATAATTATTATTATTATTATTATTATTATTGTTATTGTAATTGTTATAAGTATAGGTATTGAACATATTAATTAATAATGCCGATTTTGTTACAACCACCTACATTATTAATCACGAGATACAATAGTTTTGACTCTCGACTCATTTTAAACTATTGTTACGGGTTCTACTGGCTAAAATAAGGCTGGCAACACTAAAGTTCACACTTGCACTTTATTTACACAAATTAGTCTATTTACACACACTAATTGTAAGTTCAATTAATAAAGAAATAGTAGTTTATGCAACGATTTTATTTTGACCCTTATTAAGGCACGAGTTAGATGTAAGTTATAACACGAGCGAATGCGAGTGCTATAAATATCTCACGAGTGCTTTAAAATAATAATGGCCAAATAAAATCGTTGTATACACTATTTTATCTACGACCACAAGTATACATTTAATTAAAACAATTTAATTTTACCTGTGACTGTCAGAGATACCTAACCTCTCATCTCAAATACGAGAAGTTATAGTAGATTGTTAGGTTAAAGCAACTGTTGTAGCAGTTTGATCAAATCAGCTGATAGTTTCACAATATTGAATTACGATATTGATTCCATCAAAAATGCTTCTGATTGGTCCAGAACCCGTGTTATAATGTAGAACCTGTACTATAATGAGCTCATTATGCAACGGGTTTCAAAAAGCATTTCGAAAAGACAGCTGTTTTGGCATCAATTGTGAAACTGTAATGTATACATTATGACATGGTCGTAGATAAAACAGATCAACAAATGACAAGCTAATATTCTTTTTCAGTAATTATTTACAAGAATTAATGAATAATTGATTACAGGCTGATCAATAACAAAAGAAACAAGAGCCCAATAAACTGTACAATAATTTAGAAAGAAATGATAAAAAGAGCAGCTCATCACTTACAAAACACAGTCCAATTCGTTATTTGACAGTCCTAAATAATATCACTTAACACAACGTCTTAAACTATTAGCTGCACAAACAGTAAACACGTCTCTGCACTATACACTGGAATCGAGCATTGTTTACTCCACTGGCACTGGATTGTCTAAATCACGAGATCTGTAACACAATCTGTCACGTAGGTTTGTGAACTAACTGTCATGCAAGCTTTTCTAAGACTCAACTAGCTTGTTCACATGGACTTCTTTATATAGCTGTATAATTCCAAGAATTGGTGGCTTCTAGATGAATCAAGGATATTGTGGAAGGTCACAGAATATTATGATCTCGATTGTTCAAGAAGTCTGAAGAAATCTCGAGAAATTCAATTGAGTGAGAGAGTTGCACACTTGAAGAATAAGGGTGACAAAGACATGTGAAAAGCAAGAGAACGCAGATTGGGTTTCAAGTCACGTACGACCATGAATGGAATGATCTACGTAGAACAACGTAGTTCTATGTGCGTAAATAACTGCTTTGCTTGCTTTTGTAACACTATTCTATGTGAATGATTGAGTTACAGTATTATAAGGATTAGAAACTCCCAGATCCAATAGTGACGTACAATGATTTTGGTAAAGTTATTCAATTGGTTGAAATAGACAAGATAATTAATAAAATAATAGATCTTTTAACAGATTGTACAACAGAAATTTTTGATTTAATCGGTGAGAATGGGAGCTTGAATTTGAGAGAAAAATTATACAAAATGGCAACATCTTGCCATTGAGGCCATGCTTACACTTGAAATTGACATCAATATTTGATAAAATCAATGCAATTTCAATGAATAACAGTTGAGACCAGGCGGAAAGCTCAGGGCTAAGGCTCAACTAATATGATATTAGATGACGCTATTTTTAACACAGAGCTGGGAATATAAGTAATGGTCTTCCATAAGGGAAGCCTTCCATAGGTCGAACTGAACGTTGGAGGCCTGTCATTTGTTGAGACTAGACCCGCCCATTAGTAACAAGAAATTGCCTACCAATACGGTGTAAGAATCAAGTAGAAAACAGGTGATCCACCCACCTGATACAAGTGTACGATCTAATAAACCGATACAACGGAGTATCTAGGGACCCGACTAATTTACATAAGATAGTTTGTATAATATTTGGAGTATGCTTTATCTATGGTACAAAATTAAAACAATAATAATTCATAATGTTACTGATAGATTATGCATCCTTGAACTTCTGTGATATCATATGGTTTCCGAATTACAAAGAAGCAGTTCAGCAGTTCTCACATTAATATTAAATTAAAACAATTTTTTTTCTTCTTCTTAATCCATAAATTTCATAGAATTCAACAATATTTTATTTTTGTTTTCTCCATATGCTTTTTTCAGGGTGAATATAATAATGTGAATTCGTCGGGTACTTGTATAGTTATGAAAATTTTATGTTAATTTTTCGGGTCCTTGGATACTCTGTTGTATTGGTTAACTCTGCCTAGAAAATAAGTTTGTACTTAGATTCATAATGTAGGCTACATTTTTCTCCATGATGATGGATGTTAGTTCTCGATGATGAATGAAGAGCTGATCCAAAAGTAAAGTAGTTCAAGAAAGAAGATTGATTGAGATTTCCTTCGAAGTTATGCATGGAAGGCTTGATACTAGTACAAAATGGGGAGAGTGATTGAAAAATGAAGTGGCGAAGCTGAGATACTGCAGTCTCGTATCCACGCAATATCGTGAATATGGATGAGTACTGTCCATAAAAATTTAAACAGCAATTTAAAAATTACATTTTGTACAATTACTACAGCTCACAAGTTGTAATACAAAAAATACAAAATACGTGAAAATGAAGTATTGCTTTCGGCGAACAAAGTCCTGTACTGGTAATTGAATTTTGAAGAAAGTTGTAGGCTACAGAATGCAATAAAAATTGTTGAAATCGTCAGAAATGAAACATTTTTACAAGTTCTTGAAATACATAGCAGAGAAAAAACATGTCAACAATGAGAGTGTTTTAACCAGGTTTTTAAAGTCACAATAGGCCTACACAAACCATTGCCAGAAAACGATTTCAGAAATTTAAATTGGATTTCTTTGATGAAGGCATGTATGTTCAAGGTTTCTACGTTTGAAAAACTATAATAAGTTAGTTGGTCCAGTTCGGTTCTGATTTACCAAAAAACTCAAAATATTTGTACTTTTTTAGATTACTCTTTATTTTCAAAACTAAACATTGGTCCAGTTGCGTTGCTAGGTGGTTCCCCCCCCTTTGGGATGAATCCCCAAGGAACCAAGCAATAAAGTAAATTTTTGAATTTTGGCAAGCCTTGTGAGACAATTTTTTACAAAAAAATCAAAGATGTCTGGAAACGCTAAAAATGTGATTTGGAGGGTTGTTTTTACAAAACAATCCTGATCAGTACACCCTCATCCCGTTTTAAAATGAATTGTTAGGTGAGGAACCCAAATTAGGCAAGGTGGGGAATCAAAAATATTTTTTATTTTTTTGTAGATTACGTTTTGGAGACTCTAGTTAAGGTATATAAGACAAGTCAGATGAACAATTATACAATAAAAGTGTAAGTTTCAATTAGGCCTACTTCAAATCTCTTTTAGCTACTTATACAATCATTTTTGAGGATGAAGCCCACATAGGTCTGAGACCTGTGCTTGAGTAATAATTTGGATAATGATTGATGAGTTGGACCTATAGGTTCCAAACCACACCGGGAAGTGATCTTACAGCGGAAAAGAGAGTCTTCTGCTGGCCAATGAGGCTCCTGATTTCTCATTGGTAATAACGCAAGAACTAGACAAAATTTAGTTTGACACACAACGTGAATAAAATGTTAAATTCTATGAATTCATGCCTAGGAATCGCTAATATGGAGCTATAAGGAGATTTTTTTTTTAATTCCAGGGGAGTATCCCTGTACCATCTTTTTAAGAGAAATAAACAATTTTTATTGTCTTTATTTATTGTTAGAGGACGTTTCCTTCAGCCCCCGTTGTGCCCCCCCCCCCCCCACCATTGTCCACCAGCAACGCATCATTGGTCATCCACCTCCAGACTAAAACTGTAGGTCCAACTCATCAATTATCATCATCCAATTCATTACCCACGCTCAGGTCTCAGACCTATATGGGCTTCATCCTCCGAAAAAAAAAGAAAAAAACTGATTCTCTGATCCTCTTACGCCACTGCATTGGACGAATTAGCATGCTGTTTAGGGTACTACTAATTATTTACAGTTCACAATAGTAATTATAGTTTTGACAGCAGAACAAATCGGGTTCAATATGATGGGAAATTACCTATAAGTAAAGCTAAACTTAAATAATAATCTACGTTATAATAGAATCATTGTATTGATTAAAATCAACTTCTTTAGAGCACAATGTAGCCATGACTTGAAACCGACAGTAAATAATAGGATTATGGCATGAGATTTTTCCGCAAAAAAAGCTTCAGTACTGTTAAGTTTAAAGCCCGTAGTACGAAAAAAGCCGATTTGAAGCTGCAAAAGCTCTAGTGCTCTAGTATCGCTGAATATTAAAATTAATCCTTTTTTCTGAGATATGCAGGTCACTAGACTAGCAGGTTAAGACATTAGAAAATTAATGTGAGTAGTGTGGTATTGCAGGAACGGCCTAACCAATCACAGGCCTGCATTTCAAGGTCACCCCCCTTAGGCCACGCCCCCCCTGGCCAATGGGAGAAGACCACGCCCCTTTAGGGGGGAGTCGGCCATTTTGTAAATTTTTGAGGCACGCCATTGGCTGCACATGTTGGAGTGGGGGACCCGTTTACCCCCCCTCAAGCCCCCTGGACCTATCCCCCTTCAAGCCCCCCTGCCCCTGTCCAAAGGAAAATGGCACGCGCGCCCACGGTCTTTTTCCTTTTTTGTAGGTTTTGCCCAAACCTGTACTACATGAAAACAGCCATTTTGAATTGTTTCCACTTTTTTTTTGGGTGGGGGGATAAGTTTAGGAGATAAAAAATAAATAACCTTGTTTAAAACAGCCATTTTCTTTATGTAGGCGTCACCCAAACCTGTACTACATGAAAACAGCCATTTTGAATTGTTTCCACTTTTTCTCTTTTTTTTAGGCTTCGCCCAAACCTGTACTGCATGAATTTTTCTTTTTTTTAGGTGGGGGGATAAGGTTAGGAGATAAAAAATAAATAACCTTGTTTAAAACAGCCATTTTCTTTTTGTAGGCATCACCCAAACCTGTACTACATGAAAACAGCCATTTTGAATTGTTTCCACTTTTTCTCTTTTTTTTAGGCTTCGCCCAAACCTGTACTGCATGAATTTTTCTTTTTTTTTAGACATCATTCAAGCCCGCACTGTGTGGGGGTAAGGTTAGGAAAGAAAAAAATAAATAACTATGTTAACAGCCATTTTGAATTGCCTCCTCCACCTCCATCACCTATAAAATGGAAGTCCTATCTCTCTCATTGCTAGAACTTTCTTTGTCTAAAAAATCTTTTTATGAGTAGTTTTTATAACGATTTATTAACCGTTGTTGCTCTGGTGTTGGAAACTGGTTAGCATCATATTTAACCTCTGGCTCTGACATATTAATCCTACGAAAAAACTCATCAACACAATGTTCTAGTGTAAGCCCACGACTTTCCAATTCCTCCCAGTTGAAAGTTCTCATAGCTATTAGACACTTTCCTATCAAATGATAAGCATATCGATACATTATAGTATTTAAATAATTCTTGTAATCCTGACTATTATGTACATAATCGATTAAAAGGCTTTCTAATACTTTTATACTTGTGTTAAGATTTTCAAAGGAGACAAATCCGGCTTTCTCATTTTTAAACTCTGTTCTACTCAGCAAATTATCTTTTTTCTCTTTATTAAAGTCATCTTTACTGAGTAGTTTTTCTCTCTCATTTTTGAATTCTGTTCTAGTCAGGAAAATATCTTTCTTAGCTTTATTAAAGTCATCTTTACTAAACAGTTTCTCTTTCTCATTTTTGAACTCTGTTCTACTCAGTAAATTATCTTTTTTCTCTTTTTTGAAGTCTTCCTTACTAAGCAGCTTTTCTCTCTCATTTTTGAATTCTGTTCTAGTCAGTAAATTATCTTTTTTCTCTTTATTGAATTCATCTTTACTGAGCAGTTTTTCTCTTTGCCCCTTTGCTTCTTCGATAATTATTTTCAAACTCGAATGAAGATAGTCAGTTGAGACTAAAGCTGTTTTTTCTTTATCAAAATTTGATCTAGTCAAAATTGTTTTCTTAAGTTCATCTATTTGTTTTTCACTATCAATAATATGTTTACCGCGTGAAACACGTCCGAACCTGTCTACAGACATGATGTAACTAAAAATCTGAAATTACTTGAGCCTAACTGTTGTGAAAAACATACTCTACCATCAATCTAACAATGTTAGCCCTTTCTGATACATTTCAGCTCTGCCAGATCGAAAATAACTTCCCACAACTGATTAGAATCTGTAATTGTAGTAATGGGATGATCATTGCTACATCCATAGTGAAAATGTCCACGTTCCTCAATTACAATATCTAAGAGCTCATAAATTTCAGAGAGGATAGAATATTTTGAACTAGAATTTTTCCATGAGTCATCGCTATCAGATGACACCTTATCATCATAATCATCCTTATCTTTCTTAACATTTTCAACACAATATTGTGAGAATTTTACACTATTAGCTAGCTCTTTAAACTCATCCAAACTTATACCCATTAACAATCTGGATAATTTCTTGAACTTTGCAAAACTAAAACATTGAGACATTTTTAAGGTTATGTTTTAAAGAAGCTCTCACTGCGTGCTGCTACTACTACCTAACTGTAGCTCTAACAAACTTATACTAAATCAAATGCAATACTTATCTAATATTATATATTCTTCTCTTTCCACCCGACGGGAGGATGAATTCAATTAAACTTGATAGTTTGCTATCAGGTTTAACTAGCTCCATCTTTTTGCCGTAAGAATTTGCGGGCGTTAGCACTCTTAAAGCGCTTCCCCATCTCAAAACTGAAACATTGATTTTGCTTCTACACTAGACTACTGTGAAAAAATATTTTTCATAATAGTCTAATATGGAAAATCTCAATTTATATTCAGCTAAGAAACAGGCCTATACTGCAGTCTACTTATCCTATATACTCACTTTTATTGCTTCGCTTTCCACCCGACAGGAGGATGAATTTAATTAAACTTGACAGTTTGCCATCAGGTTTAACTAGCTCCATCTTTGTGCTGTATGAAGCTGCAGGCGTTAGCTTAAAGCGCTTCCCCATCTCAAAACTGAAACATTGATTTCGCTTCTACACTAGACTACTGTGAAAAATATTCATAATAGTCTAATATAGAAATCTCATTTTATATTCAGCTAAGAAACAGGCCTATACCACTATCTTCCACATTGCTCTAACATGCTGCATTATCCAGAAGAATCAGCGATGGTTTGTCCTCCTGATGAATACATCTCATAACATATCTCCCGCTATTGAAACTTTCCAAAGTTTGAGCATTCAACTCGGATAGAAACTTTTCCGGCAAATATACATCAAAGTACGAATGTCCGCCATGATTATTAATTTCATATAATCGCAGTATAATTCTTGTTCCAAATTGTGTGCGAGCTAACCTTGCTTTTTGAATAGGATAACTAAAGTCAGATTTCAATCCATGTATTTGTACAATAGGAATATTCTCCCGCGATGTCTCATTGAATCTAGTCAAACTGAATGGACGCGATTCCTGCTGCTGCTGCTGCTGCTGCTGCTGCTGCTGCTGTTGTCGCTGCTGATACATGGCGGTTGAGAAAAGCACAACTGTACTCGACCGGCGAAAAACTGGTAATGATGAAAAATATGCTGCCGCCTGCAATCACCCGCCGCCGGTTTCCTTATCCCCACCACCAGATTTCTTCTCCGCTCAAGGACAGACATGTTAAAACATGTCTGTGAGCAGTCAATAACCTTTTGTTTCACATATTGCGCAACACTTGATCTTCAATTTGTAATAGTTTATAAACGCTTAATTTCAACGGTCTGTAATAACGTAGATAATCACTTATTTCATTAATATCGACAGTATCTAGAAAAATCGCCTTTAATTGTTTTGCAAATTCAACATCACCTCCTTTACTTTTAGTTTTTGCGATAGCCTCTTCACACACTTCAAACCAATCAATATAGTTTTGTAATTTTGATTCCAATTCACTATCAGCACTTAACCATTTGCTTGGATCCATAGCAACACTGTTGGCTTACTACACAATACTAAGCAATTTCTGTTTGCATTCAAGTATTTATATGAGTGGTAAAAGAACAGAAAAATTCACCGGATTAGCAACATCGCTTGTTAGATTGCAGATTCTCACCCTGTGCAAGTACAATTGATATCCACACCATACACAAACCACTTCCTCTCCATTATAATAGAATCCTTGGCGTGCATACTTGCGTTTATTCTCCTTGGTGTAAAATGGACATGTCTTCATACTTTTCATCCTATCCCCCTCGCACAAATAATCTATTTTCCGATCAATTCCTCTCTCCTCCGCTTTACACAACATTGATGATAAATAGTGTTTAGCACTGAATAATGCGCACCTACCATCGGCAATCTTATTATGAATTTTGCAAGCATCAAAAGTCCAACAACTAGAGAACTTTCTATAATCAGGTCTTTCAAAATTATCCGGTATTGTTTCAACTTTATTGTGAAATTTCTTCAAAAACTCTGCTTTTTCTCCACCCTTTGTGTATATTCTATCATAGTTTCTAAGATAAGCTCTTATTGTATCATCAGAATAATCGATTTCGCCCAATTCCCATTTTATTTTATGATGATAAAATTCCAACCAACACACTTCGCGATATGTCTTCCATGATAGCTCTGATTTTGGAAATGGCGGTTTAAAATGTAGAATAATGTAAGTATTTTTTGGATCAATCATCGCAAATTCCTTTAAAATGAACTGATTATTTTCATCCTTGAAACCATGAAACTCAACAACAGCGAACGAATCATCACTTCCACGTTTGTTCTTCCTCGAATATCCATCACTCACTTCCCCCTCCTCCTCCTCCTCCTCCTCTTCTTCCACCCGCGCACATTTATCCTCCTTGTCTAGATCACACTGCGCTGCCGCTTCCGAATACAGTTTCCTCGACGGTTTCGAAGAACAAATTTCACCCATGTCTTCTAATCCTGACAATAAATCGCCGGTATAGCAAGATGGTAATCGCTCGTAGATATCCTCTTCTTTCCCAACTAGATAATCTTGAAGTAAGGTTGAAGAAGTTGATTGCGATAGAGAGTCACACGATGACGAACTTCTACTCGATAGCATGGCCTTTCACCTACTGACATAAAACCTACCCACTCCAACTTATATAGCCTACCTGCTGCACTCTATCGGAAAAACTACTGCACCTCTCTCACCATAGATGTTAATGGTGTATACTCTACAACATTATCGCTTATTAAAATACAATAAGCAGCAGTTGCAGCCGGCACATCTTTTCCAAATTCAAACTCAAGTCTGACGTCTACTGAACTCTTTAAAGTTGTTGTCTGGTGTGAGCAGTCAATCACCATAATCGGTGTATCTTTAGTGAATGTACTAAAATCAATTTCATTCCCATGTTCAGAATTTACCGGCGAATTAGAATAGCTTCCTGCAAAATCTAAAAACATTCTATACATTAACTGTTTGTTACCGAGAAGGTTATCATAGGGAAAGTAAACAGAATTTAAATACAATTTTACATTATACAACTCGCACAGGTCAAATTTAGCCATTGTAGAATTATATTTCAATTTTCTATCTGTTTGAAAGGCTAAAATTACAAATCTCGGCGCATCTGAATACGAAGCGGTTTTAATTGTCCAACTGTGTACTTTTGTTGCCGGTAAAACAGGATATTCGTGAATTTCCCATTTTCTAAAAGCAAGTTTTAACGGACGATCACTATCAAGTAGGCGTAAAAACCTAAGGCGTACATGATCTTCAAGTTGTAAGTATGGCACTTTCCACTGTAATTTTGTAATGTCTATCTGAACACTTGAACCAGTTGCCGATTCGATGCAATTAATATCCGACGGCGATCTTAACAGTACGAGTTCTTGTTTCAGATTTAATATAATTTGTTGAAAATCTTCAAAAAAAGCTAAAAGTAATTTTAATGGAATACAAAAACTGAACTTGTTTTCGGTTAGAGTATACCCCTCCCTGTCGAAACCGGCCAAATGGTAAGTATTTTTATCAAACACACTTTTCAACAGTAAACCTTTAATAGTACTTGTGAGACCTACAAGACGCGACTTTGCTACAGGGTGACCAGCCAACTCATATCTTATTTCATCAAACATAAACCCGATTGCATTACTTACTAGTTTATACTGTGCATCTATAATGTTACTCACACCGTCTACACCTATTGCAGTCTTTTTACACTTAACTTCACCTTCAATAAGTAGGAACGATCTGCATGGTAGGCTATAGTTATCTTGCGAATTAATTGGGATTCTTATCTCATCAGAATTTGATAATCTTTGGTTTGCATAGGGACCGTGGGAATGGTACTCTAGACTTTTTATCTCGTTAAAAAAATGTATTTGCCTTTCAACATCTAAGATCTCACTTATTGCCGCTGTTGACGACATTATTCCAATTCACTTGGAATCCTAATTTCTCTAAAATCTTTGCGTTTTTAGATGTTAACACGGCGGAATGTGAAACTCTACTAACACTCTTTTGAACCTTTCTCTTCCCTTTCCTTTTCATCCTTGTCCTCTTTCCATTAAGATCACTATTTTCATATTCGCTATAGCTACAGCGAGCCGAATACGGGTTGAATACAATGAAACCCATTTTACTTCTTCTTCTTCTTCTTCTCTCGAATATGTAATCTAACCGTTAATCTGTCTCCTCTGAAATCGACTAATGAACCGTTCTGGTCCGTCACTTTCACATTAATGCTCTGAAACTTGTGCGTATTTAAACGTACATAAACAATTGGATTTGGTGATTCATTAATTAAATATCCTGGAAGAAACTCGTAAATGGTGTGTTTTTCTTTTCCATCACTATAACTCCCACACGCCAAATTACATGAAACTTCGATTGTTGTAATGTTGGATATTGAAACAAGTCTTCTGGAATAATGCCAAATAAGCGGTGCTAAGACTTCTTGATTAAAACCCATTATTTTGCCAATTGAATCATTATGAGTTAAATCAATCGGTTTATCAGAATAGATTTCGATTTTCATAGTATTATTATTCCCGCGTATAATGAGACCGTCACCAGCTACATTCAATTTTTCCTTGATCAATTTTACAATATTATCAATTTCATAAGAACCTGTTTCGAGTTTGACTAATTGATCGCCGTATTTAAAACTAGAATTTTTATCTTTAATCACATTTGGAATAGAATTAAAAGTCCACAAATTAACTAATCCAATTTCATATTCACAATTTCTATCTAATTCTATAACCTGCGGTAAATGTTCGTATAGATCGCTGCTTGTACCGGTCAGCGATATTACAGCCATAGCAGTACTTACCTCTGCTACTAAAAAGTTACAACTGAGCAGACAAGAATAACAAACACAGATGCCCGCAAATATTTGTATTAGGTTTTTGTATTTCATCAGCATTATAGAAAACGTTTACCCTTTTCTGTTTCTTCCAATAATTTACCAATTGTAATGGAGGTTGTAGGTTGCCGATTGGATCAAAATAGAATACATTTATACCTTGTTTGTCATAGCACACCCAGTGTGTACCTTTTCCTGAATAATTATCCAAATTCACAATCGCCATCTCATTGAGACGAATTCTTTCTGGTAGTGTATCCTGCATATACACACCGCGCAATGGAATTTTCAATAAGTATGCCCACTTTTGTAGATCATGATCAGACAAAGCTTTATTGAGTTTTAAGTTCTCAATATTAACCGCATTCATGTTTTCCTATTCTTTTTCCGCCTACTTCTAGCTTCGCGTTTAACCGGTTTTGAATGAGTCTTCTTCCTTCTTCTCTTGCTTTTCACCGACGACAATAGACCGTGTGCGTTATGCGGAACCGTCGAAGTCGAGGGGTTTAATATTCTCCCACCAAAATATTCTGGGTATGGTCGGAGATAATATCCCCTTCCCTTTACATGATTTGTCAATCGCTTAATAGCTTCCCGTTGCATAGAATCACTATTCCTTTTTTTACCCACTCCTTCTCTTTTCTTTCTAGATGTTTTTCTCACTCCTTTCCTTCTTCTACCACTACTACTAGAAACATGTGGAATTTTCATTCCAGATCCAATTACCGACTTGGCTTTCATTGCCAAAGTAACTAAATACGCTAATACCTTCTGCTTGTAGTCTGTCTGAGGATTCTTGAATATCGACCAAGCGCTGTCAGCTAAAATTTTATCTGCTCGCGAACGTGTCAAATTATCAGACGAGCGCGAATAACTTATGTCATGAATTTTGCAAGCTTTATCGAGTGAATTAACTCCCGGATCACCTCTCTTAAGCCTTTTTTCTAGCTTTGTACCAGGCCCGCAGTACTGGTAAGAATCAAATTTACCCCAATTAAAATTATGTGGTAAATGCAATTCTCCAGGTAATGAATCTATTGTTTTATTAAGTAGGGTGGACGCCGCGCTACCCGCTCTATTCACAACACCTTTCGCAATGTTACCTAAGACAGATAATAAGCCGCTTCCTATTATTCCTTTCCTCGTTGTTGCTGTTTTTCTTCTTCCTCTATGCTTGCCAGATCTTGTTTGACTGTTTTGACAAACCATCTTTTCGTCTAGACAATCTCTAGAACACTAAGCTCATGTTGATCGCACCGCCCACCTACCTAGATAATTCTGCAAACATGTTTTGTTCTATCTATAAGCTTCTTCACATCTTCTTCTGTTTGACTTGCACAATTGTTAAGAATTTGATAAGAATTGTAAAAATTACATACGTGCGAGTAAGGTGAGAGTAAAGTCGAATACCAACTTTCAAGTTGATAATCAAACGATTTTGGTATATTATTATTTAAACCTGATCGAACACAGGCATTAATAAAGAAAAGTGTTTTATTTTTAGTTCTCTCCAAATCTAATAAGTGTTTAGAAAACCAATCTGATTCGGTATTATCTTTGTCGAGTAGTTGATAACTTGTATCTTCCTTTTTGGAAGATGGTGTATCATGATTGAAGCTAGAATTCATAGTTTCCTTTTCAAATAGTACAGCACTTTGATTGAAATTTAAGACGTTTTGCAAATTTGGTGTAAAACATTTTTGATTAACTAATTCGGAATAATTCAGATAAAGAAGAATTAGAATTGAAAGCCAATATGCTATGCACGTAAAGATGCAAACTATCTTAATCACATTTGCTGTTGATCTTACACAAACCAATTGCGGTCTATATTGATTCTCATTATCCTCCTCTGTGAGACTCATTGCTGCACACGTCTGCTTTGTTCGAATGTATACAACAGACTATGATCATAACCGGTTTCAGTACTCGCAAACATGTTCAAACATGCACATGAAAATCAAATGTTTTATTTTTTTTGTAACCCGGTTTGGAAATTTTCTCTATAAATAGCCGGGTAAGCACACGATTTTCACCAATTACTTCAGTCAGTGTTTGCAAATACCACCACGCTGCCGCCATCATCATCATCATAGCTGCCATTCTAGGTAAGTGTACATTCAAAGAAGGGAAAAAACTCGAAAGAAGAAGATATCATTACTAATGACGTATGTTTTAAAGTTTAGTGTTGAGATTTTTTAAATAATATTTCACAAGAAAAAATATTGCAAAACATACCTGAGGTTGAGTTGTCACGACAGCAGTTGGGTGCAGCAGAAGTTGGGTTGCTTGAAACCGTGTTGCGCGCAGCGCGCGGTTCACAGGATGAAAACTGGTAATTTGACAATTGAAATTTAACGCTTTATATACGTAAAATTCGTCCTTCTTCAAAGCCGGTACTAAACACCGGCCATCATTATGTGTGTGTGACTTTCACAAAGGACAATTACGGCGGCGGGCCAACACCCAAATCGGGAAACGGGAAGAAATTCTAGTTGTCCTTAAAATCGCGTCGGGCCAACGCCTACACCAGAAAGATATTTTCATTGTCTCATCACACTCTGACGTACATCATAAAGAGAATACATCCTTCTGCGGTGTGACGTAAATTAGAAGGGAAATAACTTTGCAAACATACAAAGAAACCGTTTATACTCGCACCGCTGTTATAAATAGCTTAGTTCTTCTATTGACAGTTTCATTGTTGAATTTTGTGCTGTGAAAGACGTCTAAGCTGACGTTATTGTTTCAGAATCAACTTCTACCACAACGTGAGATATCCTTCTCTACATTTGTATTAGCATTTTGAGAGGCTGACTGTCCATCCCACCGTGCTGACGACGTATTTTCTCTACAATCACACACGCAGATATCCTTCTCTACAAACAGCCTGAGAGGACACGGGTCATCCTTCACACCTTCTTCATCCATCGTTCGACAGAATTGAGGAGAATTCAACATCGTCTTGAACGACATTCAGATTAGACGGCTCAAAGCACAATTTCGGTGAGATTACATCTGATAATTTGTTTCGGAACTTTTGTTATACAATTATTCAAATGGAATACAAACTTGAATGTTCATCAGCTGTGAATAGGAATGTGTTAAAGTATAGATTTAGATTCATTAATAACGAAATAGATTTAGAGTTACTATTATCAACGTTAAAAGATAAAATATTTGAAATTTTAATTAATGAATCGAGACATTTTGACGGAAACCTTCGTTGGTTCATCGCTGCTACCGTTAATCTTGTAAAGTTATCTGCGTTAGCTGACGTTAGCGGTGATGGACAAGAATTGAAGGTTGAAACTAACGCAACATTTCACAGTACGTCTCATAATATCGTTAATATAAGTTTAAATAAGGATGAATTACTCAGTCAGTATGAAGCGGGGTCTAATAAGTTACAAAATGCTCTTGACAGATTTTTGTGTTTTGGCTCGGGATGGGTTGTTAATCGTATACAATATTTAGACCTTAATTTTGCGAGATACAATCCCATTTATGCTGGGTATAACAATTCATCATTTATTAGCACACCTAAGGCAATAGTATCAAAAAACGTTGTAATTAATATAAAAAACTTACACGATAAGAAGTGCTTTCTATGGAGTGTTCTTGCATATCTGCATTACAGACGTAGAAATTTGAATGTAGAGTATTTAAAACAATACGAGAAAGAGTTAAATATTAAAGGAATAAACTTTCCGGTGGAATTACGTGATATAAAGAGGTTTGAAATTCTTAATCCGTCTATAAGTATCACTGTTTTAGCCTATGATGGAACACGGAAAAAATTTTTCCCATACAGAGTTTCTTTATTTAGGGAAAGACAACATAAAATAATGCTCCTTCTCTTATTCAATGATAATCACCCGAATAAATCACATTACACCTTGATTAACACAACTAAGAATAGGAACGGTTTGTCGAGATTATTATCCGAACTAACCAAAGGAAGAAAAGCTGTACATATCTGTCCTTTCTGCTTTCACAGATTCACATCAAATAAAAGCGCTAATATTGATGGGGAGCGAAATTTAAAACAACATATAGAGTTGTGTAGTAAGTTTGGCGAACAGAGAACGCGTCTCCCCGAGCCGGGGAAAAATATTTTGAAGTTTACAAATTATTCTTTTACTCTTAAAACAAAGTACGTAATCTACAGTGACTTTGAATCTTTTATTATTCCAATAAACAATGAATTTGAAGGCGGCGATGATGATGATGATGATGATGATAATGATGGTAGACAATCAAGAAAATCCTATACAGATAAAACGGCTAGACATGTGCCCTGTAGTTACGGTTATATCGTTTTAAATGAAAATGGGGAGATATGTGTGGGTCCACGTTTATACAGAGCAAAGTTTTTAGGGGAGAATATTATTGCACGGTTTCTGCAGGAGATAACCGAACTCGGCGACAGGCTTTACGATGATTTAATGTTAGAAGTACCAATGTATTGCTTAAGTGAAAAAGAACAGTACGAGTTTGATACGGCTGTGAATTGTTCCTTGTGTAACAAACCGTTTGCTGCTGGAGATTTTAAATGCAGACATCATGATCACCACAGCGGCAGATATCTTTCTGCAACACACATGAGCTGCAATTTAAACTGTAAGGTGCCCGCCTATGTTCCGTGTGTTATGCATAATTTTCGCGGGTATGATTCCCATTTCGTTGTACAGTCTTTGGCTTACAATAAACGCAAACTGCGCTGTATCGCTAACTCATCAGAGAAGTTTCTCACAATAACTGTAGGACACGTTAAATTTATTGACAGTTTACAATTTCTAAACACGTCTCTTGAGAATTTAGTAAAAAATCTGGCGGATTGTGATGATTATAGAACAAAATTCAAACGCTTATGTACACATTTTAAAAATGAAGTACATCAAAAACTGTTCTTAAGAAAAGGTGTGTATTGTTATCAGTACATAGATAGTCCTGAAAAGTTTAATGAAACCGCTCTTCCGCCTATAAATGAGTTTTATAATAGTCTATCGGAAAAGGATTTGGATGAAAATGATTACAAACATGCCTTGGAAGTGTGGAATGTATGTTCAATGAAAAATCTAGGAGATTTTCATGACAACTATTTGATAAGAGACATCCTCTGCCTGTCGGATGTCTTCGAAGACTTACGATTAATTTTTTTCAAACATTATGGATTGGACGTATCTCAGTTTCTCTCTTTAGCACACTATAGTTTTCAAGCAATGCTTTTTAAAACTAAAGTTGAACTACAATTGATTACAGACCCGTGTATGCATCTTCTAATCGAATCCGCAATCCGCGGGGGTGTTAGTGTAATACCTAATAGATACAGTCTAGCAAATAACCCATACATGAGTACAGCATATGATAGCAATAAACCTACTTCTTTTATTGTTTACCTTGACGCGAACGCCTTATACGCATTTACAATGTGTAATTACCTACCTTACGGCGATTTTAGATGGTTAACACCGTCAGAAGTTTCCTCACTTGACATTTCAACCGTTGCAGATGACGCGCCTGTTGGTTTTATTTTGGAGGTTGATTTGGATTATCCAGAACATCTCCACGATAAACACAATGATTTCCCGTTAGCGCCATTAAAGCAAAAACCTCCGATGGAATTATTTTCCGACTATCAGCGTGCAGATGATGGGAGGAAACAGATTGTAACAACTAAATTGTTAACAACGTTAGCCGGTAGAAAGAAATACGTCTTACATTACCGTAATTTAAAGCTATATCTAAGTCTAGGTATGAAATTAACAAAAATTCATCGTGTTATAAGTTTTAGCCAATCTGCTTGGTTGAAACCATACATTGATTTCAATAATCAATTACGTCAAAACTCAAAAAATAGCTTTGAATCCTTGCAGTACAAGAATCTTTCGAACAGCACGTATGGTAAATTAATCGAACGTGTGCGTAACAGGTTTAATATGAGGCTGGTGACAGATGAAAAAACTTTGGATCGGTTAATTTCTCGCCCACAAGTCAAACGTTGGAAAATTTTTAATCCTAATGTCGTAGGTGTTGAAATGAAGAAAATTGATATCCTTTTAGATCGACCGATTTATTGCGGTTTCACAGTGCTCGATTTATCCAAGGTTGTCATGTATAACTTTCATTATAATATATTTCTAAATATGTATGACTTTAGGAAAGTTAAAATTCTTATGTCAGATACGGACAGTTTTCTTTATTATGTAGAAACAGAGGATTTTTATGAGGATATGAGGAGGCAAGCACATCTGTTTGATACAAGTGAATATCCTCGAAACCATAAGTGTTTCAGCTTACTTAATCATAAAAAACTAGGTTGCTTCAAAGATGAACTCAAGTCAAGAATAATAACAAAATTCGTCGGATTACGACCAAAATTATATTCGTTTGAGTTTCTCAATGAAAATAATGAAATTCAAAATAAAAATGTAGCTAAAGGCGTAACAAGATACATTATTGATTCAAAACTGAGATTTTCAATGTATGAAAAATGCTTATTTGAACGATGTGTTCATTACGAATCATCAAATTTGATACGTTCCTATTTACACCATATATTTCAGGTTCGAGTGGGTAGAATTTGTATTAGTCCGCTGGATGATAAGCGTTTTTTACTTCCATGTCGAATTAAAACTTTAGCGTGGTTTCATAAAGACATACCTAATTTCAATGGAGAGGAGGAGGAGGAGGAGGAGGAGGGGGAAGGTAGAACTTGAGGTCGATATCGTCATCAGGAAGTATTGGATAGGTCAGGTTTTGTTAGACGAGTGAAAGCACAGTTGAGTTACAGGCGTGTTGTGGAAGGTCAGTTTTTGCATTTCGCGTTAGCCGGCTTGTTGCAGCAAAGGTGAAGGACTCGAACGTGTTTTGCGTTATAGCGTGCATAAAAATCCGGCTGCATATATTATTTATTACAGCATAACGGTGGATGCGAGTCAACATTGAACTAAATTTTACACTCTTCCTTATTCCGAGTGCATGGTTATTACAAAATGAATACTGTTCGTCAACGTTTAGCTAAGGAATTACACTCGAGTGCACGTAAAAACTTTAAAAGACGGAGTTATGTTTTAAAGGGAATTTTGGACATGTTGCAGGCAGATTTAATTGAAATGACTCAGTTTACTAAAATAAACTCTAACTACAGATTTATTCTATCGGTTATTAACGCGTTTTCGAAATACGCGTACGCCATTCCTCTCAAATCGAAATCTGGTCGCGAGGTGAGCATAGCCTTAAAACCAATTTTTGAGAAAAATCGTGGTGTGCGTTTGCTGTGCACAGACCAAGGGTCGGAATTCTTCAATTCGCATGTGAAGGCGTTATTAAAGAAATATAACATACACCATTACCATGTCTACTCAGACAAAAAGGCTGCTATTATTGAACGATTTAATCGAACATTAAAGTCAAAAATCTACAGACATTTCACCGAAACCGGGAATTATAGGTGGATAGATATGTTAGACAAGATTGTAAGCCAGTATAATGACACCGTTCATTCGACGATTAAATTAAAACCTGCTGAAGTTACACTAAAACATGAACAAAAAATTATTGCCGAGTTAAATAGACAGAAATTACGTAACCTGAAAAAGAACAAAATTAGACCTAAATTTCGTCTAGGCGAAGTAGTGCGCATTTTGAAGCATAGAAATATTTTCGATAAATCTTATCACATCAACTGGAGCGTAGAATTGTTTAAAATTGTTTCCGTGTACCCGTCAGATCCGCCAACATATCAATTGAAGGATTTTAACAATGAACTTATATTGGGGAGGTTTTATGAACAAGAATTAAAGAGAACTGAGTTGGACGAGAATGATATGAATGTTTATTTAGTTGAGAAGGTACTGAAACGTAGAGGACGAAAGGTGTTAGTACAATGGGTCGGATTCAAACATCCTAGTTGGATTAATAAGACGGATCTTCTTGTTGATTAATAATACGTATGTATTTTTTCAGATTATGCCATCATCATCGCTGTCGTTCAAATTTGAACCTCACAATTGTAAATTGACAAGGCTTTTAGAAAAACTTGTAGATGAGTTAAAATGTTGTTGTACCGATTCAAATTTTACTTTGAACGATTATTTATTATTTTTAAGTGGGAAATGTGAGACAATACAACAATTTGGACATTTAAGCTTTTGTTATCTATCAAAAATAGATTTTGATAGGTTGAAACGTGAGGGAAAAAGATTACCAGACGTTGTTGATACATGTCCTTGTACTAGATTGGGTATGATGGAGAGTGAAATACGTAGGTATGTTAGTGAACATGAAACTTTAAACTCTTTTGGAAAGGATATTATTGACACTATGTTAGAGAGGTGTGGATTAGAAGCCGAGTTAAAACGTGATTAAGTTTAAGTTGCTAGATAAGAACATTTTCTTTCAATTGTTGAATTATTGTTTAAGAAAATAAATAAGTGTAATAATTTTTAAGTTAGTATATATAGCTTTTGGACATGTTGTATTATTGTTGTTTGAGAGAATATAGTGCGACATGTTGTTGGTTGTTTTATTGTGTGAAAAAACCCATGTTTTATCTTTTAGTTGTAGTTATGACGTGTGTAGGAACGCACACACACACACACACTGTTAACAATGATTGAAAATAAGGTATCAAAGAAAGATGATGTTAAACCTGAAATACCTATTTTAAATTTCGACGAATTGATTATCAGCAGGTACAAAGAAGACATCAGGTGAAAACAATAAGCATGGCGATCTTTTTCCGCATAATGTACGCGGCTTGATTATTGGGTCTTCAAATTGTGGAAAAACGAATATTTTGTTGAATCTAATTTTTAATAAAAAAACATTATGCTTTCGCAGCTTACATGTATTTAGTAAATCGTTATATCAACCAAAGTATGTATTCTTGGAAAAGATTTTCTCCACGCTAAAGTTTATAAAGTTTTTTATGTCAGATGATATTTCTAGCATCCCGAACCCGAATGATTTAGAAAGACATTCTTTAGTAATCTTTGACGATTTACAACTGCAAAGAGTTCCACAGATCAAAGATTATTACAGTATGGGACGACATAAAGAAATTGATGTGCTGTTTCTGAACCAATCGTATGCAAGTATTCAGAAGCACATAATTAGAGAGAACAGTAATATAATTTTGGTCTTTAGAGTAGATATATTATCTTTGAAACTCATATATAGGGATTTCGCTGAGAGCGATATGATATTTAATACTTTTAAAAATATGTGTTCCGAGGTTTGGACTAAAGGTGAAGGTCATAACTTTGTAACAATCTGCACGGAATGTAAATTAACCGATGGTAGGTACAGATTGAATTTAGACGTATTTTTAGACCCGAACCAGTTCAAATAGACTAGTATATAACAAACGCGATTTGGCGGTTAGTTGTTGAACGGCATTCTTATTGAGTGTTTGCAATTATGAAAGGTGGTAAGAAAACGGTAGGACAGAGGAGAGGGAAGGAAAAGGTGAGAATAAAACGGCGTGGAAGGGAAATAAAATCGAGAACAAGTGTGAACGCTAGTAGAGATCTTTTAACGAATAAAATTCACGATTTGAGGAAATCCATTGTTGAAAAATTTAATACTTTACGCGGAGTACAGTCTGAAACAGAGACAAATTTGAAAAATAGGTTGGCACCAATTATAAACCCGCTCCAGGAATTGAAGGAATCTTCACTTAAAATTGAAAAACAAATCAAAGCTGAGAAAGGTAGTGAAAAGGATTTCTATATAAAAAAAGGGGAATCAACAGCTGAGGAGGAGGAGGAGGAGGAGGAGGAGGAGGAATTGACAGATAATGAGTCTGTTTATTTCGACGAAGAAAAAGTTGACAAAAAGTCGGATTCATCTACTGTTTTAAGTAAGTCATTTTCGCTTAAGAAAAACCCAGTACAAGTTTTGCTTGATTCTTATTTAGACAGTTTTCACACATTAAAGAAAAAAGGTGTATCATATGGAATTCAATATAATTTGGAAAATGGTACATACTTTATGGGAAATAAGGTACCGATTGAGTTTGTAGATAAATACATTATTGTTAGAGGTAAAAAATTTAAAATAACAACTGGTTTGTTAGAATTACTTTTTGAATCACAACCGAATGACGATGAATGTAGCACACTCGACTTTCGAAATTATAGAAAAATTTTAATTGAAACAGGGGTGCATTTGAATAAAGATGGATATGTAAAGAGAACTAGTGGAATTAAATCACGGTTAATTCAAAGAATGTTTCCATCAAGAACTACTTTGGCTGCAAGACAGCGTGTAGGTAAAGGTTTGCATTTTTTGAGAAATACAAGTCAACACAGATCTTATATTTTCTATGATAATCCAAATGAGTTAGTTAGCCGGTTAGTATTACTTTTATCTTCCAGAAAAGCTGGTAACCAATCACATTCGATCGAAATAAATTCAATTTTGGAAGAACTGAGGGAATCCAACATTATAACCTAGACTAGGCGTAGGCGTGAAGCAGGTGCGCCGATAGCACGGTAGGTTGAAGAGTAGGAACGGGCGACCTACGAATAACGTAGAAAGGGGACAAGTCGAGAACATGATGTGGGTTGCGAGCGAGCCTTGAGAGCTGCGACAGTGAAGCGGTCTGTCGGGCGAGCAGAATACGAATTAGCGCGCAAAGGAGACAGGCCGACAACATGCTGCGGGTTGCGGCGTGGGGGGTTACGGACAAGTGGAAGGAAACTGGGCGATAGGCGCCCAATATAGTGCTAGCATTTGACGTTGGGTGGGGAAACCTATTCAGAAGACCGGCAAGTCAGTTCTACGGCAGCTACCGCTTGACACGGAGCAGGTTCTATGTTCTTTTTTCTTCTCAACATAAATCGCGTTGATACGCCGGTCGGGCTCTTTGTTCTGCAAACAAAATATGACTCAAGGCTTCGCTCTTACTATCTTTGTTTTGTTTTTTTAAACTTTATTCTTGTCTCCTGCTGGAGATGGAAACAATTCAAAATGGCTGTTTTAAACAAGGTTATTCATTTTTTTTCTCTCCTAACCTTATCCCCCCACCTAAAAAAAAGAAAAATTCATGCAGTACAGGTTTGGGCAAAGCCTAAAAAAAGAGAAAAAGTGGAAACAATTCAAAATGGCTGTTTTCATGTAGTACAGGTTTGGGAGATGCCTACAAAAAAAAATGGCTGTTTTAAACAAGGTTATTTATTTTTTTATCTCCTAACCTTATCCCCCCACCTAAAAAAAAGAAAAATTCATGCAGTACAGGTTTGGGCAAAGCCTAAAAAAAGAGAAAAAGTGGAAACAATTCAAAATGGCTGTTTTCATGTAGTACAGGTTTGGGCAAAACCTAAAAAAAAGAGAAAAAGTGGAACCAATTCAAAATGGCTGTTTTCATGTAGTACAGGTTTGGGTGACGCCTACATAAAGAAAATGGCTGTTTTAAACAAGGTTATTTATTTTTTATCTCCTAAACTTATCCCCCCACCCAAAAAAAAAGTGGAAACAATTCAAAATGGCTGTTTTCATGTAGTACAGGTTTGGGCAAAACCTACAAAAAAGGAAAAAGACCGTGGGCGCGCGCGCCATTTTCCTTTGGACAGGGGCAGGGGGGCTTGAAGGGGGATAGGTCCAGGGGGCTTGAGGGGGGGTAAACGGGTCCCCCACTCCAACATGTGCAGCCAATGGCGTGCCTCAAAAATTTACAAAATGGCCGACTCCCCCCTAAAGGGGCGTGGTCTTCTCCCATTGGCCAGGGGGGGCGTGGCCTAAGGGGGGTGACCTTGAAATGCAGGCCTGTGATTGGTTAGGCCGTTCCTGCAATACCACACTACTAATGTGCCATACATTTCACTACATTTTACATGCAACAATGAAGAGGCTAATATATCAATCAGTCACTATTATGAATATAATGAGAGAGCTTTGTGGAAGAATTCACTTAATCAAGCTCAAAATCAATTTGATAATAGACTATTAATTCTCAATTGGAGAGTTCGATCCCACTAGGCACCAAATCTAAAAAAAAAAAAAACCAATCTGTCAGAACAGAAAAATTTTAAACTCAGTTATTACATAAAATGATCAATTTCTTGTATGAAAAACTCACTTTCGTTACTGACTGGTTCGCGTCAAAAACAGTAAAAAAGAACAGGAAAATTGGAAATCCCAGCTATTTGATAAAATTTTCATCCGAAAATGATAAATTATTGTATGAATACCCACCTTGGTTACTGCTTGAGTTAAGTGAACAGTTCTATGCAATAGCGTTGATAAACTCCAGGCATTTTTACGGTAATTCAATTCGTTCATCGACTCATATCATTACGGTGAGCAGAAAGATCTATTTCACTAGCTCATCTTTTCGAAAAACTGTTGTTATGGGTTCACTATTCTAACTATTCATATTATTTTACTATTCATCTATAGTGGTCCAATTCATCTTTCCATCCAATTTATCAACAATTCATGTTTTCTAACACCGTGGAAAAAATGGAATAGTAAAGTCACCAGCTCATACCAGCACTTCACCAGCTCATCTTTTCAAAAACTTTTGTAATAAGTTCACTATATTCTAATCATTTATCTGTGGGTTTCAACTGTAACTGTATTCACCTGCACTCGTTTAACTATAACTATTCATCTGTACTTCACTAGCTCATTCTCTCGGTAACTTGTCATGAATTCACTATTCTAACTATTCCTTTGTTGGTTTTTACTGTCTTCTACCTATTTAATCGTGGTGAAAATTGAGTCTGTAATACTCTAGATCATTTTTATGAACACTTGTAATGAGTTCGCTATTCTAACTATTCATCTGTAGGTTCTAACTGTATTCACTATTCTAACTATTCAGTTTTTCACCTATAGTAGTCCAACTACTATATTCATATCTTGCAACACCGTGGTGAAAATTGAGTAGGTAAGTCTGTATCTCACTGGATCATTTTTTCGGAAACTTGTAAAAAGTTCACTAACTATTAATCTTTTGTAATACCATATTATCTATCAGTTTAAAGTCGTTTTATTGATTGAAGATCAAGAGTTAGTCTGTTTGCGCGTACTTTATGTGGATAACAAGTCAGGAATCGCGATAAGTACGGGCACGAGTTTGAACAGCGTACGAACGGTGTTTGAACGGGGAAGTCGCGTCGCTTACTGGCCTCTCTTCGTTCAAACGCTGCCCTTCCTTGCGATTTTCAACTGCGCAATGACTCATAACACGTACTGCGCAACTCTGCCATTATTATCTGCCCACAATCAAAATGAACTGTGAAATTTTATGCGGTACCGTATATCAGTGCCTTGCTTGTTTGTGAACAAAATAGTTGAAAATATCAGATATTGTAGATCTTAGAGTAAAGACAAGTAGTGACACACTTATGAGCAGAGTATTAGAAAAATGTGTGAAAACATTTTTCAAATTATTGTTGATGCTTATTCGAAGTTTGATGCCGAAATGTCAAAATAATTTATTTTTTGATAGATCAAGTAATAATAATAAGAATAAGAAGAAGAAGAAGAAGAAGAAGAAGAAGAAGAAGAAGAAGAAATAAACAAGCACATACAAGAACTTAAAATTAACAAAGCGTCTGGTGAAGATGGTGTTGTAGCCGAATTTTCTAGAAAATTTAGAGTGCAGGTCAAGAAAGGAGCTAGTGAAAACTATTCAAAATATATGGGCTACTGAGGAAGTACCAGAAGATTGAAAATGCGCTCTAATACACCCTCTACATAAAAAAGGGGACAGAACTGATGTAAACAATTACAGAAGTAGTTACAAAAGGGGACACCTGGGACACCGACCTTGGACAACCTTGACCTTTGACCCTGACCTTTGACCTTGACCCCGAAAAAAGGAAAGAAAAAAAAATTGAAAAAAATATAAAAAAGAAAAATGAAGGAAAAAAACCAACTCACATCACACTCAAAAATCAGCAAGTAATAAAAACTACCAATAAATTTAAATACCTAGGAGAAATAATAACAAGGAACATTAATGAAAAGTTAACAGTCCAAAACAGAATCAATAAACTCAAATTCGCACAGAAACTAACATGGCCGATCCGCAAGAAGAAGTCAATCTCAATGAAAGCAAAAATTAGACACTACTGCACAGTAACACGACCAGAAGTAACCTATGCATGAAACACTATTCAATCTAAAAAGTAAGAACAGAACAGAGGAACTACATCGAGTGGAGAGAAGAATTTTAAGAACAATTATCAACAAAAAGCAATTGGGTTTGGATCTGAAGACACAAAAAATCATAGAACAAACATTGATTATACACCTAAAGTAAAATTCATGGGAAAAGTGTCAAGATCGTTTGAGATAAAGACTGGGGTTAGGCTGATGGATTGTCTCCTTTACTATTTAACATTGTACTGGATAGAGTCATGGAAGAATGGGAGAATAAACTGAAAAAAGAAAGACACTGGAAGCCAATCTTACTGAGAACTGAGAAAGATAATTTACAAATCCCTACTTGGCTTTTGCAGATGATCTAGCAATTATGACAAATTCTTATGAAAATGCAATAAAACAGGTAGATATTCTAAAAAATGTGCAGAAAAAGGTTGGCTTACAAATATCCTTTGATAAAACTGTGTTTACAACAACAAATTTAAAAGTCACCAAATTACAAACCAAATATGGAACAATAAACAGGTTACCATACTTTAAGTATCTAGGAGAAGTTATCTCGGAAAAATATTCCCAACAAGAAAGAATACACAAAGTTTGTAAAGGCCTAGAGATTTGGATGTCTATAATAAAAAAAATGTATCTATAATACAAAATGAAATATAATGTTTGAAATGTATCTATAATAAAAAATGTTTATCTCTTCATACAAAAGTTAGACATTACAATACTGTGATAGAACCAGCAATTTTATATGCCAGTGAGACCCTGACCCTGAACAGGAAAATGGATATGGAAAATCTAAAGAAGGAAGAAAAAAAAATAGTTAGGAAAATCCTTGGACCAAGGCATACCGAAAACGGATATAGATTACAGAGAAGGTCTAAAGTTGAAGAATATTCCAATATAGAGACAGATATGAGGAAAAGATGCCTTGAATTCTATGTTCACATCATGAGGCTTCCAGACAATAGACTAACAAAAAAAATTGTTAACTATGTAGCGTCACTTGTCAATGGAGGAGAATGGATACGAAATTTTAAAAAAGACCTTGTACTGGCAACAAAGAAATTTACAATTAAATTAAATTTAAAATAGAAAAAACTTCAGAATAAAACTTTATAAATTGGAAGTTATACCAGAGACGAGACCTCCAAGAGTTGGAACAAAATGGAGTAAAGAGAGAAAAGTTGGTGGGCAAACAAGAAGAACAAGTGCAAAAAATGCACCATCTTTACTCAACGTCTTCCATTTTGGGAGTTTTATGCCTGATAATAATAATAATAATAATAATAATAATATTAATAATAATAATAATAACAATAGTTCATTGATTTCTTTTGCAATAGAAAAACAAAAAGCAATTGGTTTAAAAAATTCAGGACGATTTAAATGAACTGATTAGTGATTATAACTGATGAAATAATAGCAAAAACTCTAACAGCCTCAAAGATTCCAGGAAAATCCCAAGCGTGGAACAGGTACAGCAGGGGTGCCCATAGGGGGGGAGGGGGTTCCAAAAACGTTTTGGGGGGGGGGGGTAACGTTGATTGAAACCGTGTTTAACGTGATGACATTCAAAAATATATTACGAAGTCACCAGATAGAATGTCAATTAATGACAATATATTTATAATTATTATTATACTATTGAATATGAATTAGCTAAAATAGTAAGTTATGTTTAGGATTTGTGCAGGAAGTTATTATTTAAGCTTAGCGAGGCGCTAAGCGAGTTCTCTGAAAGTGGTTTATACAACTTTACTCTCCTTAACATTTACTAGTTGATCAGTGGAAAGAGCAATGAGTAAGGTTAAATATCAAAACCAGACTCAGATCAGCTATGGGAGACTCATGGTTGTCCAATCTATTGGTTCTAGCTGCAGAAAAAAATGTACGAGTCTATTTCTAGCAAAGAAAAAAATGAAAGGTTTTCTGTTTCCTCATCACAAAGACAAAAACTGCTATGTAGGGTTTAAAGAGATAGATTTAACAAGCTTAGAAGGTGCCTAGCTTACTTGTAGATGGTCACAGCCTACAAATTTAAAATGTTTGACTTCAAACTGTTGATGGTTCTCATGTATTCTATGATAACTACTTACTAATAAGTAATAACTGCTATAGCAAAATTTAATAAGTAAATACTAAAAATTCTGTAATTTTTCATAACTATGTTTCTATTTTGTTTTTGAAAGACACTTCTTTCGATTGTGTGTTGTAAATAATGTAACCCCCAATTTTACCCCTATTTGGGCTAACCCAATTATGTAGGATGTATCTTGAGATAGTGCCCTTAGATGAGCTATAGCTCGTAGGGTGCTCCTTCAAAAAATATTTGAAATTACTATGCTGATGCAAATTGCCGGATGCTGCAGTCGGGAGTAATTCCTTATGAAAATCTCGATGGTCGGAGCACCATCTCAATCTACAACCACACTGTTTTATATCTATCTTCGCTAGATGGGATCGTGGGAGAAAATGTAGAATGCCCACAAGTGTCGTCCACACGATCCAACCCAGCAAAGAGAGATAAATAGATAACTTATTACACTCCAAGCTAATTTCCCCTCACGAACGAGAGCCGTATATAAAATGTGTAACACTTCCTTTTTACACTCTCCCAACAACTCACGCCAATGAGGTGAAAAAGCCACAAATCCGTCTAGTCATATACGGTCTAAAAAGTGAATAAATGTTGAACCAACACGCATGTCCTCTATCAAGGGCATGCGATTGTTTACAAATGACCAACTCAACTCGGCGGAGCCGGCTGTTGGATTTCTGAATTAAGTTATTAAATTATTCTATAACCAGAGTCGAGTAGGAAATTAAATTATGAAATTTAGTTGAAATTATTATGTGATTTCATTTAAAATTTGAATAAAATATTTGCATAAAATCGGAGATTATTTGATAAACAAAAAATATGTATGAATAGTAGTTGAGCTTTTTTAAAATTGAATTTGAAATAGAATTATTTTTTGAGCAATTAGGCTTTTGTCCTTAGGGCGAAACAATCGCTCGTTTCAATCGTACGTACAAGTGATATGCCAATTAATTGAATGTCCTCAACTGAAATAACTTAGTAAAATTTTCACATACCTAACTTTTTTTTTTACTTGATTGGGCCCAATTCTCGCGCACTTGAAGAGATAATTTTTTACTGGCACTCAATCGGAATTGGCGTCGCTTCTTCTTCGGACATCTTGGGCCGGCAGAATATCTGGATCGCGAGTTTTTTAATTTTTTGTGAGGTAACCGTACGTTATTGACAATCTGAATATTAATACTCTTGAAACGATATGGGAATAAACACATGTAACATTTAAAATTGACTAGAATGATGACTTTAAACTTTTAAAATTTTTTTGTAGGAGAGGTATAAAAAACGAACCTCCTCCTCAGCTTGCCAAAATGGGTCTCTCCTTCTTCAAGCTCTGGTTACAGTTCTTGAAGAAGGGGCTGCGTCATGCGGTAAATCCGCCAATTGCAGTGCAAGAATTTATTTTCCTCCAATGAGGAGCCGACACCCGATTTTAAGCAAACTATAGTATATAACTCAGTATTAGTATTAGTATTATCAGTATTACAAAAAATCGTGCATAATGCATTTCTCTCGTGCAGCAAAGAACTACTTTAAGTGACTTTGCGCACTAGTCACACAAATAACTATCAATGTGAGTGCAAGTGACAGAAAAAGTATTGATGTATGAGAGCATCGACATTCATCGAATTGATAATGCTTATTTGTATTATGCTTATTTGATGCTATTTTCCCTAAAAATTTAAAACAAAACTTTTTTGAATAGATTTAATAAAATTTGAAGTGAAAACAGTTGCTAGATTTATATTGGGAGCATTTCAAAGCTGGGTGAAGACATTGAAAAATGGAACATCGAGAAAACTAATGAGAACACGCCAGTGTCATTATTTCACCTTTGGCTCAGTTTTCACTTGGATGAATCTTTACAGTCGCAAAGAACGACTTGCTCAGACGTGGGAAATTAATTGTCTTTCCCCTTCCACTCACTTTATCAAATCTCTTTTTTCACACCTTCACTCGGTCCATTTCTTTATCTCACTCACCATCACAAGCTCTACCTCGTTTCTATCTGTGTGCGTTCCCATCACTCGCACACCCTCACTCTCATCTCTCTCTCTTACACACTCTCACTTTCTCCCACTCACACCCTCACACTCCCTCTCTCTCATCTGAGTAACACTTAGGCCATATTGTAAGTGCTGAATAAATTCTGAAGCCGTCAGGCCATTAGAAAAGGTACATATGAGTTAGCCTATGGCTTCATTCAGGCCAGATTCTTTTTTCGTTTTTTTCGCCACGCACTGTGGCAACACCCTTTTGCTCTGCGAATTTTTCTCGTTCTAGAGAAACTCGGGTGACAGACTTATTTTATGCACATGTCTGTTCCAAATGTAATTCATGTAGCCAACTTATTAAATACTGAAACAGAAATCTTGTTTACAAGATTTAGTTGACACCACGAAACGTTTTTCTGGTATGCAAGATTCGTGTTAACAAGAAGTTTTATTTGCTTTTTTTTTATTTCCAACGAGCTTATCCAGGCTGAGAAATACAAGGAGTTATATGAAGAGTTTCAGCTTCTGGGCTAGAGAAAGTAGAGTACGAGCATCGGTTTCCTAGAATGTCGATTTAGACTAAACGGACAGCGGACAAGGCCGCAGACACTAAAATATATAAACTGGATTTGCTTTTGAATATTTTTTTTTGTTTCGGAGGATGAAGCCCACATAGGTCTGAGGCCTATACGTGGGTAATGAATTGGATGATGGTGATTGATGAGTTGGACCTACAGTTTTAGATGGGTTCCAAACCACCGGGAAGTGATTTCACAGCAGAGAACAGTCTTTTTTGCTGGCCAATCCAATCGGTCACCCTTACAAAGATGACCCAGGAGTTTCGTAGCTTATCTCTGATTGAACAGATACCTGCTACGACACTCGGCTATCACTTCCCAATAATAGTTTATGATAGTATATTTTGGAAACACATTCGGTTAATTTTACATTATCTACTATTTTGAATATATACATATTTATATATTGTATTACGCAAGTAGTATAAAAATGAGAGATCTGGTGCAACCTTGACCTTTAACCTCCCCCCCTTCCCCTCCACCATGTCACCCCATGTTCCCTCCACCTCCCCCATGTTCACCCCCCAAAATCCCCGAAAAATGGCCCCCCCTCACACTAACAGTGCCCCCTCAACCGAAAAATAGTTGCCCTCAACCTAAAAGTGGCCCCCAAACCCCAAAAAGTAGACCCTCTCACCCTAAAAGTCGACCCCCTCATCCGAGAAGTGGCCCCCCTCCCCGAAAAGTGGACCCCCACACCCTAAAAGTGGACCCCCTAATCCTAAAAACGGTCCCCCAAATCCTAGAAACGGTTCCCCACTCTCTATAAGTGGTCCCCCTCACCCTGAAAGTGGCCCCCAACACCCTAAAAATTCCAACAGGGAGGTTTCAACAAGAAAGAGAGAGACCCATACTTCCATTACTGGCCCCACCCACCAGCCTTCTCATTCCAGTTATGTCTGCTCATGGATGGGTGACCATGACTTATGAGCATTACTCAGTGGTTCGGGACCCACCTAGGTACCCCACCCCTAGCATGACACACTCCTTTGTCCCCCAAGAAACTCTGACCCATATGCTTGTGCACTCTACCCTAGCGCCCCTTCTAATGCCCCTAGTGTTCCCCCTAATGCCTCTAGTGTTCCCCTTAATCCCACTAGTGTTCCCTTAGTACACCCCTTGATGCCCCTAGTGTTCCCCTAGTGCCCCCCTTAATACCCCTAGTGTTCCCCTTGTCACAAAGTGATTGTGACGGGGGGAGGAAAAGGGGGGAATTACGCTCGCCCTCCAACATCCCCTAGCGATCGCGGAGATTGCAGGAGTACCAACCGCGCATCCGATCCGTGCCACCCCCGCTTGGGGCACATCATTGCCACTCCCCCCCTCCCTGCTACCCGCAGAGGGGAGCTATTTAAGTGGCGGAGTGGCGACTAAGCTTCACTTCTTCCCGGGACCTCTTCCAAAAGTGAACAGTGAGTTCACTCTTGAGTTGAGCTCCCAGTAGGGTCACCCTGGGGAACCTCCCTTCCCCGACCTCGGCAAGCCGTTGCAGACAGCTTGTCTCCTATGTTCGCCGTTTCAGACAGCGGGCATCCTTCCTCAACCTTGAGTAAGCAGTTTCAGACTGCTTACGTCCATTCCTCGCAGTTCCAGACTGCGAGTCCTTCCCTTCCCCCTTTACCCTACACCCTTGGGCTAGCCGTTTCAGACAGCCAGCCATCATCCGCAGTTACAGACTGTGTACCCAATCATCACGGCGAGCCGTTGCAGACGGCTTGCTTCCTCCTCACAGTTCCAGACTGCGAGTCCTTCCCTTCCTTATTACCCTACACCCTTGGGCTAGCCGTTTCAGACAGCCAGCCGTCATCTGCAGTTACAGACTGCGTACCCACCCTCCACAGGGGAACTGTTTCCAAGGGAGGAATCGCCCTACCCTCAGGACGACTTTGGACCGACCTCCTCCGCCCCGACCTACACCGACTGAGTTCAGTCCCTCAGGAGCAACCCCTGAGAAGTCGTCACCTTCTCTTGAGGAGACTTCAAGAGAGTTTGTGACAACTTTGGCGCCCAACATGGGGCCCGTGGTGGTCCAACCCAGAAGCACAATGAGTAATTGTGAAGAAGAACCCCAAGACCCACAGATTGACTCTGATGATTTATCTGGGGCTGGTACTGATGTACGATTCTCGTGGATATACAGACTGAGAAAAGAGGAGGCTATTGGCCTTGCTGAAGACTGGGGGCTGGTGACTGCTGGCACAGTGGAAGAGCTAAGGAGACAATTAGTTGACCACCATTGTAAAAAGGCCACTGCTCGCCCCCACAGCCAAAAACCCAACACCAGCCAAGCTGGAGGAAATACAACTCAACCTCTATACTCAAGAGTTGAGACAGAACCACACCCAGAAGTCAGAACATTTGATTCAGGGGTAGTGTGTGACAGAGTTCGAAGTTGGAAACATACTTTTGATGGGACTACCGATGCCCCTAGTTTTTTTTTAGAAAGACTAGGTGAATTACAAACTGCTTATAGTCGCTCGACGAATGGACTAGGGCCCTCCACCCGGCACTCGAGCTGGAGGAGTGGAAGGCCCCTGCGCCAAAGAATCAGCTCGACAAAAGGACTAGGGCCCTCCACCCGGCACCCGAGCCGGAGGAGAAGAAGGCCCCAGCGCCCGAACACCAGCAACATGCCCTCCGTCCGACAACCGAGCCGGAGAAGCAGAAGGCCCCAGCACCAGAACCACTGCAACATGCCCTCTATCCGGCAACTGAGCTGGAGGAGCGGAAGGCCTCAGTGCCAGAACCACAGCAACATGCCCTCCACCCGGCACCCAAGCCGGAGGAGCGGAAGGCCCCAGCGCAGGAACACACTAGGCAAGTCGGCCTAGTGCAGGCAATGGAGATGGAGGATGACCTGCCAGGGTCAGTGAGCGAGTTCCAACCGTCGCGCATTATTTACAAGCCCTACAACCGCCCAGGAAGTGGAAAAGGGCAGGACGACCGTGGGTGAAAATTGTGGGCCCCAATGGTAAATTTGTATGGCAAAAGTTTGCCAATTGAGCCTCCGGGAAAAATTCCCTTTCCTCCTTTCCCCCCCTCCCCCTCCTTAGTAGGAATGGGGTGTCACAAAGTGATTGTGACAGGGGGAGGAAAAGGGGGGAATTACACTCGCCCTCCAACATCCCCTAGCGATCGCGGAGATTGCGGGAGTACCGACCGCGCATCCGATCCGCATCACCCCTGCTTGAAGCACATCATTGCCACTCCCCCCCTCCCTGCTACCCGCAGAGGGGAGCTATTTAAGCGGCGGAGTGGCAACTAAGCTTCACTTCTTCCCGGGACCTCTTCCAAAAGTGAACAGTGAGTTCACTCTTGAGTTGAGCTCCCGGTAGGGTCACCCTGGGGAACCTCCCTTCCCCGACCTCGGCAAGCCGTTGCAGACAGCTTGTCTCCTATATCCGCTGTTTCAGACAGCGGACGTCCTTCCTCGACCTCAAGTAAGCAGATTCAGACTGCTTATGTCCATTCTCTGCAGTTCCAGACTGTGAGTCTGGGAAATACCCTGACCCCCTCAGGCTAGCCGTTTCAGACGGCCAGCTGTCATCTGCAGTTACTGACTGCATACCCAATCCTCACGGTGAGCCGTTGCAGACGGCTTGCTTCCTCCTTGCAGTTCCAGACTGCGAGTCCTTCCCTTCCCCATTACCGTACACCCTTGGGCTAGCCGTTTCAGACAGCCAGCCGTCATCTGCAGTTACAGACTGCGTACCCACCCTCCACAGGGGAACTGTTTCCAAGGGAGGAATCGCCCTACCCTTGGGACGACTTTGGACTGACATCCTCCGCCCGACCTACACCGACTGAGTTCAGTCCCTCAGGAGAAACCCCTGAGAAGTCGTCACTCTCTCTTGAGGAGACTTCAAGAGAGTTTGTGACACCCTTAATGTCCTCAGTGTTCCCCTAGTGCGCCCCTAGTGTTCCCCTAGTGTTTTCCTAGTGCTCCCCCAGTGTTCCCCTGAATGTCCATCTAATCCAAGTTAATACTATATAATCTATTACATTACATCTAACCTATAAAACTAATGTCAACATTACCTCAAAATGGATAACCCATAAGGAATAATCCAAGCCAATACTATGTAATCTGAAGTCAACATAACCTCAAAATGGATAACCCATAAGGAATGATCCGAGTCAATACTATGTAATCTATTGCATTACATCTAACCTATAAATCTAAAGATGACATAACTTAAAAATTGATAACCCATAAGGATTGATCCAAGCCAATACTACATGATCTATTGCATCACATCTAAAGGCAATATAACCTATTAGGATTGATCCAAGCCAATACTATGCAATCTATTGCATTAAATCTAACCTATAAATCTAAAGTCATTATAACCCAAAAATGGATACCCTATAAGGAATGATCCCAGCCAATACTATGCAATCTATTGCACTAAATCTAACCTATAAATCTAAAGTCAACATTACCTAAAAAATGGATACCCTATAAGGAATGATCCAAGCCAATACCATGTAATCTAAAGTCAACATAACCTCAAAATGGATAACCTATAAGGAATGATCCAAGCCAATACTTTGTCATCTAAGGTCAACATAACCTTAAAAATGGATAACCTATAAGGAATGATCCAAGCCAATACTATACAATCTATTGCATCAGATCTAAAGTCAACATAACCTCAATATGAATAACATTTAATAAATGATCCAAGCCAATACTAAGTAATCTATTGCATTAAATCCAAAGTCAACATAATCTCAAAATGGATAACCTATAAGGAATGATCCAAGCCATTACTACGTAATCCATTGCATCACATCTAAATCTAAAGACAACATAACTTAAAAAATGGATAACCCATAAGGGATGATCCAGGCCAATACTATACAATCTATTACATTAAATCTAACCTATAAATAGTCAAAACTGTGTGCATCAAATCCAACCTATAAATCTAAAGTCAGCACAACCTCAAAATGGATAACTATGGGTGACAACGCCCCCATGACTTATGAGCATCACTCACTCTGTGGTTTGGGACCCACCTAGGTACCCCATAGCATGATACCCCTTTGTGATGTCCCCTAGTGTTTCCCTAGTGTTCCCCTAGTACTCCCTTAGAGCTCCCCCAGTGTTCCCCCAGTGTCCCTTAGATATCTCATTAGTACCCCTAGTGCTCCCCCTAGTGCCCCTAGTGTCCATAAGTTGTTGGGTTATGTTGGGTCGGTCATGTTAGGTCAGGTTAGTTCAGGGCTGATGCTATGCCTCTCAGTGAGGCTTCTGGCTCTGTTGATGGGTAAAAAAGGCAGTATTAGTTGGTATTACCTTTTTGTGGTGCATGCATTTACTGTTTCTGATAAGCCCACCTCTTTAATGACTTATCATTGTGTGCTGTCATTATTGCAATACCCAAATGCATGAGCCATATGGAGAGGATGAGTAATCAGTTGGAGAGAGTATGCATGAACTACTCAAGGTGCTGAGTCCCACATAGACATACACATGTTATGTGTATGTATCATGCAAAAAAAGCATTTCTGCCCTCCTTACTTGGAAAAAAAGGTCAGGTAAGTTAGGTTAGGTTGGGTTAGGTTATGTCAGGTTAGGTTAAGTCAGGTTAGGTCAGGTTAGTTAGGTTAGGTCAGGTTATGTTAGGTTAGGTTGTATTGTTTTTAGATGTAATGCAATAGATTATGTATTATTGGCTTGGATCATTCCTTATGGGTTATCAATTTTTAAGTTATGTCGACTTTAGATTTATAGGTTAGATGTAATGCAATAGATTACATAGTATTGACTCGGATCATTCCTTATGGGTTATCCATTTTGAGGTTATGTTAACTTTAGATGATATGGTATTGGCTTGGATCATTCCATATAGGTTATCAATTTTGAGGTTATGTTGACTTTAGATTACATGGTATTGGCTTGGATTATTCCTTATGGGTTATCCATTTTGAGGTAATGTTGACATTAGAATTATAGGTTAGATTTAATGCAATAGATTGCTTAGTATTGGCTGGTATCATTCCTTATAGGGTATCCATTTCGAGGTTATGTTGACTTTAGATTACATGGTATTGGCTTGGATTATTCCTTATGGGTTATCCATTTTGAGGTAATGTTGACATTAGAATTATAGGTTAGATGTAATGTAATAGATTGCTTAGTATTGGCTGGTATCATTCCTTATAGGGTATCCATTTTGAGGTTATGTTGACTTTAGATTACATGGTATTGGCTTGGATCATGCCTTATAGGTTATCCATTTTTTAGATTATGTTGACTTTAGATTAAATTGTATTGGCTTGGATCATTCCTTATAGGGTATCCATTTTCAGGTAATGTTGACTTTAGATTTATGGGTTAGATTTAATGCAATAGATCACCTCTAGAAACATCTCTAAAAGCACTTTTATAAAATATTCCCGAATATTACTTCCAACCTCTCAAAAATCGTTTGTATAACTATGCTTCTTTTGAGCCAGCTGGCTTACATCGCTCGCCTAAACCATCCGACTGAATAACCCAGTGATAAAATGGTAAGTTTATACAAAATTCAAAATGTTATCTATTGTTATTCTTCTTATGGAAGATTTTTGAAAGCATCAGGTCTACTTGGAACTCAGCTATCCTATTATATTAAATGAGCAATGTTTGTATGTATACATCCGATGGATGCAGAGAGTATAGAAGAGAATAGAGCAGCCTTGCGTATAACTGGTTGTACAGCCGGAGTGCGCCTAACCCCCCAACCTCACTGGGGACCTACCTCGCCCGGCCGGTCCACTGTCTGCATGTTAATAGCGTTTCGAAAATCGTCCATATATCGAGTTCTAATCAAAATATTTGAACGATAATGATTTCGATGGCTTCCTTATATCATTCTCTAAAAGCAATGTCCTATCCCTTTTCATTGTAACTGCCATAATTAGAAAGTTATCTGTACACAAATTTAATAATATGATATATAGGGATTACATTCATTTTTATTTTCTTCAATAGACTTTTATAATAGCATTTAACGGAAAAATGTTCTGCATATAAATTTAAGTACTTTTTTTTAGTTCTCTGAATTGATGTATAATAATATATACTTGATGATCACAGAACAATAGATTGATGCATTTAAGAGTAGAAATATTTATCGGTAATGGCCACTGTGACTTCGAACTGCTTAACTATAATCTTGTGCTTGTGATTATATTGAACTCACTCTTAAAGAAATAATATTCATGAATCCATGAATGTATGATTATATAAATATATAATAATAACAATTAAAATAATAATAATAATTATGTAAATTTAGTTACCTTTTGTTGATTGTATTCTAGTTGTAAGTGTCAGGAAAACAGTGTACATCCTTCAGGCCACAATTCTTTTGATATGTTTTTGCATACACTTCTATTTATAAAAAGACACACATGTGAATCATAGACGGAGTTTCGTTTCTTCTCCACCAATATTCATGGGACACTTGTAACATTAATACACAAAACATTAATCTAAGTCTTAATGTTTTTGAAAAAAATTACTCTGTCTATTATAGAAGACGATATTTCTTATTGTTTTTCAGAATGAATCAGTTTTTCTGTCAGATTTTTTGCTCTTGTTTGTTCTGGTTTTGGTTGCAAATATACGCATTTTACTCAGTTGTATTGATGTCGATTTCAAAGGAATTCAATCAAATGTCATTCAAATGATGTCATAAACTTCAGTAATATAGTGTTTACACAGAATAAACAGTTCAAAGTCATGATGATTGATCACTGATTACTATTTCCGCTATTCAACCTTCTCTCTGGTAGTAGTGAAAGGAAAGAACTTCTTTGTCTATAGTCTCTGTCTTCAACGTATCAATCTATTGATCTGTGATCATCAATTATGCATTATTGTATACCAATTGAAAGATCTGTAAATGTACATGAATTTATATCTGTAACATTTTCTCGTTAAATGCTACCATAAAAGTCTATTGAAGAAAATTAGAATGTATGCAATCGTTAAATATCATACTATTTCAATTTGTGCACAGATAACTTTCAAATTATGGCAGTTACAATAAAAAGGGATGGGACATTGCTTGTAGAGAATGATATAAGGAAGCCATCGAAATCATTTTCGTTCGAATATTTTGATTAGAACTTGAGATATGGGAGATTTACGAAACGCTTTTAACATGCAGTCAGAGGACAAGGCGGGCGAGGTAGGTCCCCAGTGAGGTTGGGGGGTTGGCGCACTTTACGCTCCCGCAAGGCCGCTCTATTTTACTTCTATTCTCTCTGGATGGATGTATGCATGTTTAAGATGCGACGGATCTCAAAAACGGCTCTAACAATGTTGATAAAATTTCGATTATAGCGGCTTTTTGGTGCAAAAATACGATTGTGCAACGTCTCAATCCTGCAAAAACTCGCAAAAGGATGCAAAAAGGAGAAAACTATCCTGAGAAAAAAACAGCTGATAGAGACAACAGTTTTGTAATCATATGGTAGCTGCGTTATTTACAATGTCTGAAACGCAAAGATTAGGCATGTACCGTGTAGTCGGAGACTTGCAGTACAGTAGAGTCTCGCTTATCCGTCATAAACGGGCTGGCTGAGGGCCAGACAATCGAAAATGACGGAAAAAGGAATATTTCAAAAGAAGATGTTCAAGTGATTGAGAACGTTGTAATAATACATATTGTATGTAAAAAAACATTAATATAAGTTCAAATAAGTTTGCAGTAAGTTAATATAAGTCATTTTAAAGCTAAAGAAATGAGGAAGTTTTTCATGTAAAATTTTCATTATGTTACCATAAAAACAAATCGAGAAAAATCACTTTAAAATTTCAGTGAGATTTCGGAAAATCCATTTCTTTGTACTTTGACCCCTAAAAAAATACCCTAAATGATGGGGTTACATATTGGAAATATGTGTATATTTAGCGAAATGCTGTACTCTTTTCAACAATTTCATCATAATTCCAATCCAATCAGTAGTTTTAAAGTTATTGAGCATTTAATGGCGGCAAGTGAGCGTATATCGAAAAAGTCATTAAATCGAGATATCTCGAAAGCAAAGGGCCCATTTAAAAAACGTCACTGAATTTTTTTTGTCAGAAATATGATGTAGATTCTTTGGTAACCGGCTTCTACACCTTACATGGGACACCCTGTATATTTTTGGCGCGTTCCATATGTTTTTTCCTATCTTGTACAGCTATAAGGCCCTATTTGTCAGCTGATTTTTCCGATCAAGTAAGGACAAGAGGCACTTTCCATACGTGACAAATGTATGTAAAGTAGATACTTTCTATCAAGTGAAACAAAATAGCTGATTGGAGCATGCCTTTCTATCAAGTGTAACAAAAAATATCGTACATTACACGGCTGTAAACTTTTGCCGGTTCTCGCATATTCACGTTTCTGCTATCTGCATATAAACTATCATAATTATGCTCAACCGGCAAAACTTCCCTTTCCAGCCTAGTAACGTAATATACTATTCCGCACTCCATAAGTTTTTTCCTTTCTTGTACGGCTATAAGGCCCTATTTGTCAGCTGATTTTTCCGATATAGTACGGAAAAGAGGCACTTTTCATACGTCACAAATCTATGGAAAGTAGCTACTTTCCACAGATTTGTCATGTATGGAAAGTGCCTTTTTTCCTACAGTGACCCGAAAAAGTGCCTATTTTTGCACTAACTATAGCATGCAAAATAGTCTATTCTGCACCAGTGTGGGAAAGTACTTTTCCTCACTCCACATTTATAACCTAACAACACAAAATAGTGAGCATGTAATATGGTTATGGTATGTAATATAGCAGGAATGGTTGGCTACTCTGCTTCAGCTGAGAAATAGTTGTTGTTGTTGAAATTGATTTGATTCGAAGATAGGATATGTGAGGAATTGTCAGGTTATGTATGTCTTGTTTTGTTCTGTTTAAATTACTTTATACATTGCTGTAGGAAAAATTTTATGTGTAATACGAGTGCAAAGTATTGTTTCTGGCTCGAGAAACTTTTTTCACTCGCCTTCGGCTCGTGAAAAAAACTGTTTCTCTCGATGCAGAAAAACGCTATTTTGCACTCTAGTTACACAAATAGCTATTTTCATATGCTCGATCGGCAAAACGTTTCTTTCCAGCCTAGTAACGTAATATACTATATCGGTACCTTGATTAATAGTCTTAAATGGAACTGGTTATAAACTTTCAAGGCCACATGGTTCTTGAGACACGATGATCAACTGAATTGAGAAAATTTCGTTCATTTTGGGCCCTTAACCGTACCAAATTTAAACTTTTCTGGAAGAATTTCTTGAAAAGCATTGAGAATCTGCAAAAAATGGTTGGTTTCTTGTGTATTATGTAATGGTTGTATTATGACTGCCTTTAACCCATAATAAAGACACAGGGCACGATCGAAGCGAGTTTTGTGATCATTCTCACAATAGAAGAAAAGTCAGAACCTGCTTTCTTCTTCTTCTTCTTCTTCTTCTTCTTCTTCTTCTCCTTCTCTTTCTCCATCACTTCCTCCTTCTCCTTGACCAAAAACAATTGATTAACATTTTTGTTACATGGAGCCCTAGAGCCACATCGACAAGTAAACAGCATCAAGAGACGCTTATACAATATTAGATGTGCGAAGTGTCATTTACTTATGTACTTCACAAAAAGTAACGCAGTGATTTCGTAGCGCAGGCTGCGTTCCACTTGCGCCTGTCCACTCTTTGTCACACTGATGAAGAAACCGAATCTATTCATCTCCTGCATTGTCTATTGACGTTCCGAGAGAAATTCTACCGCTTGAAATATCTCTTTGAGCCAGTAATGTTTTCTCTTTTGGTGTCCACTGGACCAATCCAACCCTGAAATAGTTTCCTGAATTAATTAAACTCAGCTCTTGACTGAAAGTGTTCTCGCTACCTTTTACTTTTCCCTTGTCTTCCGTTCTCTTTGTGCCAGAAATCGGTTTCTGTGACCCAATATTCTTCGTACAGATCTTTTTCAGCTATTTCGATCACGGGATTTCCCTTTAGTTTCCTCGAATTCAATGAAGTTTTCCAGTTTATCTTAAAATAATAGTCTATAATATATTGTGAGACCAGACTCCTCACATTTATGTGAAGCATTTTTTCAAAAATCTATGCATTTTTTTTAAAATTGATACATTTTCTCCAGAAATCGATAATTTTTTTCCAAAAATCAATGCATTTTACATGATAACTTCTCGTACATCCAACTCCGCAAATTTCCAATTTTATATAGAAAATTCATTTTTTCTTGAAGTTTTAACATTATTATTTTTGCTTGAGAACTAAAAATGTAAAGGTTGCCATTTTGCATATAGCTTACCTATTAGATTACAGTTTTGTTGCCAATAACCTCAAACGTGCAGCGATACTCGGCATACTCCAATTATCTTGGATTGTCGAGACTAACTTATTGAGCCATTGCTCAATGATAATTAATGACTGATGATAAAATCGGCCAGAATCATATCCGGGGCCATCGCTCCAATTGACTGCGCCACCACGGCTGTCTTTACCCGTATGCATAATCACTTTGTTCTCAGTTATACTTTTTTTCGAAGGATGAAGCCCACATAGGTCTGAAACCTGTGCGTGGGTAATGAGTTGGATAATAGTGATTGATGAGTTGGATCTACAGTTTTAGGTGGGTTCCGCACCACCGGGAAGTAATTCTACAGTCCTGTTTCCTGGACACTCTAATCGGTCACGTTTACAAAGAGGGTCCAGGAATTGAAGCTTACCTTAACTGGCTGAACAGATACCTTCCACGGCTCGCGGCTATCACTTGCCCGATGGTTGGAAACCCACCTGAAAAATGTTAGTTCTTTCATGATTTCAAACTGCGAGGCGGTACTTTACCATAAGCTCGTTAATTTTTCCTTTGTTCGTATTAGCCTACCTTTGAAACTTGTTCATTAGAAATAATCAACCATGTAGAAGATAATGGGAAGACAGTAGTAAATTTGAATCACCAGCGAACTGGAAACCTGAATACAATTGGCCCTCGCTTAATTATTTATTTTTTCACCTGTAACAAATTCTTTCTAGTTAGCGATCCGTTTTTTCGGTCATTTGATGCGTGGGTACAAAGCAGAGAACGTAAATGAGTGAGAGAAAGTAAGATAGAGAGTGAGTGAGTGAGCGAGAGAAAATAAGAGAGAGCGAGCGAAAGAGAATAAAAGAGAGGGTGAGTGATAGCCACTCTTCGATCAAATTGGCTGACGTGCTCGGACTGACAATCTTCACACTCAACAACTTTACTGTACTTGGGATCAGGATCGGGCTATTGGGCACTTACTGTTGGTTGAGGGGAGGAGGTGTTTGGGGGCTCAAGTACCCCTCACCACAGACGATCTCCCTGTCTGAGTCCACAAACAGCCCCTACATACAAATATCTTAGGTATTTATCAAAACGATAATATTTTTCAAGCACATCGACTGTGCAAAATCATACTGATTGGACATTTCATAATAATTTCACACTTGATCAAAATGTATAATGTTCATAATATCAACACATTTCTAAGTCATATTTAAGAAATATTATGGATGGAAACAGGCTGAGTAGCCTAGCAACATTTAACATTCACCAGAAAGTTGAAGGTACTATCGAAGCTCTGGCGGCTCTGGCAGCGCAGTTGGTTGGAGCGCTTGAGATAAGAAAGGCTGGCTGGCTTCGTTTCTTCGTTGCAGCCTTGGGTTCAAATCCCATTCTATGGATGTTTCTCATCATTCACCCATTCACATAATTACCCACGCACAAGTCTCCAGACTCATGTGAGCATCATCAGCAATAAAAAAAGAGGTATAGATGGCGGATTATTGCAGCTTTATTAATTACTTTTTCTTAATCTCTAGAGCTAGCATTCATGTGGTTAATTGAATGGGTTTAATGGAAAAGAGCTCGATAATATCCAGAAAATTGTTACAAGCCCTAAATTACCGTAATTATTGAGATATTCTACAAAATATGCAAAAATGATGAAAAATTTATGATTTATTGACAAGTAGCTGACACCCAGCAGGCTTCATTGCCTAAGAGATTAGTCAGGAGGCTTCATCCCTTCAAGCTTCAACCCCAAGGAGAAAAATTCAAAGAATCGAGTCAGCAGGTTCTTTCTTTTCGCTCGCAGCTTTCCCACATTCCTTCTGACCCCGGTGATGAGAAGGGAGAGTTTGTTTAAAATATTTTTAAATATATCAACTCTTGCCCTTGTTGAGAGAAAATTTTGGAAACAATACTTGGTCTTGAATGATCCTGGGTACTAAACTTCCTAGGCGTGGTTCTTGAGAGACAGTATTCAACAAAATTTTCTAACAAATTTTCTAATATTGAAAATCACTAGTGTTTCAAGCAGTCAGTTGTTAAAGTATCTTTAGGGGATATTTTGGAGCCCTTTCTCATCACGCGTCTTGAGCCTCAACTCGAACATGTGTATCAAATTTAAACTTTTACGTCCTGGTTTATTGAGTTGAAAAATTTTTGAATTATGTAAGTTTTATGCATGAAATGTGGGGAGGTTGAGGGAAGGGACCGTCCTTGTACAGAAGGGGGGTGTGGGAAAAAATTGAATAAAATCCTCTCTAATCCGCATTTTCAGTGTTTCTAAATACCTCAATTTTAACGCACATTATGAGTCAAAGTGAATTCTATCTAGCGAGTCATCGCCAAGGGAGGTGGTCCGGACCCGGTTACATCCCCTTGGCTACGCCAATGGTCTGGACACATGGACCAGGCTACGAGGTACATGGGCCGGTCTCTGGTTCAGTGGCCACATGGATCGGAATAAATTCCTAATCTCTTCAGAAGAAGGGACGTTTTACATGTAACATGTTGCACCAGAAGTATTCCTGCTGTGAACAAGAGGTTTTCGACCGCTCGTTCACAAAATTAGTGTCGTTTGAATTGCTAATGGCGACAGCAGCGAATCGCCCAAGGCATATTAAGTCCACCGATTAGGATTTCAGCCCTGGTAGAGAGGATTTTGTAGATAGCACGTTTATAGCAATGTAAACTTGTACATTAAATAAAAAACTGTACAGAATGTATGCTTCTTGTAGTTTTTATAAGATTCTTTTAATTTTAAATTATTTTATTTCATGGACAACTCCGCTACTGTGGATGCTAATAAAACGAAACTATGTAAGATAGTAGATTTTCTTTTATCTGTGGTTACGTTACAAATTAGAATTAATAATAACAATTACAAAGGTGATTTCGAAAAAGCTTACTTTATTCCACGTCTTATCAAAATGGTATCATGATAAAGCCATTTCAACACCACTGACACTTTTCAGCTTGAACTCAGGATTTCTTCAAAGCAGTGTCGAAATGAATTTTATGCGTTAGTCACATCAAATAATTTACTCATTTTTAAATCAATTTGAATTTCAATTCAGAACCGAACAACAATAAGATTGGTGTGATTAAGTCATCCGATTGGTTAGTGAGTTAAATTAAATGTAATATATTGGTAGTTATAGATGAAATATTGTATTCAACGACTGTATTTTGCCTATCAGCCACTTGTGTGATGTTACAACTAATATCTCACCAGTGGCTGAAAGGCAGTCATAATACAATCTTTCAATAAACTACTATATTATTATTATTTTTTTTATCACTTTTCCTATACTGGTCTATTAAAGCTAGTCACCTAGACTAACTATTAATTATATTCTCTAATCTTAAAAGCTGAATTATTTTCTCATACATTAATTTATTATGTGATCGCAGGTCACAGTACATATTTTCAATTTTGAGGGTACCTTTACAAAAGAGTGGGATGCTTATTTCCAAAGTATTCTGCAGCTAACGGTAAAAGATTTTATGTCGACAAGTAGCTTCCTAGAGGAAGGAGTTTTCCAGATTGACCAGCTTATAAGCTCTCTTCTGAATAGAGCTTGAAAAGCAGAACCTTTTGTGATCTCTTTCTAAGCTTTCATACCAATCTGAAGTCGTAGTCGAATTTTATTTGACCTTCTGAATCCTATTATGAATATAGGCATTCAATATCTCTGAGGCTACCAAGATACTCAGAAACTAAGATTTTAGCTCATTAGTAGGTCTGTAGTTGTAAAAAAAATATGATCTAGCAAGATAACAGACATTAGATTTAAATGCAATATAAAACTAGCGTCCATGATAAGAATCCACACTCATCATCAATCTCTGATAACGTTCCCCAGATTGAAACTCAGTCATATCTAACAGGTATCGACGAATTTTCAAATTATAATAGCAACCAAACCTCCTTCATCCTCACATATGAATAAGTCTCCTGCCGAGATTGAGGAAGCGTTACAACAATGCAAAATGACCATTAAACGAATATGTGAGTGTTGAATTCATCAGAAACGTATTTTCAATAGTTATTTATATTCTAATTTATGTATTTCTTCTGGCTTGACAGTATGAGCTGGAAAGTTCAATTTTGTACTTGAATACATAATACATTACAAAATATTAAGAACATAATCTACGAAGAGCCGAATTGAAGGTGAATGAATAAAACACTTCTCAAACTTACTAGAGTATATTGACTTTTTGGGGATTACGTCTTGAAGACGGCTTATGGAGTTTAAGACAAGTCAGATCAACAATTATACCTACCGATTTTATTCACTAGTTACCACAATTGCAATTACAATTATTTAAGTTGAGGCTCAGTTTTGATGTGAAAGGAGCTCTTGTACACTACATAAAGCTTTATCAACTAAATAGTTTTTTTACATACGTTATAGAATCTCCATCAATATATCTAGGTTTTTGTTCGAATAAACTCCTATTGCGACTCACCAAAGTGAAGTGTCATTAGCATAAGCTTCTCATACTGGATACTGGATGTCACTGTACTACAAGTATTTCCGTTCAAACAAGCACAAAAGTATAGAAAATAGAAAAGAGTTCACAAGTAACTCAACAACATTGGGAGAAATGTTTTAGAATAAGACGGATAGCCAGAGCTCAGTTGTTCGATGTGGATTTTGAGCGTGTGTTTGATAGGCTGGAATAGGGTAGATTAATGACATAGGACCCGGGAGCATCAGGAAACAATGAGTGGGGGAAGCGAAGGTGATTGGATAAAGAGCAGTAACCACTTTATTTCGTGATCGAAACCTGGTTGATCGGATCTTCTCTGCCTTAGTGAGACCACTCTCATAAAACAGTTAGACCACTCTCATAAAACCGTTGCATAATGTTAGGTCAAGTTAGGTGAAATTATAGTTGACAATGTTATGGGCTCTAACATTTAAAAAAATGCTAGAATACTTGAAATTAGCATACAAAACTTTATTTACATAATAAACGCTCAGCAGACACTAATAAGTAATTATCACGCAAGACAATCAATAAAAAAGAAACACCTTGATAACTTCTATCTAACAATTAATATTTAAATAACAAAATCAATAAGTGTCCAAAGCTGTCAGTAGGCCGATCAATAACTCAATAATAGGTGTCCAATTAATTGTTCAATAGCACAATAATAAATGTCAAATAACTCAATAGTTAACTTACTGTCATTAGCATGGTTATCACTATCTATCTTACTCCAATGATACTCAGACTAATTACCGAAATGCACTGTACTGTTTATAGTGTTACAATGCACTTGAAAAGATCAATAATGATAGTTTTCAAGCGCTGGTTTACCACTAACTAACAGCAAGAGACCTTTTATTTATTCAAAAGGCTTTTAAATAGAAGATACCAATGCCGTCGTGAATACCTGTTCCGTTCACACAGTACCTTCCAAAACAAGGTAGAATAAAATAGAGATCCATATGATAGTATGGAGAGTAAAAGTGAGCAGGAGCAAGCAGACAAAGAGAGAAACATTGATTTGTCTATTCTACTGACATTAGTCCCTTGTTTAAATAGAATACTGCTATGATTCCTCAAACAATGGTATTCACCACTATCTTCTGCTTCTCGTTACGTGCGTAAAAAAGGTGACCTGGAACATGATTGGCATTTTTGTCGATGTTGGATGTATCTAAAGGTGTTGCAGTCCATTATTAGGTGACCACTTATACTATTAGGGCACTTATGGGAAGGAAGAGATAGCAGTGAGCCGTAGCAGGTATATGTTCAATCAGATTAGATAAGCAACGCTCTCCTGGGCCCTCTCTGTGAGGGTGACCGATTGGAATGGCCAGCAAAAAGACTCTGTTCTCTACTGTAAAATCACTCTCCGTTGGTTAGGGATTGTAGGTCCACCACGTTTCCAACATGGCTCACGCGGCGAGTTGGAACTACCCGTAAGGGTCTCCCCACCAATAAAAGCCATACGCATTTACTTAATTTATGAATTACCCTGTTAACAAAAGAATTTCGATTGTTCTATAGTACTGTTATTTTTGTGCTTCAAAAAAGTAACGCAGTGACTGCGTAACGCAGGCTGCGCCCTATTTGCGGCTACAAATGTAGATGTGTGTCGCAGTCATTTCTGCTCCATATTTCTGAAGTAGAATTTCAATCTTCAAGCATGATCGTGAACATACGGAGGAACGTGAGAGAGGATAATTTATGTGGGACACCGCGCACCAAATCGAAGCTTATCAGTGGGCTTTCAACCACATAACGGAAACATTCAAGAACTTAGCGGACACCCTTTAAGCTGGGATTGAACTTTGTCAATTTATATAGTGGTTATAGATCAGCTACAGTTGTCACAAGATAGAGGCTGTGAAAGTTTCAGTGAACCCTCAAGGCATATTAAATACTCGTATCATATAATGCTTCTAGTCAACTCGCCCCAACACACAGATATCGTATTCAGACTAAAATCTACTGTCTAGGGCTCCAACACATGAATCCAACCGGCTTTAAATCCATTTGAAAGTGAATACTTTAATCCCAGTCACAATTTATAAGTTTTTTTGAGTATCCATTTTTTAATTCCCAAACGAACTTTTAAAGGTTTAATTGATCGATTGCCTTTATTTAGGGCGAAGTTAGGACTCCTGGTCCTCCTTTTACACTCAACCCTTCAAATAAACTTGCTTTGTAGTGGCGAAGGTGATATTGTGGAAGATATCCACATACAAAGATAATGAATAATAAGACTTGAAGTTGTCACAGCCACATTTATTGAAAACCGTGATGTACTAGTCTCGGTTGTTACACAGCTATCAATCTCAAGCAAACTAAAAATGAAGTACAGAGTAGCTTAATATATACAAAACACAGAATGAACTATTGGCAGAGGGAGAAACTGCCTCTAGATAGCCTGAACTTCATTGAAGGTCTGTTATTGGCTGAAGACCATAACAAGTCACGCCCACTAGTGGGAGGAGCAACAAGCAAAAAAAGTGTCAAAATCAAGAACCAAGAACCGTAAACACATAGAAAGCAATAAACAAGAACAATGCACAAACAATACACGTTTTTATATTTATAAAATTGAAGCTCACTGAAATACAGTCAAAAACACGAAAGTACCGTTATTAAAACGTGGGCCAGAATTATGATGAAACTAAGTTAGTTGTATTGAATTGGTTAAAATAAATTTGATCATTTAAACTAGTATTCGAATCGTTTTTTGCCAACACAGTTATGTGTAAAGCTTCTAAAATGTTCAACCGTCTGCCTTTGCCAATCAAATGCAGAAATTCAACATTTTCTTCGGCCTTAAACTTGTGTTCATTAGTAATGAGATGCTCTGCAAAATTTGAGTCTTTTTTTGGGGCTTTTCAATCTCAGATAAATTCATTTATTCTACATTTGAAACTTCTACCGGTCTGACCCACATAAGAGGCATTACAATTACGCAATTCACTTTTATCCCAGATAGGGCCTATCAATTTTATATTTTCTACACCCGACAAACTCTTAAGTTTTGATTGAAAAGCTAAATCAAAACGTTCTTTTTCTGTACTGTTAGGATTGATGAAATTATGTGCTAATTATAATTATTTCAAGTTTGATAATAAATTTTATGACCAGAAAGATGGGTTAGCGATGGGTTCACCACTTTTACCACTAGCCTACTATCTGAATTATTCATGAATGTAAAATTTTGAAAATAATAATCAATTCAAGGATAGGACTGTTTATTGGTTTAGATATTGTAACGCCTGGGCTATGAAATGAGATTAAAACAGGCAAACTCAATTCAAATAGAGTAATATTTGAAACTATTTACTGTAAAAATATAGACCACCAGATAAACAGTCATAACCTAGTATTTAGAAGCAAAATCATCAACTCACCTATTATGAATTTTCTATTAATAATAATTATCAATCCAGATTAAGTAATTTTCATCACTGGAATCACTGAATAATGAATTTGTGAAATTTACACCACTTTGCATCAAATTTGAGCACTTGAACTGTGAAGCATAGCACGTGTTACCTCTAATTTTCCAAGTCTATTTTCATGGAAATTAGACAATTATAACAAAAACTAAGTAGCACTCATGAAAGGGCGATTCATCATCAACTTAAGTTCCAAATTTCACTGGTCAAATCGCCAAAAAAGTGTGTTTGTAAGACTTTGCCCAAATGCCAAACACAACATGTAAAAAGTGTAACTCAATACTTCCTACTTTGGAAATAAATTACTATATCCACTGAAAATTCGGTGGTGAGAATTTTATAATATTTTAGGATTTTTGAGAGTGAAATCCGATTTTTTAAGCAGTTTTTTACAACTTTAAAATCAACCAGTTGAACAATGTAGTAGCCATGCCTATAAAATGAGACGTAGCAAACGTCTCACTCTCAGTCAAATTCTTGCAGCCCGGGCACACTTCGTGTTTTCGTGTTCTCTGTGTATCACTTCCGGTGAATCTACAATTTGATTTAGACCGATGGAATTCGTGAAATTGTGAATAAGTGGCGTCGTCAATGAATAGTGAATAGTGTGAAAAAATACAAATTCGTAAATAATTCGAAAGCGAATCTTCACTTAGGCCTAAGTGCGCGTACCTGAGGCTTCGAAAGACCACTGAAATCCTGTTCGTGTGGAAACGTGGACCTGGAGGTGCTGATGGTGTGCTGGGTGTGAACTCGGAAGTCCACGCAACTTAAAAAAGGTATTTCACTAAATTTATTAAATTCCTAGTCTGTGCATAGAAGAGACAACTCCAAAATCGGCAGTCTAACCCCCCCCCCCCCTGAAAAAGGTGATTCACCTATCTTGAACCCAAAAATTGTCAATAAAAGAAAAATATATAATTCTTTTTTTTTATCTATGTGATGAACCGCAAATCATTACAATATGTAGATGATATTATTTGTTTGTGGAAGGGTAGTAATAGACAATCAGATAATTTTCTTAGCAATTTGAATAGTTTACACCATACGATTAAATTTACCATAGAGGTAGAAGAGAATAGTGATTTAAACTTCCTAGATTTAAGAATAGATCATGGCACAGGAGCCCACACTTTCTCAATTTTCAGAAAAGTAACTCATACTGATGTAATCATACCTCATCACTCATGTCACCCTATACCCCACAAACTTGCAGCTTTCAAGAGTATGAATTATATAGCTTTAACTATTCCAATGAGCAAACATCACTTTGAAAAAGAGATTAGTACTATTAAACAAAATGTCTCTGATTGTAAATGATGCTATTTTCTAACATAGTGTTCAAGTTATGATCTATGGTTTTATAGTTGAAGCAAATTGTATTTATAGAATTGCGAAGTATGGATGAAGATCGTCCACTCCAGAACACTTTCTCTTTTTCTTTCTTCTTCTTTATCCTCATCTCCTCCTTCTCCCTTTTCTTCTTTCCTTCTCTTCATATCCGTTTTCTTATTTTCCTTCTTATTTTTTTCATTTTCCTCTTCAGACTTTTGAACATATAACAATAAATCAAATTCTATCTCAACTGTACTTCCAATTTTTCATGTACAATTCTTTATATGGTTACTGGAGCAGCTATTGCTAAAATTCGCTTAAAATTCCACATCACGCTTTGCTATCACGAAAAGAGAAGAAGACCGACTTTGGCGCTTCAGCTTCTCATGGAAGGCAGTAAATTCTTATAACGTTCACCGTAAAATACATTCATCAAGTTCTCTTGTTCATCCATAAATTCTGCTTAGCTGGAATTCGACAAAGCTCAAAACAGAGCCTTTCCTGTAACGAGGGGAGAATAATTAGATCGATCAAGACTGTCTTGATCGGGCAAAGAAGGCCTAACAAATAAAAGGATCACTTCCTCATATTTCTTAGCCTAGCCCTAATAAGAGGGTCTTAGAATTTCTAAGAATTATATACTTGGAATTTCTTAGGAATCATTGGAACGAATTATTATTATTCCAATTTTATATTAGTTTCCTTTGAAGCACTCCTTGGAAAAATTTCCAGAGACTTCATATATTTCAGACTTCACAAAAAGATTCTTCACAAGAAATGGTGATTGGAAAAATAAATACGATACAGGAACGACACTAATAAAGATAGCTTTCTCTTTAGCTTAAAGAGAAATTCCATAAAACTTTTACCTTAAATACTTGATTTAGTGTTATTGTTCTAATGATTGATGACCTTGCTCTACCGCAAATTGTCGAAATAATATTACAAATATAGGGTCAATCATGTTTTGTGCTAGAATAGGCTACGGCACGACAAAGAGGTTTTGGTCGCCTTCTTACCAAAATCAGAAGAATATGTACCATAATACAGTACTTTTAAGGAAATGATCCAGCTGCTTCGATAAATGTCGGCCTCAGTGGCTCAGTCAGTTGGAGGGCTCGTCTCTGATCAAATAAGCCTTTGGCTGGCTGTTCTTCGAGGTCTGGAGTTCGAATCTCGTTCAGGCTCGGATGTTTTCATCATGTCATAATTTACCTCATCACCCACGCACCATTCTCAGGGCTCATATAGGTGGCAATAAATAAATGAATGGTGTATAAATTTCTCTGAGGTAACTAAGAAAAAGGTTATTTTTGTGCAAAATCTTTGGAAGGCTCCTTGTATGATAGCAAATTACAACCTCTTTGCTCACTCGATCGGCCAAATATTATTTGGCGGCTCTGGTAGCGCAGTTGGTTGGAGCACTGTCTGTGATAAGATAAGGATCTAGCTGGCTTCATTCCTTGCAGCCTTGGGTTCGAATCTCATTCAGCCATGAATGTTTCTCATCATTCACACATTTGCCTCATTACCCAAGCACAAGTCTCCAGACTCATCCGGGTTCGAATCTCATTCAGCCATGGATGTTTCTCATCATTTACTCATTCACCTCATTACCCAAGCACAAGTCTCCAGACTCATCCGCAATAAAAAAATTCAGGAATTAATCAATAGCTACGATTTTAGAATATAATCATATTCTATTCAAATTACCAATTCTCTGATGTATAAATATATTGAAATCATATGTCAACCTGATCCTGACCTACGTTCACCATTATTTGCAACATATTTATTAAAGAGGATTTACAAATCAAAGGAGGCTTTTTGTTGTGTTCAAAATGACTGATTAAGTTGTGTTCAAATTCAAATATGACTGATTAGACATGGAAATCTACAAATGTCCGGTACATTTTGACCTACTAGCTACTTTATTATGGTGAGGATTATCTTACAATACTCAATACATGTCAAAACATGACCTCTACTTCGTTCAAAGATGAGATTTGGCAAATTTTTTACCTATCGGAATAAATATTCCTCTTGTTACCAGCTAAGTCCAAATTTGATTCCAGCGCATGCTTACAAGCATTTAAAAAACTGTCACAATAATAGTCGTCATAAATTGGAAAAAAATTGAAGAAAAAACTCCAATATGGCTGAAAATAGGGATAAGTATGATCAGAAAAACATGCTGAATAACATACTTAAAGCCCCACTAAGTCCTAACTGTGCTTTGGCCGCCATCTTGGAAAAACTGAAATTGTCCACTTCCCCAAAGCACAGCCGCACAACACCCATATCACAACTAGGATTCTTGGGGACTTTTAGTATGTTATTTAGCATGTTTTCTGGTCATATTACCCGATTTTTGTTGCAATTTTTTCTTTCTCACTCGAAATTCACGCCAATTGTATTGGACTATAGCGGGAATGTTAGCGGCAATTCGCTCAAACTCACTTATGGAGCAAACTGTTTTTTTTTTAATGAAGCAATTTTTTCTAACTAGAGCAATTTACAGAGCAGGCATGTTTTGATTGATAGCCGTGCAGCAAATTCGCAGCTCGTTCTTTCTTGTAGCTTTATTTTCGTTTTATTTTTGTAGCGTTGAGACCAGAAGTTTTCATGGTCGAAAGAGGTGAGCTTTTTTATGTGTGACGTGACGGATTCAAGAGGGCACACTATCGTGTCGAGTCTCTCGATCTGCGTGATTGTGACGTGCAGTTGCGTGAATCACGTCAGCTTTGTGCTCTCCAGAAGCGGCACAGCAGCAGAAATTTCAAGCTTCACAAACTGGAAGTTTTCAAGAGCCTGGTAACATTTCAGGCGCACCTAAACGATTCTCAGAATTGAGTGTCCATTGCAGCGCTACAGAATATCAATCAATATTTCAGAACTGGAAAATAGATAAACGTTTCCTCTGTTTTTGCTGGTGGTAAACAATTTCTCTTTCTTTGTATTATTTGAAAGTTAATTTTGTTTATATTATAATTAATTTATTTACTATAAATTATGTATATTTTCAAAGGCAAATGAGAGTTTATATAAAAACCTTATTTAAATATTTAATGAAAAATTATATCAGTTTTCTTGAGTTGAATAATTTTTTTATAATTTTAGCCCAAATACCACAGAGAAATTTCAAATTTATCAAACTAAAGTAACTCTTATCGGGAGACAACTAATTTACACGAGTAGTAAATTAATTAATATTATTCCTTTTGATATAAGCAACAAATTTTCGAAGATAGAAGTAAATTTTTTTTTCATTATATGTAACACTATAATTTGTCCAATTTAAACTTTGATTAGAGATAGCATATAGTTTGTTTTTATTGTTTATTGGTTCAGAACCCATTTTTATTTTTATGTTAAAATATGAATAGATTATGTAGTTATATATTAATAGTAACTCCCACCAGCTGTCAAAGTTTTTTCCTTTTTGCTGGTGGTGCCAAAGTTTCTCTTTCTTTTTATTATTTGGAAGTAAATTTTGTTTTATACTAATTTTAAAGTAATATTTCATGCTAAGTTATGTATATTTTAAAGAAAAATAAATAAAGAATTGAAAGTTCAGTTCCCTCTATTATTCTATCATTCAATGAAAAGTGACAGTAGTGTTTTAAAAAGCTTCATTATACAACGAGTTTAATAAGGTATGGAATAAATTAAACGATATTGACATCACTTTTCAACCTCTCATGTCTACTTTATAACTTAAATAAACAGTATTAAAATACTGTCTCTATCATAATGTTCCATTAATGCACATAGCTCAGGTTTTTGTCACATGAAGTCCAACATTTTGCTTCAAATTATAGAGGCCTCTTACAAGGTTTTCATCGATTAGATTTCATTTATCAAACAATGTTGGGAAAGTGATAGCCGAGTGCCGTAGCAGGTTTCTGTTCAATCAGAGATAAGCTACGAAACTCCTGTGCGCTCCTTGTAAGGGTGGCCGATTGGATTGGCCAACAAAAAAACTCTGTTCTCTTCTGTGAAATCACTTCCCGGTGGTTCGGAACCCACCTAAAACTGTAGGTTCAACTCTTCAATCACCATCATTCAATTCATTACCCACGCACAGGTTTCAGACCTATGTGGGCTTCATCCTCCGAAAAAATAGAAAGGTTGCTCAAATCCACGCTAAAAATCCGTTTACGCTAAAAAATACGATAATCAATTTCAAGTCACTTGTACATTTACGTGCAAAAATGTCAGTGGTGCAATCATACAACAAAGAGGTTATAATGGATGAATTCAGAGGAATATTTAATATTTAAGTAACAATAAAGGTTCAGAAATTATGTAGTTGATTCAATAAATGAATGAAATATTAATAAATAAATAATTATGAAAATAACTACGAAACGTTACAGGTTATTTCTGTGCGACTTGTTTGGACTTCTTTGAATGCTAAAGCCTCTTGAATGCCTCTAAGCTGGATCGCCCATTCCCAACATCATATTAGCTGTGGGTAACTAGAAATTCCGAAGTTTTAAATAATTGGAATTTGTGTGTCTTACATTCTTTATATAAACTGAATTTATAGAGAGAGAGGAGTGAGGGGGGGATTCAGAGTGAGTGAGAATAATTGGTAAGTGTGTGTTTGTGTCAGAGAGAATGTCTGAGAGAAAGGGTAACGTAGCTTTGTGATGTATTCATTGCAAATATGACTGATTAGCTATCAATATTAATAGAACTCATGTCTTGAATAGAACTCATGTCTTGTCTTTGGCTTACCATCAAATTTGTTATGGCAAAGATAAACTTATAATGTGAAACAATATTCTATTTCTCTCTAATATAAGAAGCAGAAAGGTCGTGTTTGCTTTTTGTTGCCGAGCATGTTGTGTGTACAAGTGGTTTAAAAATTATTAGTCTATTGAGTTTTTAGCGTTAACAGATTTTCATTGAAGATTTGCGCAATATCTCTATTATTTGATGAATAAAATCTACTTACATAAACACCTTGTAAGAGACCTCTGTTATTTGTAACAAAAATTTGGTCAACGTGTGTCAACAAACTGAACTGTGCTTCAATAGAACATGATAATTAATGGAACAACTCTTTATCTAGGGCTCCGTTATAAAGTAGAAGCTAGGAACTGCCGTCATTACATCTTACATTACTCCACAGCTCATCAAACTAGCTTTTTAATGAATCGTTAATCTTCGAAAAAGACGATTGTTACTTTTTAACCGACTTCCAAAAAGAACAAGGTTCTATATCCGACCTGTTTTTTTTTTTTTTTTTTTTTTATGTTTGTACATCAATCATTCGCACAATATTGAACCGATTTCGATGAATTTTTTTCAAATGAACGAGCATCGCTCAGCGGTGGTCACATCCAAGTTTCGCAAGGATCGGCCCAATACTTAGCCCAATATTAAACAAAAAGGAGCATTCTTCGATGTCTCCATTTCAATCAAGTTTAACCGGTGTCGCTTACCAGGCTGATCATTGTATCATATGGAGCGCTTCACATCTAGATGGTTTTCGAAATCATATGATGCAATGGAATTATGCCGGGTAAACGACATCGGTTACCCAAAGCTGGTTAAGTGTGAAACAAGCCTGTAATGTTCCGTTTTGACCAATCACGTGAACTTAATTTGAATCGAGAATAAGAAGAATATATTTCTGTCCATATGAAAATTGTAAATAATTTAGTTGATGTTATTGAGTCATAGGAATAAGGTTATTTAGTTTCAATCATAAGTTGAATTTGGAAAAACAGCTGATCTCAGAAGTATTTTTAGTTTCGCTGCTGTGATGGATTAAGAATATTTATTCACCATTAAATAAATGTCCGTACAATGGGCTATTTTGAGGTTATGTTTGATGATCCTTTTGTACTAGCTCAAAGTTTATGTTTTTTATATTAAAAAAATATATATGACTAATATCATGAAAAATATCATACATAACTCGAAACTTGTCCGGGAAGGATATGGTTGAAGCTGAGGCTCAACTTCATCTCCTGCATTAACTTATCATATTTTCAGTAAACACAATTTTCCAGACTTGTACCGTAATATAGGCCTAGTAATATTTCTAATATTACTTATATTTCAGTGTAGGTATATTCTGAAAGGGACCACATCAAAATGAATCAAAAGCCATTTCACTTTTAAGAAGCCTTTCGCTATTATAATTTTCCTAAATACTATATTTCACATTAAATAACACGTTGTAGAATTTTCCCTAGTTTATCTTTTCTTATAAGTGGATTTTTAGTTACTTAAGTTTGGATGTTTTTAAATTAATTATTGGCTTGCTAATTTGATAAATATTTCATAATGTAGGCTTTAAGAAATTTCTCATGTTTTCAAAGTTTGAAAATTCAACTAAAAAGCTTAAAATAAAACATATTTTAAAACAAAAAAAGAAACCGACTTCTGTGAAATGATACTCAAACATTAAATACTCACGTACTAAAAAGTTTAAAATAAAGTATTCACTTTAAATTTTTAATTTCATACAAGTAGTATTTTGAAGTCGGCGCCAAATTTCCCATAAACTTTTAAAATATAACAGAATTACTCTGTTATGTCTTCCATGACGAAATAATTGAACATTCTAATATCAAAACTGACACTGTATTCCAGTAAAAGTGAGTGTAAATCACATATTTAATTGAAATACAGTGTTAGTTTTGATATTAGATAGAATTTCTTATCAATCACTTCCCGGTGGTTCGGGACCCAATTAAAACTGTAGGTCCAAATCATTAATCACCATCATCCAACTGGTAATCATGTTATGTTATGTTTGAAGGGACGGATTCAAAGATCCAGAAGATTCAAAGATCCTCACACGTCAACCGAAGCTTATTGTGTGTCCCTAGTACGTTAGTTAGGCAAACCAATACCTGTGCCCTTTACAAGATCCAGGAGTTTCTTCCCTATGCTAACGTCCCATTCATCACCTGGTTGCTTAAAGCCAAACAGAGCCATTCTCCTTGCCCCGAGTCTCTCGCAATCCAGTATGATATGCTTGGCAGTCTCTTCAGACTGATTGCAAAGCCTACACATCTGATTTTCATTTCTGAGTCCGATTGTGTGGAGATGTTTCCTGAAGTGGCCATGTCCAGTTATCAGAGCAATTAGCTGCTTAACCTGACCTCTACCCAGCCTCACCAGCCAGTTGGTGAAGTAGGAGCTTGTGTCTGCTAGCAGCCTTTTGCCAAGTGCTTGGCCTGAGTGACCTTGCCATTGCTGGTGATGTAAGTCCCTGGACCATTTGTTTATTGTGTGGAAGGCAGTAGTTTTGCTTATGCCACAGCTTGGCTCTGGGCCAAAGAATGACCTACTAGAACCTTGCTTAGCAAGCCCATCTGCACACTCGTTGCCACCTATGCCTACATGGCCAGGTACCCAACCAAGATGCACAGAGTTGTGTGTTGCGAGCTTGCTGAGTGTTTTGTGACACTCCCACACCAATTTTGACTTGATTTCATTAGAGTCAAGAGCCTTGAGGGCTGCCTGACAATCTGACAAGATTACTATATGCTTGTCACAATAGCGTCTGGCAATGCCTATATTGGCACAAGCCATGATGCCCCAAATTTCTGCTTGAAAGATAGTACAGTATTGTCCCAGACTTGCACAGATTTCTGTTCTGGGTGATTCACTGTACACCCCATAGCCAGATTTCCCTTCAATAAGAGAGCCGTCTGTGTACCAGACAAGGCTACCTCTCCTGATATAGGGCCCTTCCTCAGACCTCCACTCCTCTCTAGAGCAGAATTTAACAGAAAAAGGTTTAGTGAAAACCATCTCCATACTCATGACATCTGAAGTCATTTCAAGCACAGGGCTATGAGCAACAGCTTTGGTGATTGTGCAATGGCCTGTTCCAGACAGGCCTTCCCTCCATTGGCCTGTGACTTTCAATCGATAGGCTGATTTTCGTGCTTCTGCCTTGATAAAAATATCCAAGGGCAGCAAGCCAAGAGCAACTTCAAGAGTTGCTGATGGGCTGCTCCTGAAAGCTCCAGTGACTAGGAGTGTGCCCATCCTTTGTAAACTTGTGAGTTTGGCTGTAGCTGTAATCTGGTTCACCTTTGTCCACCAGACTAGTGATCCATATGTGACTTGAGGCCTTATTACTGCCTTGTACAGCCACAGCGCTATGTGAGGCTTGATCCCCCACATGGAGCCTGCAAATCTCCTGGACGTCATAAGCGCCCATTTTGCTTTGTGCAGTATATTATTCAAATGATTGTTCCAAGTCAGCTTGGAGTCGATAGTCAGCCCTAGGTATTTGACTATACCTGATACTTTGAGCTGTGTTGGTCCAAGTTTCAACCGGGAGAGAGACTCCAGGTTCTTTTTCCTTGTAAATGGAACAACTACAGTCTTTGAGGGATTTATACTTAGTCCCTCTCCAAGACACCAGTCATTAACAAATTGAAGGTTGACGTTCATGACATCAGCAACAATATTTGTGAACCTTCCCTGTACCATGAGGACTATGTCATCTGCATAGCCCTGGACAAAGACACCTCTACTAGTGAGTTCACAGAGGAGACCATCCACCACAAGGTTCCACAGAAGAGGAGAAAGCACACCTCCCTGCGGACAACCTTTTGCAGGTATACTGGTAATCATCATTACCCACGCAATGGTCTCAGACATATGTGGGCTTCATCCTAAAAAAGAATTTATAAAATATTTGGCGCCGACTTCAAAAGATTACTTGTATGAAATTAAAAATTTTCTCAGTTTAAAGTGAATACTTTATTTTAAACTTTTTAGTACGTGAGTATTTAATGTTTGAGTATCATTTCACAGAAGTCAGTTTCTTTTTTTGTTTTATCTACGACCATGTCATAATGTATACATTACAGTTTCACAAGTGATGTCAAAACAGCTGTCTTTTCGAAATGCTTTTTGAAACCTGTTGCATAATGAGCTCATTATAGTACAGGTTCTACATTATAACACGGGTTCTGGACCAATCAGAAGCATTTTTGATGGAATCAATATCGTAATTCAATATTGTGAAACTATCAGCTGATTTGATCAAACTGCTACACCAGCTGCTTTAACCTAACAATCTACTATAACTTCTCATATTTGAGATGAGAGGTTAGGTATCTCTGACAGTCACAGTCACAGGTGAAATAAAATTGTTTTAATTAAATGTATACAAGTGGTCGTAGATAAAATAGTGTATGCAACGATTTTATTTGGCCATTAAAGCACTCGTGAGATATTTATAACACTCGCATTCGCTCGTGTTATAACTTACATCTAACTCGTGCCTTAATAAGGGTCAAAATAAAATCGTTGCATAAACTACTATTAAAATATGTTTTATAAGTACAGTAGTCTGGACCATATAGAAATCGAGATCAAGATCTTTAAAAAAAAGTTAGTGAGTGTTTTGCAATAGTCACATCAGCTGATTCAAACATTTTAAAACCAAACTGGGTTTCAAATCGGAACTGTCGCAACAACTACGATTTGAAGGTTATGTTATAAGTTTGGGCAAAGTATTAAACTCATTGTTAAGTTTGATAAACGTAATGTATTGGTAGACGGAGACAAAATATTGTATGCAACGATTGTATTTTGCCTTAAAGCAACACGTGAGATGTTTAGACTCGTTGCTTGAAGGAAATTATATGACAATCTTGCATAAACTACTATTATGCTACTGTAATTATGTTTTGAACGTAATAATATTTTATTTCCTGAAGAAGAAGGAGAAGGAAGAAAAGAAGGAACAGAAATGGCATTTGAAAGAAGGATGGGAAGAAAAAAGGAGAAGAAAATAGGAAAACGCGAAGGAATAGAGAAGAAAATAAAGAGGAAAGTTAGAAGAAGAAAAGAGAAGAACAAGAACGCAGGAAGAACAGACAGAGGATAAGGAGAAGAAGTTGATTCAGTAGGAGGAGGAGTAATGGGAGGAGGAAAAAAAGTAAAATGAAAAAAAATGAGAAGGAAAAGAAAAAGAAGAAAAGAAAGAATAAAAATTGATTCAACGGGGCTAAACGACCTTGATTGACCTTGGCATTGCTAGTGCGAGACACCTGTGCGAGACTTAGGTCAGCTGTCGTTGACGAAGGAGAGAGAGAGAGAAACTGTGTTCAGAAAAAGGAATGGAATTTCTAATTATCTTTATCTTTATTTATTCGTTACAAAAACACAATCAAGTACAACAAATTAAAACAGGAGCAGCCCACTAATGCTTTCTTTACAAATGTTTAACTGAAAAATTCAAATCTAGGTGAAATTCCACTTTGAAGTACCTACAATACTAATGATTCTTTCTAGAACAAAAATATCAATGTAAAAGTCCACTTTAAAAACATGGCACTGAAACAGTTCAATAAATAGTCCAAAGGAAGTGGGTATAATATTGAATTGTGATCGAGATTTTAGAACCAAAAATATAAATCAAAACTATTTCATTCACATGTTTCATATTACAATCTTGTAAAATAATACTATCCAATTCAATTTGATTTTTTTTTAGAAAATTTGAAAGTGATAGAGAACAAGTGAAAACGAATATAACGGTTGTACAAATTGATATAGTTATAGATAGTTAATATCAAGTTATAGTAGGTTTATACTGAAAACTAATTAATTATACAAAAATGAATTCAATTATCATTTTCTTTCAGAAATACCTAATTACTTATTCTAATAAATATGATACACTATTGTTTGAGAGAAACAATAAATTTGAATTAGCCGATGATACACAAATATATTTTCGAGAAAAAAATAAAGATTTTACAATATTTTACTATGTTTTGATAAAATTTCTATAATCAATATTACTATAATTTCATGCCCTCTGAGGGAAGCACTAGAGAAAGAATGGAGATAAAAAATACAGCTTTCCTTGATTGAACTGAACAACTTTCCATTATTCATCATACTTTTCTAACAGAGCTACCATACATTTTTTTAAACATTTCTCTTGATAGGTGAAACAGATCCACCGTATCAGCTATTCCATTGAACATACGAGGCAGTCTGTTTAAAGGAGAAAAGTAGTGGTTGAGAGTCTGACAATGAGGCACACAGAAAGAAAAACCAGACCAACGAGATACTGGAGAAATGTATGTATTAAACTGTGACAATATAGTCGTCAATTTCATTTTTAAATATGCTATATATCAAAAGAAGATCGTGCGTGGATCGCCTTGAACCGAGTCTCAATTCCAAAAATCCTAATCAGCTCCCTGATTGGGAACCCTAAGGGGCATGCAGCTCTGAATCTCTTGTAATACATATACCCTTTTCAATACCCTTTTTATACCCTTTCCAATGTAACAATCAAATAATTGGAGTATGGATTCCACATTTGTGAACCATACTACAAAATACTACGAACTAGGGTCTTGTACAAATACATCATGGAAGTCCCGACAAATTCTCATGAGGAATCCAAGACTCTGATAAGCCTTATTTGTAATATCTAAAAAGCATTTGGATGACATTATAAATTAATTTTATTCTAATTGTTATACTAGAACATACTTTTACGAAAGCAAACAAGCAGTTTAATCACGCACTTGTTTTATTATATCATTCCATTGTTTTCATGGAGTGACGCAGCCGCGATTTGATTCTTTTCATTCTCTCTTGTTAGATGTCTTTCTCACTCCTATTATTCAAGTCTTCAACTCTCTCATTCAATTAAATTTCTCGAGATCTCTACAGTTTTCCTGAACAATCGAGATCAAGTTCTGTGGCCTTCTCGAAGCGTCTGGTGATTCCAGTTCTTGAAATTATGACAACTATCTCGTATATAAAGGAGCTCACGTGAACCACTGAGTTGAGTCTTACAAAAGCTTGTGTGACAGTTAGTTTTACAAACCCGTTTGACAGATTGCATTACAGATATCGGGAGAGAGACAATCCAGTGCCAGTGTCAAGTACAGAGACAAGTGTTTACTGTTTATGCAGCTTACTAATTGTTTAAAGACGTTGTGTTAAGTGATATTATTTGGAACTGTCAAATAACGAATTTGACTGTGTTTTTGTAAGTGATTAGTTGCTCTTTCATAATTTCTTTCTGCATTATCGTACAGTTTATTTGACTCTTGTTTCTTTTATTATTGATCAGCCTGTAATTACTTATTCATTAATTCTGGTAAATAATTACTGAAAATAGGTGTTAGCTTGTCATTAGATGATCTGTTTTCATTTAATTAATTGAACTTACAATTAATTTGTATAAATGGACTAATTTGTGTAAATAAAATGCAAGCGTGAACTCTAGTGTTGCCAGCCTTATTTTAGCAATTAGAACCCATAACAATACAATATTATTCATTGTCGATTCCGAACCAAAACCACCTAAGAACTGATTAAGCACCGTTCGCTGTTTTAGTGAACTTTCAAATCAATATCCTTCAAGTGGAAAGAAACAAGAGTTTCTTTTTTCGTTAAATTTTTCTAGTGAACTGACACAACATTTTGGATGATGAAGCTTGATAAAAATAATTGGAAAAAGCATTTTTGGGTTATTAGACTGTTGCATCTTCGCATTTGATAAATGAATAAGAGGCAAACAATTATTTTTATTTTCAGCTTGCAAGATGAAAAATCAAGATATTTCTTTTTTTTTGTAATAGAAATTCAAATAAATCCAGAATAGTTACTTTGTAGGCTATGAGCGAGAAATAAATGAGACTAGACTACTTTTCTGAAGCTTATTATAACGTTCTTTTGAAGCTTTCAAAGACTACTCTTCTTTTATGATGTTGAGAGCCATCTTTGTGTTCAAAGCTGAATACCTATGTATACATTGTTCTGCTGTACGGTAGCCCATTAAGGTGAAGTTTGGAAATTTCGAAATAAATATTCATTTAAAGAACCATTCTCAAGACTTTTGATTGTCCCTCACCATTAATATAGAAAGTTTTCTCCCCACAAAAGTGAGATTAAATCTCACATATCTTCTTGCTTTTGTTAGTCACTCTAGGAGCACAACAAGGCGTTGTCTAGGATTGGGCGTTTACCTCTGGATGAAAATTATTGCGAACTGAATGAGAAGAAGGAGAAGAAGAAAAATAAGAAGAGGAGGGGATAAAGATGAAGGAGAAGAGATGATAGAGAGGAAGAAGAAGAAACTGAGACTCTACTGTATTTCATTTCAGTCTTTGTGTCCTAATGGACCTTCCGTTTAGTTGCATCTATTCATCTCCTACTCTGAAGAAAATTCAATTTTTTGTAGGTACTCCGGTCGGTAGAGTAACAAGTTTTCAGAGGTGAATATAATTTTTCACAATTACTTTCAAGGTTTGTTGGTGATGAAGGGGCGTGGGGTGTAATATAGTCAAGGCAAGGATAGTAGCTGTGACACTGAAATATATTATCGTAGTGGGTGAGAGGGGTGTCCGGCCCCTTGAGGCCTATGGGTCAGTCCAAATCATGAAGGTATAAGAAAGTGGAGGGAGCATATCGTACTATACCGCCAAAGTTAAAGCTACTGGAAATGAAAGCAAGCAAGACCCTACTGCATGGAATCTGTCGCCATTTGTGGCTATTTCACCGCGAATTTCAAACTAAGTAAATTACTTTTAGAAGATTCCAATTTTATGTCAGTTCAAATGTTCAAACTACGCTTATCATCTAAGAAACACGATCTGCTTCTTAGATTGATTTTTTTAAAGAATCTATCAAGATTTAGCAGTCTTATTGATTACTTTGATGCTAATTGTCACGATTTTTTAATCTGCCTCGAAACTGGTCAAACTTCAAGGAAATTGAGGAAAACTCAAGCTGTCATTATTATTTCAAACAGCCCACCTAACCTACAGTCAAGTTTGTAACATAGTAGGCCTTCTACGTGAATCAAAGTTGACCAACTGGAATTTATTTTTTGTTAAAATATGTTCACGGCATAATTATGTCAACTAGATATATTGTTACAAACCATCATATAAGTGAGTGATAAACAAGGCCAGAACAGTATATAAACATTATAAATCGCCTAACAAAATCTGACCTATAATGATTTGAGTAACCTAGAACTTGCAACTGTTACGAGCCATTATCGTATTTTTTTTTTTTTTTTTTTTGTAGATTACGTCTTGGAGACTCCAGTTGAGGAGTATAAGACAAGTCAGATTAACATTAGTCATATACACTAGTTACCATAATTAATTACTATATCAATTAGTTGAGGTGAGGCTTAATTTTGATGTGAAAGGAACTCTTGTACACTGTAAACAGCTTTATCAACTGAATATTTTTTCAATTGTTTTTTAAATATTTCTATATTTTCAAGACTCTTTAAAAACTGCGGTAGCTTATTATAGAATTTCCTACCAATATAACTAGGTTTTTGTTTGAATAAGCTACTATTGTGACTCACCAAGTGATAATCTCCTCGGCTTCTTGTATTAAAATCATGTACGGTACGTCAAGATTTTGGTTAATATCATTCGTTTTTACATATAAAGTAGCTTCATACACATATAAGCAGGGTACAGTTAGGAGACCAAGTCTCTTGAGCAACGGCCTACATGTATCCAATCTGTTCACTCTCTCTATACACCTAACTGCTTTCTTTTGGATCTTAAACACCTTATCAAGATTTTGTTTTGATGAATTACCCCATACTAAGATAGCATACCTAATATGTGACAGTAAGAGCCCATGGTAAGCTGTAAAAAGTAACTTTTTGTCATTCAATCTAGCGAGCTGTCGCAGGACAAATACCCCAGATGAAATTTTACAACATATTTTCTCAATGTATGGTGCCCAGGTCAATCGTCTATCCAACAAAACTCCTAGAAATGCAATGTTTTCTTCCTGGTCTAGTTGATTATCATTTACAAACACGTTTATAGCCCTATCTTCATTTGAATTATGTTTGTTTTTGAATTGAAGGTATTGGCATTTTTTTCTATTTATTGTTAATTTCAACTGATTTAAGAATTGGACAATGGACTGCACACCTATATGGGCACTTATTTCTAAATTATCTAGAATGTAATTGCTGAAAATGAGTGATGTATCATCTGCAAATAAGAGAGCTCTACCACTAATTAATTCTTTAGGTAAATGGTAGACATATAACAGGAAAAGCAATGGACCACTGGGGCACTCCAGCTTGGACCTCTAATTTATTAGATTTATTCTTTACTATATTATTCCCAACTACTGCAGTTAGTTCTACACATTGTTTTCTCCCAATAAGATATGATTCAAACCATTTCAGTTCAACCCCATTAACGCCTACATTTTGCACTATTTCCAATAAATTTCTATGAATAACACAATCAAATGCCTTTGATAGATCTAAGAAGATTGCAGTAGCTTTATCACCTGAATCTATTATATCTATTAGTTTATCAACTAGAGAAACTATGGCTGTCTTTGTTGATCTCCCTTTTTGGAAACCTATTTAGAACTACTCTTTCAAAAATTTTACTTATTTACAACATACATTTACATTATTATTTACATTTAAAATACTAATGGGCCTATAGTTTTCCACCTTTTCTCTATCACCAATTTTGAAGATTGGCAAGATCTTCCCCTCGTTCAAATTATCTTGAACAACACCTTGTTCTAATGAATGATTGATCAGATGAATCAAAGTGTCTAACAATTGATCTTTATTCTTTCAGAATTTTACTGGATACCCCATCCATTCCTACAGTTTTTTTTTTATTCAAATTATCAATGATATTTGACAACTCATCTTGCGATACTGGGTGGAATTTTAATTTGTTCTGAATCCCGTCAGTATTCCACATGTTTGCATCACTAATACCTGTATTAAGAGATTTTTGAAGATTCTTAGCAACCAGTTGATAATATCTGTTAAAGAAATTACAAATGTCTACACTATCATCAATATATTTGTTATTTTCGTTAATTATTCTGGGGACACTAGTATAAGCATCTACATGAGCTACTTGCCTATTTTTGTTTATTACATCCCACACTGCTGTGTTAAAGTACACACTATTATTCAAAATTTCAGCTGTTTTCTTACATTTCGCTCTTTTCACTTCTTTTGTATAGTTTTTCTTTAGAGCTTTGTAATTATCTTCACTTAACATATTTCTAGATAGTTTGAATTCATCATATGCATCTTTAACCCTATTTCTTTCTGCAAGGATATCATCAGTTATCCACTCTTCAATTTTGTCTAATTTGTTTTTTACAGGGACTTTTTCAACTGGACAACTCATAGTAATATGAAACCTTAAAATATTAATGAAACTATCATATTTGTTATTTAAACTATCGCTATTGTAAACCCTACTCCAGTTTTCTTGAAGCAGATTCTGCTTCAAACAATCTATATTCCCCTGTTCACATTGTTGAATTTCTTTCATTACTCTACTCTTTTTAATTGATTTATGACCATGCAACCCCTCCTCTAAGATTTGATAGTCATGATCAGATAGTTCCGAGCCGCCTAATCTTGTTTTAGAGTAATCTATATTTGTTAGGATGTTATCAATTCCCACATAGCACAGAATATCCTCAGGATATCCCACACTGATCCCCAAATATCCCACAGGGACATGGCATTTTGGGATATCTTTAGGATATCCTCAGGATATTGAAAAAGAAAAATCTCAACATGAACGTTTAAGGTTTACAGTAATGTAGAAAATGACCATACAATCTTAATTTCACCTTGTTAATAAGGAAATTGGTCAAATAAGAATTCAAACATTAAATGTTGCATTAATTTGTCATGTGACGGTCATATCCTAGGGACATGCATAGGAAATCTATAATGTATCATTCATCATTTCAACGGTCATATCCCAGGGATATTCTCAGCATATCCCATTAACATATCAGCAGTATTGCCAAACTTGAACTTTATAATCCTGCTAGATGTGATTGTAATTATCACAAATACAATGTAGTTAATATTATTTAATATACAGAAGAAAAATGAATCAGAGTAAATATAAAACTATTTTATTTAAGAGAATATAGGTGCAGTAACAGTAGGCCTAAGCAAATTAATTCGTTAGCAATGAATTGATTACGTTTGTTATATTGTCATCTTGAGTGAGTTCGTTAATTTTGTGGAAAAATCGTTTTCTGACTCTGGCGTCAAATCGCTGCTTGCTGATTGTTCTTGGTTTGTTTATTATTTATTATAGATTTTTATCAAGAAAACTTGTAGCCTAATTTGTTGTTCAATCGTCAACGAGACTACAACCGAAACATTTCTAGGTAAGTGCAAACATTACTGTCCTCTACTTTGTTTAATTTTAGCTAGATATGGAATGCAATGTAGATCTCTTGCCTAGATACAATTTAGGCTATGTGTAAGGTTGGAATTTCTAATAGCCTATTATGTGATTTATGAAGTTGATTGAAACCTTCGAAAACTTTCTATGATGATAGCTTATAGGTAAATACTGAGTAACTATTTTCCTACTCTAATTTATTATTGAATTAGCGTAACTTACCTAACATGGGTTTGGCTAACTCTTTTGAATTCTGCCAATTAGGTTGATTCACCTCAAGCCTTTCTAAAATCTGGTCATTATTATAAAAGTCTTCTCATAGCAGTATTAATAATTAGCAGTGCAGTGGCCTATATAATAATAAGTTCCATGCAGGCACTTGGAGTGAGGGGGGCTTGAGGTGCTTATCTTATCTGAACAGATACAAGCCACGCCACACGGCTCCCATATCACTTCCCCAGTATCAAATTTCCACAGATTAGAACCACTTCAATTAATTAACAATATAGCCTATGTGACACTCCTATTTACGATAAAATCTCATTTTTATGAAGTAACATTTGAATTTCATAATTTCCAGTTTTAATTTATTTGCAGGTGAAAGAATTCACTAAATAATCTGTGATGTTTTCCATGACGTCAGGCTGCTGACAAAGCTTCTCTTTAGAAGTGAAATGCAACCCTCCAGTATCTCTAGTATAAAGGTGAGTGAAAAATATATATCTGAAATACGGTGTCAGTTTTGATATTAAATTGTTCACTAAATTATGTGGCATGAACATGAAACAAATATTGTACAAACTTCTGCCAATTACTCTCAATATCCAATCCCTTCACATCCAGCCAATCACTTCGCCTCTACTATTGGGCATGACTTATGATTATGCTTTTGTATGATATGATTTGTGCTTTTATATGATTGTAAAATTGGGATTGTATTATTGCTTGTGTGATTTTGTGCTTTGTATGCTTGCGACTTTATGCTTTATTGTGATTGTGGTATTTTTGAATGTTGCAAATGCTCCTGTAACTTGATTTTTGTGATATTGATTTTTACATGACCTATTAAATTTATATGTTCAATGGCTGAATAAAAAATTTGGATTTTGAGCCTTATCTAAATAAGCAATGAAGTTTGCAGTAATAGCTGGTTTGGCGCTAAAGGGAAAAATATTTTTTCAACACTGAGTATCTACTAGTGTCATTCAAATGACTGAAATTATTACTGGAATGCATGTGGAGAGTGATAAATCTTTTTTACTCTGTTCATAAGTCATCATTACCAATTTTAAATTTTGATAACGTTCTATTGTTTCAATAGAACATTTTGATTTTATTTTTCACTATTCTTTTCTATTTTGGCTTTTAGACACAGTATGGGTAACAGTTAAAAATGCAACAAACGCTGAGATGGAGATGACCATAAAGAAAGGGCTATCAAAGGCTAAGGAGAGAAAGGATAGAGAAACAAAGTAAGTTGATGCTTTAAATATGTAGTTGATGTTATAGTGATTTTGATCCACCTTGAAAGTGCAGACAAAATATTGAAATATTATAATCCCACTCTATATGGATCACTTCATAATTGCAAACTCACTCTGCTCTTGAATTCACTTAATTCGATCACATAAACAATAAAGAAAGTTTCAAACTAATATTAAAACTGTCACTGTATTTCACTTTTAAATAATGTTTTACTCACATATATTGGAGATGTTTGAGAAATGCATTTCACTTCTGAAAAGAAGCTTCGTCAGCCTGCCGCCAGGGGTCATGCTTTGTTGAGGTTAGGATGAGCGGCCATTATGTATTTGAAAATTGCGTTTGATTTGAATTGTGTTTGGTCGTTGAGTAAGTTTGTTCTATCTTGTTTATGGTGTTTGAATATTTCATATTGTTCCAGTGTATTTAGTTTGTGACTTTTTTGGAATGTGTGTAGGATCTCTAAGTCAGTTTGGATGTTATTGTGTGAGTGCCCAGTGTTGATTGAGTGATCTGCAAATGTTGAGTCAGACTTGGAATGTAGTGCTTTGATGTGCTCTTTATATCTTGTGTTGAATGATCTGCCTGTTTGTCCTATGTAGTACTTGGGGCATGTGTTGCATTTGAGCTTATATATGCCTGGTTTGTTGAATTTGTGAATTGTGCTGTTTGTTAGGTGAGCTGGTTTTTGTTGGATCTGGTGTTTCAGGTTGTTTGTTGTTCTGAATGCTGTGTTAAATCCGGATTTTTGGAAGATGTAAGCTATTTTGTGTGATTTTTGTTGAGCTATGTGAGTGTGACAAATCTGTATTGGTTTGCAGGTTTTGGAGCTCAAATGCAACACCCGAAGTACTACATAGGACAAACAGGCAGATCATTCAACATAAGATATAAAGAGCACATCAAAGCACTACATTCCAACTCTGACTCAACATTTGCAGATCACTTAATCAACACTGGGCACTCACACAATAACATCCAAACTGACTTAGAAATCCTACACACATTCCAAAAAAGCCACAAACTAAATACACTGGAACAATATGAAATATTCAAACACCATAAACAAGATAGAACAAACTTACTCAACGACCAAACACAATTCAAATCAAACGCAATTTTCAAATACATAATGGCCGCTCATCCTAACCTCAACAAAGCATGACCCCTGGCGGCAGGCTGACGAAGCTTCTTTTCAGAAGTGAAATGCATTTCTCAAACATCTCCAATATATGTGAGTAAAACATTATTTAAAAGTGAAATACAATGTCAGTTTTAATATTAGATTGTTCATTAAGTATTTCGTCATGAAAAACATCACAGACAAAAGTTTCAAATGTGGGAAATGTAACTGTAAATATATGGCTTAAAAGTTATATCAGTAGACTATACTTATCTGGTTCATTGCATAATGCTGATGAATAATTGTGTTTTCTGGCTTTTAAATTTAAAATGGGGTTCGCCCTCGCAAGTTGCAACAAAAGGGCACATTGGGCCAGACACCACATGGACGCTCAATTGTCTTTAAAGTGGTGCGTGCCTTTTGAGTGGCGGAGATCGTTGTTTAACGGAATTTCTACACATCAGCATGGTCATAGCTGCGCACACAAGTAGTTTTGTGGAGAATTGTTCAAGTGCTTACATATGTTTGGTTCCGGGTACTCAGCTGTTTATATTGAATAAAATAGCTTTTTTGATTGTATTTATATAATATAAAAAATATTCATTTCCATAAATAATTATTTTTAAATGTTTTTCAATTAGACCTGGATAATATCAGCATAAAGTTATGTTTGTGTAAATACAAATTAGACCTGGATAATATCAGCATAAAGTCATATTTATTAAACCTGTTCCAGAGGACTGCGCATGCACAAAACACTGTTGTCAGTAAACATTTTTTAAACTCAAATTTCTCATGTTGATCTTTGATTCCTTAAAAACAATGATCAGCTGTTATTGGCATTTTTAAAAGATTTTTGATAGTGACCTGACAATATATACTCATTAATTCAATATGAATTATTCATTCATATATAATTATATAGTACATCAGAACTATTAATTTTTATAATCGTTTTTTTTTTTTTTTGTAATGTGATGGTAATGAGATTTCTGCAAAACGTAAATCATGCAGCATTTATAAATGCATTTTTACATGCCAGCATTTATGACAACAATGCTTCATTGCAGTATCCGGATTCTGAGCAACTTGTTTAGAAGATTTTTTAGATAACTTTTATTAGCAACAGTGTTCTATGCATGCGCATGTCTCTGGAACTGGCTTGGTAGATATTATTGTTTTCAAATTTGTATATGATTTCTATTAATTAAAACAGACCTTTGTTAACACTGCACTATTATGATTGTTATTCACATATGTTTACAAATTTTAAAGTGTCAATGTTAATAGGCAGTTACATTATTGTTTTTTCAATCTATTATTATTTTTCCAGAAAACAAATGGCCTGCGACCGAGGATATTTGGGGATGACGGGTGCAACTGAAGCGCCCATTACGGATGATGATCAATTATTTTTTATTAATAAATATTTTTTATTCTAAAGGAATAATAAATTTTAATTTTCTATAAATTTTATTAAATGAATAATTTTTCTGGAAGATTTGAAACGAATTATTGCAATAAATTATTTTTGTAAATCAAGACATGAAAGTTTCATTTATTCACTTGATTTGATTTTCTACATAAAATGTTGTATAATTTCAGTAATTTAATAAGACAAACTAAACCGGCCATTATTATAAAATTATAATCAACTTCACTAGATAAATCATTAATCTGTGGCTTGCACCTGCATATATGCTGCATTTTTGGATTTCCTATCACCTTTATTAACACTATATATATTAAATAACTTCAAACTTTGATTAAAGTTCTTGAAACGTGTCCCATATCCCTTGGATATTCTAGAAGTGTATTGCTAGAATATCCTGATGGGGTGCTCACATGATTTCTTAGGTCATCCTTGGGATATGATAGAATATACTTAAAGGGATATCACTAGTATATCCTGGAGGTGTGACCAGATGATATCTTCAGGACAACCCTAGCATATCCCAGGATATCCTAGAGAGATATCCTCAGGATATCCTAGAGTGATTTCCCCAGAATATCCTAGAGAGATATCTCCAGAATATCCTAGACAGATATCCCCAGAATATCCTAGAGAGATTTCCCCAGAATATCCTAGAGAGATATCCCAAGAATATCCTAGAGAGATATCCCCAGAATATCCTAGAGGGATATCCCCAGGATAGGGATATTGGCGGACATTCACATGTGCTAGGGACATCCTGAGGATATTCATATCCCACAACGGGATCTCCTCAGGATATTCCTGTCATCCCTATGGGACATTCTCAGGATATGCCAGGGATATTCTTGTGCTGTGTGGATTATTGTTTGTGATGTTCTTGTGACTCTGGTATATTCATGAACTTTTATTTCCAAGTTATTCATGTATATAATATCCCTTAAATCTTCTGTCATTTTATTCTGTGTTGCAAAGTCTGTATTGAAATCTCCCACTACAATAACGTTTGTAAAGCGAGTAGTAGTAATCTCTAAAAGCCTATTGAATAGTTCTCAAAAATTGTTCCATTCCCCATTTGGTGACCTGTAAATACCTAACACCGCTACTTCGAAATTATTGTCGATTTAACTCTCAAATCAGTAACTTCTAAATCCATTTCCACAGCAAATTTCTCTACATATTCTAAATTGAAAGTTTGCATATTCTTAGCATTTTTAACGAAGATACCTACTCCCCCACTTCGATGAGATGTCCTGCAATACGACGCTTTCAATGAATACTATTTTGGAATATTAAGTTGTGACAATTCATATTCTTTTAAACCATGCTCGGTGAAAATCATTATATCAGGAGCCTCTTCTTTCAAAAATACTTCGATTCTATCTATTATGAGAAGGCTACTGGCGAATTAAAGTGCAAATTCCAAAAGAATCAAATAAAATAGAACTGTACTCACGTAGTTTTCATATTTGGATTATCCAATCATTAATAAATGATATATATTGTATGAACACTATCACGTTGGTTAGCCTAGACAACAAATTCTATTATCACGAACTGATAACACTTCACATATGAAATGAAGCACACATACCATATTTTTTTTTTTTTTTTAGTTGATTCGCAAGGGTCTAAAACTCATACTTTTCCCAGAAATTCAAAAAAGACAAAACTGTGTTAACGTGGGTGTAATGAAGCGTAAAAATGTAAACAAATCACTTGATCGTGAATTTATTAGAATATTATTTTATTAATTCTGTAAGAAAAATGTTCCATAGAAATGCTTAATAATCCCATTGTTCAAATTAAAAGTTTGAACCTTTACCAATTTTAAATAATTGTAAAATTGCCTTTTGAAATCGCATACTTTATGCAAATTAGCAATGGTGAATTAATTTCAATGCTGCCTACTTTGCATAAACGGATATTCCTTTCTGAAAAACCAAGAAGCTACACACTTCTGGTTTGTAGGCAAGGCTGATGGACGTATTTGTCCCCTTTCTCTGTTAATTGTAATTTTGGTGTTAAATGTAAAGTTCCCTTTTCTTTTGAACTGTCTTAAATTTCATGTAGAGTTTCACCATCCGTTTTGTACCATTGCAATTTGCAAAAGTATTGAATTAATGCGCCGCTAATAGTTGAAAGATGATAGAATTTGATGACCAAGTATCCAGTCGGCGCCAAGGACAGAAAACCCTTTATTCTAAAAGGAAAAAATCGCCGACTGTACTGTGAGTAGCATATAATCTGGCCAGCTCTAGTGCGCGAAAGTGAATATTTTGCATCAAAAAAGAGATCAAAATTTATTAATACTTGTGATAGCACACCACGTGTACGAGGCAGTCTAAAAGTTCCATAAACGGCCCTAAGCAAGTCGTTTTTTGCTAGTCTATATCCGGATACAATTATAAAAAATTACTCTGTCAACTTTTGGTCAATAATAACTTGAGTTTTTGTCATATGTAAATTTATCAACTTTTGATCAGAGTAGTCAAATACCTCATTTCATAACGGCTAAAAATATTAGCCCAACTCTTAATATTTGTTTAAAGAGAATAATAAATGTTCATTGAATTACCGTTATCCAGGTGTTAATTCATCAATCCCCTTCCACTCGGCAAGTCTGTGATATGTTAGTTTTTTTTTTTGTATAAGGATCATTTCATCACTCCAGAATCACGGGTGACTGTTCTTACTTGTGATCAATAAGTTGAACTGTCATCGGTGTGCCTTGCATGGATGTTATAGTCCTGTTTAGAGACTAGGGGTTGTATGGAGTCTTGCATATTTGCTACAGCATAGTTTAGGTAACGAGCTTCATTGTATGTGGAATCCTGCTACCACTGTGCCTGATACTAAATACCCCAAGGTGGACATTAAATAGTTGGACAGTGGAGGTTAGTCACATTTTTCAGTGACTCATGGTATACTTTGTGAACAGTTCACCAATAAAAATCACTGGTACATTGCACCTGTGCGGCCAATCAGCACTCCCAATCGCCTCCCATTGAGGTCGCTCTTGTGTTTATTGTTATTTCTTCTTCTGTGGTGTACTTTGAGGAGCTGATCTCGACACAGTATAAGCCCACACAAGGGTGCAGCGTATCAGTGAACTCGAATCAGGGGATTCTTCTCACGATAGTCAGTTGTGGAAGAGTGTTCTGATTCAATTTTTGTTGTGGGACTTTTTTGTGACTTTACTCCACGTCGTAACGAAAAGAGATACCTTACATAATTTATAGCTTTAATCTACAACGAAGTGTATCTTTAAAGATAGCCATGGTTTATTTCATAGATCGTCATAGATATGCATAACTACTAACAACCGCATTGGTGTATATAATAGTGAAGTCGCCGGATAGCCGCTCATGTCGTCAGCTACACTTTTCTGACTGTTAACCGGTGCCCATGAGAACATCAAGCAAATAAGCATTATGAAGAGCTTTAATACTGAACGTGACCATTGTGTTGCACTCTGAAAGCGGCTCCATGGACAAATGGTGACGATTCAATCAACCAAATGCTGATGCTGCTATTTGTGAGCGATTAATTTAACAAGATCGGTTACTAATGCTTCTCTCTACTCCTAAGCCCTATAGCTCAATCAATCATGGATTTGCAGTGTCGCCAATCACTCTCCAAAGCTGTAATTAACTCTCATGTCGGTCGACGAAACAAGATTGAATAGTCCACTCACTACTCACAATCCCGCAATCCATTAACCACTTTTCAATTCAGTGATTTGTGTCCCAACTATCAACTACAAACATCTTTTTATGTTGATTGGATTCTTCTTTCAGTAACTTTAATGTATATCAGTTTGATGACTTGATGAGAAGAGATAGATTTTCTCTACTAACACGCTAATAAGATTACCCTGCCATCATTCCCAAGGCCGTAATACAGGTTACTAAAATTACAATCAACCCAATCGGCTGCAGTTCGATATCCCATCCAGTGAAATAGTCGCAAGAGTCTCGATACTTAACAATATCGATACTCCAACGATTACAATTGTGTATCAAATGGTTCGTGTATCAAAGTGTCAATACAGTAACGATTCTTCCATCCGGTATTGGAACTCCTGCGACTATTTCACGGGATGGGATATCGAACTGAAACCTTACAATCTTTTTAGGATTTCACTGTTTTCCTTCTTTCAGCCAAATGGCCAAATTAGGGAAGTGATAGCCGCGAGCCGTAGCAGGTATCTGTTCAATCAGATAGATAAGCTGCGTTCTCGTAGGTCCTGTTTGTAACGGTGACCGATTAGATTGGCCAGCAAAAAAACACTGTTCTCTGCCTCAAATCACTTCCCGGTGGTTCGGAACCCACCTAAAACTGTAGCTCTGTAGGTCCAACTCATAAATCACGATCATCCAACTCATTACTCACGCACAGGTCTCAGACCTATGTGGGCTTCATCCTCAAAAAAAAAAATTCCACCTTTCTCTATCCTTCCAATCACCATCGCTCTCAAGCTTCTGGACTCCATCGCTTCATCCATCTCATTCCACCATGATCTTCTCGGCCTTCCTCATCTCCACACTCCCCCATTCACACTCTGTAACCATTCTGATCCAATCCTCATCACATGCCCTTCTCGCCTGCCCATACCAAACAAGTCTCATCTCTTCTATGCAATTATATCAGTTTTCACTTTCATTCTCCTTAAAATTTCATCATTCCTTACTCGATTCGTTCACCACTTTAACATCTTCTCCAAAACTCCATTTTCACAGTACGCACCCGATTCTTCGATCTTTTATTCGACACCCAAGCTTCTGCCTCATAATCCATGATACTCTTGACCATAGTGTTGAAAATTCCATGTTTAGTATCTCTAGCGATGTCATTGTTCCATATAACTGAATGCAGCTTCCTTATACACTTTCTAGTCTGCCCAGACCTGGAATTCATCTCCTTCTCTGTATTGGCATCTTGTATGATGATGAATCCAAGATATTTCAATTTTGAAGAACCTTTTATTTGAACTCCTTCAGCAATGATCAAATCTTTCACTAAATTATTATTGATTTTCTTTGTGGCGAAGGTGATATTGTGGAAGATATCCATAATGAATAATAAGACATGGAGTTGTCACAACCACATTTATTGAAAATAGTGAGATACAATTTTCGGTTGCTACACTATTATCAATCTCAAACAAACTGAAACTAAAGTACAGAGTAGCTTAATGTATACTAAGCACAGGCTGAGGGAGAAAGTGCCTCTGAAAGGCTGACCTTCAAACAAGAGTTTGTTTGAGATTGATAATGGTGTAACAACCAAAACTAGTATCTCATTATTTTCAATAAATTTGGTTGTGACAACTTCATGTCTTATTATTCATCAATTTATCATTTGTTACGAGGTATTTAGCTTTTTTTTAATAATTAATTTCCAGTCCAGTCTTGTCATTACAATCTACAATCTACGAGTGATAATTTTCCATAAGATTTTACATGAGACATCAAGACTTGAATATGAGGATAGATAGATTCCAGGCAATATGTGGGATATATCAATTGAACTCCAAAAAAAAATCCGAAAAAATGCAAAGCTCAAATTCTACACGGTCATGGTTGTCCCTGCTCTTTTATGTGGCTCTGAAACCTGGGCTTCTAAGAAAAAGGAATGGAGCAAGTAACAAGCAGCTGAGGTTCTAGAGATCAGTAAAGGGATGCACCAGGGCTTACAGAACAAATGTCCGTAGAGAACACAAAATATTCTTCATACCTCAAAGAGTTGGCCAGTGTGAAGTTAGCAGGACATTTGTTAGAAGGTCACAAAAAACTAAAGTTCTATTGGCAGACACAATAGTTCTACAGTTCCTGATAGTTTATAACAATAGTTCCAAGAAAATAAGAGTTATAAATAATAATTGAGTTTGAAATAATGCGCTACTAACTTCTACTCTAGAAACATATTTTTGTCAGCAGAACACGTAATATCACTCTAATCAACAAAAGGAGGAGAGTTCTGGGTAGATTTTGACCTGAAGAATAATTTGACACAGAGGTCTAGTCAATCAGGGCACTAGAAAAATATTTATGAATTTTTGAAAGTTGATAACAATAGAAAAGCTGTTTTGTCAGCAGGAGAGTTTTTGGTAGTTCTTAACCCATATTTTCATTTGAAACTAAGTTCTAGTTGATCGGGCCACTAGAAAAAATTTTATGAATTTTTATGACATTAAAAAGCTATTTTCGTCAGCAGGACATATGATTTAGTGAGAAAAGATTGAAAAAATCACATTTCCATTTCAACCTCACCAAGGAGATTACAGAACTGCAGAGTTTCAATTGATATGTATTGTTTAAAAAAAATTATTACTAATAAAAGAAGAATTTAGTAAACTTGGCATGCAATGTAATATATACTACTAGCTGGCTCGACGCGCGTTGCTGCGTTCTCGAAATTCTCCTTGATTTTATTATTCGCCACCTCCCGCTGAGGTTACATTTCAAATTAGGAAAGAAGTTGGTCTTAAAAGTTAGGCTCTTCCAGCTGATCATAGAGGCTCTGTTGTTTTCTTAATCACCACCTCTGAATAATAATTAATAATAATTTCTCTGGATGATGGAAAAAGAAGTTAGTCTTACTAACTTCTGAATGAAGAAACATTTCAAATTTAAATCTCCTACGACTAGAAGCTAGTTTTTTATTTTATTATTCGCCACCTTCCGCTGAGGCTGCATTTCAAATTTCTAGCTAGCACTTCATTGGTTAACAGATGTCATCAACCTGGCATAATTACATTTCATCATACCCAGTCATATGTTTCCTACATATTGCAAGGCTCCGACTGTGCGGTAGCCTACATGCAATAATAATAATAATAATAATATCGTGTGACCTGGCTGGCTCAGGTCTGGTGTCAGAGTTATCAGGTCGCACCTGAATAAGTTCAGGGCCTCTGACGTGACTTAACGACTGTTTTTAGGCAGCCGGGACCGACAGCTTAACGTGCAAAGTCTTTTGCTGTTCAAAGACAGCGTAAATAACGCCGCTAAGGGGCCTGCCATATGATTAAAAACTGTTGACTTCTATCAGCTGTTCCTTTAAGCTGTTTGGCCGGCAAGTTCAGTAGGTTAGGTTTATAAAATGGATTGATTAATAGTAATTATTAGCTCTTCTCTTAAAATTTATGGTCAGAAACCATCCTCAATATTCACACAACATATTCCCAAAGTTTCATGCTAATCTGTCAAGTGGTTCTGAAGTCTATAGGGAACATACATACATACATACATACATACAGACAGACATTCATTTTTATATATATAGATTATTGAATAAACATGACAGTTCTGGGTAGTTCTTAACCCATATTTTTATTCGACACTGAGTTCTTGTCGATCAAGCCTCTAGAAAAAATTTATGAAATTTTGAATTTTTATGACATTAGAAAAGCTATTTTTGTCAGCAGGACATATGTTTTAGTGAGTAAAGATTGAAAAAATCACATTTTCATTTCAACCTCACAAAGAAGATTACAGAAGGGTGAAGACCGTCTAGTGTCGCAGAACGTCTAGTGTGTCACAGCATCCAGTTTTCAAACCATCTAGTTCTCTGTGTCAGGTGGTCTAGATTGCAGACCCTCTAGTTTCTTGCGTTACGCTGTCGCAGAGCGTCTAGTTTTCAAACCGTCCAGTTCTCACTTCGTCTAGTATGCTCGGTTCCAATTAAAGTGGACTCCTCTCGCTACGCCCAGCACAGTGGCGTTCAATTTCGCCATAACATATGATTCAGTATTTCCCATCACTTCTGTCTCAATTAGCATAAAACAAGCTGATATATTGATTTGAATTGAATTCAATTGAATTGAATTTATTGCCACATAAAAAAACAGAAACATTACAAATGTCATTGTACAAAATAATTATTTGTCAATGATTTGATTACAACTCTAATGATAAGGTCCAATATAATAAGTGTCCCAATCTCAATTAATTAATACAAGGTAGAAGATTGATTTCTTAATGAATTGTTAACAACTCTGATGATAGGGTCCAATAACAAGAATTCTCTATTGAAGTACTTGAAATTTCTTGTATAAATTAGCCTAGTAATACACAGAACTTTATTCCAAGACCATCATTCTGACGGAATACTCATGGCAGTTCTTTTAAAAATATAACTACAGCATATCAATAAATTGCTCAATTGATCAAACTGAACAAAATAGATTATTTTTGTAAAAATTATGAGAAACAAACTGTTTGAAAATAACTACTGTGTAGTTATTTCAATATCTGCTATTCCTTTTAACTTTGTTTCAATAAATCACAAGTATACTGAATTGTTTCTTCTGTTTATTCCTAATCAATCCAATTCACATCATCATCATCATTTCAATGTAGCCTAAATCACAAATCATGAGTTACAACCTACTTATTTGGAATTTTTAAAAGTTCATTGCATAAATCGAGCTTGAAACAATGAAAAAGGTTAAATTAAATGATCAATATGACTAAAACATTCATGAAATATGAATAGGTTTATCAGTGTTAAAGCTTCTACGATCTTATTTCCATCAAATGAAAGAGTTAAAACGTATTGTCAAATTGCTTTATAGAGTCCTTCAAATTGCTTTAAATGCTGTTCAATATACTTAGGCATCCGGAAAGTAATACCCGTTTTGAAATTTGAAAAAACCAAGTCTTTTTGACAAACATGCTTCACATATAAACTGAAGGACTTTTTGGCAGGATATATTTTGAAAGTGACAAAGAACTGGAAGCAGCTATCACTACACTACCTCAACACTTGAGATGAGTGACTTCTTATCTTATACAAGGGTGGTCCCAGCTCTAAATTTGAGGGGGGGGGGTCATGAATGAGTTTTTGCTGACCTTTTTTGCGAAAATTCCCCTCCACCCTCTCTTTCCCAACACCCGTAAGCGTGACCAGAAATTTCTAGTGAGGGGGGTACAAACTAGCCCTCCCCCCCTCACTAACAACAATTATAATGTACTACCTCAATCAGATATTATCTTTGACTTCATTCCAAGACTCGCCACTTAAATTCATTCTAAAAATATGTTTCTTGTTGAATTACAATGCTTTTATCAAAGTAATAAATTATCATATGAATGTATGTCACAAAAGATAAAAGAAGTGAATTCGAACACAATACTATAACTTGGTGAAAGGTTCCGATAAGCCTGCCCTTAATTGTGACAGACAAACTCTATAGTCTACCTTCACAGTAGGCCCATATATCAAAGCTGTCTTTTCACAATTATGATGAAAAATATGTGGCTCTCATGCTCAAAAGGGGGTCCAGGGGCCCTCCCTCCGAAAAAGTAACCTATCTATAGCCACATTTTGATCGTTTCTAGACTTAAAATCCTCCTATTTTAACTCATTTCACGGGTTAAAGTTAATAGTGCTTGATAACTGTGAAAACTGTGCTTGAGTCATCGCCAAGGGGGTAGGGATCGGGACCGTGGAGGGATAGTGAAATGAGAGAAGCTCATATTTACTAATCTATAAAATAGAATGGGGTGAAAAATGTAGTCATATAGGCTTTACTGAGGTCATCTAGAACGATCAGATTCAACTCTTACCCATCCAATGCCCTACGAATATCATCAGTGACTCTCAGAAGGGTACTATGTCCCTCTCTAAAACCAGACTGAAAGTCACTGATCAAACCTCTAGCAATGAACTTTCTCATCTGGTCATGAACAAGAATTTCTAAAACTTTGGTAAGCACTAGGAGTTACTAATAGGCCTATAATCAGAAAGAGAAATAGGATTAGGAACTTCGTTCAAGGGGATAACAATTGAGAATTTCCAATCATCAGGGAAAACAGTCGTGAGCAGGGAAGTGTTGATTTTTTTAAATCGATAACCAATTTGAAATAAATTTCAACTGGTTTTAATCGGTTTTAAACTCGATTTGATAACTTGGAAACTGTCCATCGCCAAGAGGAAAGGGATCGGGATCTGGGGAGACCAGCTTCGCCCTTATGTCTCTTCCAGTAGATAAACGCAATTTTATCCCCCCCCCCCCATCCTGGGACCTTTCTTGCTCAAATTGGTTAGGGCTACCCTTGAATTGATATGAAACATTCTTATACTTACATAAAGATTCAAAATAAATTACAATAGCCCATTTCGACATTTCTTGGATTGGTGGGGAAAATATTTTTGTCAATAATTTACAGTACATCGAATATTATCCAGCTGATTGCACTAGGCTATCAGTATTATGGTTCATATATGGGAATTCGCCCATCAAATTCTGAATCTAAATAAAGCAGCTGATTCGATAATTGTCTTGAATACTTTTGAATGTCTCGCATAATTATTATCCAGCTGATTGTATCATGCCTTTCTATCAAGTGTAACAAAAACTATCGTACATTACACGGCTGTAAACTTTTGCCGGTTCTCGCATATTCACGTTTCTGCACTCGGCTGCGCCTCGTGCATAAACTTTCATATGCTCGACCGGCAAAACGTTACTTTCCAGCCTAGTGACGTAATATACTAATTTGAAACTGAAGTGAGAAGATTCAGAAGTACTCATAACTTCATAAAATGTGTATCACGACACAATTCAAGTCACTGTGATGATAGACTTTACTTCCTGGAAAAACTGAGTCTCAGCTCAGAAAATTGAAGTGACTTCAACCTCCTGACTGCACACAGTAAAACTCTAGACAGTTGAATAGGAGGCTATTAGATTAGTCTGTTTGGAATGGATTTTAATAATAGAAGGTACTCCAAGTCTCAAGTTATCTTGGTAGTGTAAGCTGTACATGTATGGGAATTTTGCAATTTCCTATTCGATTTCGATTCAATTTCCTATTCGAATTCGATTTCAAAATCGTTCATAATAAACTATGAGCATACTTACTATTATAAAAATTAAACTAGGCAGGAAAGTGATTTTATTTATTCCAGTTTTTTTTTTTTTTTTTTTTTTTTTGTTGATTGGAGTCTCCAAGACGTAATCTGCAAAAAAGTACACGAATCACACAAATAGATGCGAATCTCCGATGAATGATTTTTCGCCAGGCCAGATTCTGCTTTTATCAATTTCCAAACAGCTTGTTTTGGATTTTTTCACTTTTCTATAAATTTATTTACAGTTATTTTTCTAGCATTTTGCAAGTTATTCCTATAGACATTTTCTTATATTTTGGAAATAGGATTCAAAAGTAAAGTATTTCACTCCTATTCTTGTTAATATAAAAACCATTGAACTTGTTGTGGATTTATTTTTCCAGAATAAATTCAGTCTTCATTGAATTACTTGAAATTGCTATATCTTTTGTCACCCAATTTAAATTGTTTTGGCTTCACTATCTTTTCTTGCTCCTTTTCGTCTATTTTCTACTTTTGACTCGACCGTTTTGCATTCTGTCTGTTTTTAACGCATTTACGGCTGAACGCGTGAACCGATTTCTTTTAAATTTGACATGAATGTTCCTTTTAGTAATGCGCAGCGATGTATACATACGTTTTTTTTTTCAATTCTACCCTTTTGGCCTTCATTATAGTGATACATTTTTTGTAAGTAAAAGGCAATTTTCTCTCAAGAACGGTGCGCCCCTCAGAGCCTTGCGCCCTGGAGCGACTGCTCCACTCGCTCCATTATCTGTACGCCACTGAAGTAAGTGCTAGCAAAGCATGCTCTGTGAACTTGCCAATCTCAGTAACTTACTTTCTGTTATCCATTTTAACGAGATTCAGTAATCAACCTGTCTTACTCGCAAAGAAATGATGATAGAAGTGTTGGCTAGATGGAAGATGGCGAGCCGGCGTAGCCTAGTGGACTGGAGCGTCGCAACTTCAGTCTGCTATCGCTGCTCCGGTCATGGGTTCGATTCCCATTCCATCTAGCATTTATTGTATCATCATTCACCTCATTACCCACGCAAAAGTCATAGACTTATCATCAACAGAAAAAAAGATGTGGATTCAGGGTTTATTTGATATAAAACCATTGAATACTCAACTATTATATTAATATTACTATTAAACGTATTATTTATTGTAAACGCACAGCCGAAAACTTACAAAAATACATAAATACAATAATTATTGGCTACAATATTTCCAGAACAATTAATTATATACCGGTATCCTAATCCTAAATATAGGCCTACATAAACACATGTTTATATAGAAACAATTCCAATTTTGCTAGGAAGAAAGAAGTAGGCTATTTTCTGCGCTGTGTCAATAATAACTTCCGGAAGCGATAAGCAAGCATTTTTGTTTTGTTTTTCATTTTTGAAAATTTATTTTTGTTGCGTAGCCAGGATTGGATTTTTTAAAATTTAGTGGTGTAGATGCTAATCTAGACCACTTGTTTTGAATCAATTCCAAATTTGATTGAATTGGGGCTTACACTTTGATTCAATACTAATTGAGAGAATCAACTCTCGCATCATTAGTTAGACCAATAATTTGTTGAATCAAGCTGATTTTCTTTGAATTAACCTGCAATTCTTCAAACTGCTAAATTTCAAACATCATAATTAATAAATACTTATTATTGTCTATCTGATCATTTATTTCAATGTAGGCTATTTGGACAATAAAATCATAATAGATAGGAATAATGTGAAATGAAAAGTCGATGATTTGATTAGCCTGCTTGGATTCCAGTGCTGCTACCATTTTATTTGTTGAATATTAGATAGAATCCGGATTCAGTAGGATATTATGCAGTCATGTTTAGAGATAGGTGATCATCTTAGTTATTTTATTATATTTACTCAATCTTCTTGTAATGCAATGTCTTAAAGTTTTAAATTGAAATGTAGGTCCACAAATTGCATACACTGTTCCAGTAATCATGTTTTATGTGAAACCTATCATTTTAATTCAGGATACTGATTGAACTCATTGTAATATATTGTTTAGCCTATCACTTGTCATGGTTAATCTTGTTTTATTAAAATTCTATCTGATAGCAGGGTACTTTTAATTTTATTCATTTATTTATTCATTCACAAAAACCGTTATCTCCCGTTATCTCAATGACGCCTTCCATCTTGGTATATATACACTCACAACTTGCGAAAGTTCCAGACTCACAATTGTCTGCACAACCTTATTGCTGTACTAGCAGCAGCAACTGATGCTAAATTTTGGTATGAGATTGAAAAACAGTATTTGAGAAATAGAGAGGGGATGAACTAGACTAGACAGGAAATAAGCAATTACCGGCGCGACAGCCCGGCGACACTAAACAAATATTGCCGTATCGAGACTAGCCATTTTTATATAAATAATTCTACAAACTTTATGTATGACTCATCCTTTCCACCCGAACCTAAATCGCGCAAAAAAGGAAGAAATTCAGATTCCAGATTCGTGGCCACACACTAGCCCATTTATCTAAAATACTCGAAATTGAGGAAGTTCTCTTTATTAGCTGTGAAATGTATGTGTTTCAACCTTTCACCCAATAAAAAATACATTCTAGAGTGGCAGAAAAATATTTCTAGTACTGTATTATTATAACTTAATCACATTATATATGGAAAATTTCCACCATAGAATAACATCATTATTAAATGGAAGAAATGAACCGAGCTCCGCTCAGGGAGGCTGTGTTTCAAGTGTTTCATAGAAAAACATTGGACAAAACCAATTTCATTTTGCATTTGAAATCATTTCTGACTCACAAATGTTGTGCTAATCTTAAATTTTGGATAGAAAAACGGTATACAGATACAGAAATTGCTCACTTAATGTAATAGGATTCTACTCTTGCTACCTAGGTTTTTGATTCACTTGAATAAAACTACATCCTTCATTTTTTCTATCATTGAGATCCACTGAAATACTGTATCACAAACTCATAAAAAAGTTATCAAAACAGTTTGATCCTTTTTACTTGTTCGTTACCTTTGCGCAACGGGGTCGGTGGGGGCCTTATCAACTGTCAATTTTCAATGGTCTCAATATTCAGTTCAATGAAAGTTATATAGAGCTCACTGTGATTCCGTAAAACAAATACAGTATGACTTAGTTATAACATAATTTATTGTCAATATTATTGACGCTGTATCAGAGTGAAACTGTAGAAGGGCTACCAATTCATCAATAACACAGGAGAAATAAAAAGTTACGATTTTTCATTAAATACATACTTTATTCAAATACCTACTCAATATGTTGAATTCGATTTGAGGGTTTTCATTTCGAGTCTTCCTTCATGAACACAATCTAGCAGAAACAGGATTCTACAAACATTTCATTTATTAAAAAATTCACCAAAACTCTTGGTAAAAAATCATACTGGCTTAAATTCAGACATAATAATTATGAGCTAATTATAGGCTATTGTGCTTCTATAATAATTTTTCATCATTGCACATCGCTGTACAATCCAGAAAAACATGTAGCCTACAATAGTTTTTGGATTTAGACAAAGAAGATAGGGAACTTGTGCTTGCTTGTACAGAATGATTCATCATGAATCCTTGTCCTACTTGTCTAGCCTGTGTACCGAGACTTCTCCATTCCGGGGGTCCGGTCCACTCAAAATTCCTTGAATGGTAAATGAAATAAATTCACTTGAAAACACTACCGACTCATATCAAGAACTTATTTTTGAGTAGTGGATGGTTCTATGATTGCTAACGTGTTCTACTCAACGATTTCTATGGGGCTACATAAATATTTATGTATAGAAATCGTTGGGTCTTCCTAGCAATAGAAGATAAGTCACGTAATACTCGTGACAGCGGTTAAAACGGTGACCGTTTGACTGTTTTCAACTTTTCCAGAAAGATTACAGAAAGACCATCTCTGCAGACAGCATATCAAATCATATTGTGAATATGTCAAGATCTAAAGCTGACAAGTGCCATTCCAAGAGGATAAAGAAGAACCTTGAAAGCCTCAAAGCTACATGTGAAGTGTCCTCTGAGTTCACTAGTTCATTCACACCAGAAGAAGTCACCAATGCCCTCGCCATGTTGAAGAAGGGCAAAGCACCTGGATTTGATGGCATACATATAGAATTTCTCATTCACTGTGGTACTCGTGCAAGGAGATGATGATTCCCGAATGGGAATCGGTACCCAAAAGTTTTATTATTTTTTTTTTCTAATTAATTATCATCAGAAAATTGTATTTGATATATGAATTTGGGGTGCCTTGAAAAGCTGAAGAAGAAGATGGCGTCTTCCAATTGCAGGAATTTGTGCATTTGATTTATCTTGAGTGGTTAAAAAGTTCAAAATTTTTGTGATTTTTAGCTCTCGTGAAAATGGGAATTTTTGAGATTGAAAAGATTGCATTGAATCAACTTTGACTCACCCATTTCAGGATAGAATAGGTTTAATTGGATTGGTTAAGGTTAGCCTTAAATTCAAGGTTAAAGAAAAACTTCACTAAAAATTTTATTATTATTTTTCCCCAATTAATTGTGATCGAAAATTTGTACTTGATACATGAATTTGATGTGCCTTGAAAAGCTGAAGAAGAAGATGGCGTCTTCCAATTGCAGGAATTTGTGCATTTGATTTATCTTGAGTGGTTAAAAAGTTCAAAATTTTTGTGATTTTTAGCTCTCGTGAAAATGGGAATTTTTGAGATTGAAAAGATTGCATTGAATCAACTTTGACTCACCCATTTCAGGATAGAATAGGTTTAATTGGATTGGTTAAGGTTAGCCTTAAATTCAAGGTTAAAGAAAAACTTCACTAAAAATTTTATTATTATTTTTCCCCAATTAATTGTGATCGAAAATTTGTACTTGATACATGAATTTGATGTGCCTTGAAAAGCTGAACAAGATGGCGTCTTCTAATTCAAATTCCCTTCAGGGGTTAAAAAGTTCAAATTTTTTCGTGATTTTTAGCTCCCGTGAAAATGGAAATTTTCGAGATATGATAGATTGCGTTGATTCGACTTAAACTCACCTATTTTAGGTTTGGTTAGGTTTAATTAGGTTGGTTCAGGTTAAGGTTAAATTTGAGGTTAAAGAAAACTGGTCCAGAATCGGTATTTTCCCCCTACTACTACTAATGATCTACTTAATGATAATTAATTTTTTTTTATTTATTTTTTTTTATTTTATTCATCGGGAGTGTTTGATACATGCAATTGGAACGTCTTGGTGAGCTGCATAAATTTATGCATTTAATTTCAAATAAAAATTTTTAGAATCTGTTTATTTAACCCTCGTTAGTTAACCACCGTTAAAATTTAATCACCGTTAAAATTTAACCACCGTTAAAATTTAACCGTGCTGTTAAATTATGTTTGTCTATGTTAAATTAAGTAATGTTTAACCCCGTTGAAATTTAACCGCCGTTAAAATTTAACCGTGGCTAGTTAACCGCCGTTAAACTGGCCCAGAACTCTTAGTCTGCCCTACTAGCGGTCGCAATAACTAGTCTGTCAACTGTGATTTGTGTAGTGTATGTGGTTTGTATTATTTATACTTTATTCGTGATTTTTTTTTTTTAATGAAAAGAAACGGGCTGAAGCCCCCCCCCCCCAAAACCTCCAGAGTGTAAATTTTTTCCAATCAAACCTCCAGTTTGAAGCTCGTAAAATATTCATTATAGCAAGAATTACCCAATTCCACTACTAAATCTTCAATTGTAACATTAGATCCCATATTTCTATAAGAGGAAAACTAATCGTCAGATAAAAACTTTAGAAAAACATCTCTTTTTACAGTGTGGAATTCACACAAAGTTTATCTATTAAATCTTGATGAAACATTAGTTCATTGAAAAATTTGTATCTTATTAAAGCTCCCACATTAATTTTCATTATTAAAAAGTGAATAACATGACCGTAATACCGGAATAATACTAGGTCTATGTTCCTTGACAAACTGTTGAACACACCAGATTCAGCCATAATTCAATCAAAATTTTCCAATATACCTTAAATTTAAGTTAATTTTATCGCCGATATGGTTCAAAGCACTAGTAAAGCTACTATTTTTTATTTCCCAATCATATGAATAGTTCGGGTATGATTGATTATGAACAATTCAAAAGCTTTCACAATACTTGTTTTCAGTTCACCTCTACCCCCCCCCCCCCCCACCCACTATCATATCATCAGTAGCAAACCAGCCACCCCCAAAAACATTTTCTGGATCCGCCACTGTACGCAGATATTGTTTTCGTCTATGGTTTTGCCAATGGAAATAGTCGGGCAGCTAAACCTGAATATGAAAGACGATTTCCGAATAGAAGAACACCTACTTACGAATCATTTGTATTGTTACGGGTTCTATGTCTAAAATAACGCTGGCAACACTTAAATTTATCATTATATAAATTTATCTTAATATATATAATTTTTTTGAAGTATGTTTCATTCATTTTTAAAAATATATCTTGTTTTTGAATTTTTGTATCTACCTTTCTTTCTCTTGCAAAACAATTAATGCTGAATCCTTCTCTAAGACTGGAGTAAAATTCCACTGAAATTTAGTCATTGCAGAACAAAACGGTCGCAGCACAGTCGGCGCACAGTCCTATATGTGTGAATGATAGCGACACAGCACGGTCGATGCACGGTCGTAACACAGTCGGCGCACAGTCCTATATGTGTGAATCAACCTTAACTGAACTACTTAACTGTCACACTTGTTTACCATGTCGAATTACAGACAAGACTGAACTAATTTACACAAATGCGTTCGCCTTAAATAGGTTTTTCAAATATCGAGCAATTTCTACATTTTTCTATCATCTTCTGAACAAATAAATCAAGGAAACTGGAACCTTCTACAATATTCGATAAGACTCCATTAATTTCTAATCGAACAAATAGAACATTCTACTAATTACCAAGTAAACACTATAAAAGTGTCAAAAGCAGTGTAATTAATGACTTAAAAGTAAACATTTACATAGCAGATAACACCGAGAACCATTGTCTCTTCTTTCTTTCTATTCTCTCCAATTTCACATTCGCTACAGTATCGTTATTCAATAACTTACGAACAAATGGATCTTTTCCATCCGTTACCGTACTTGTTCGAGTGAACGTCCTGTAATGGCTGTAATACAGGCTGTATGCAAACGAGATAATATCATTGACATGATACAGCGTAGTCCTCAACTTAGTACTCGCCGACTTTCTAATAGATTAAACATAAGTCGAGAGAACATTGAAAGAAAACAACTTTTATCCATATCATTTACAAAGAGTTCAAAATCCAAGTGTTGATTTAATTAAAAATTAATTTTTTAAACTTTTTGTTTGTTTATTATCAACCTATTTTACACCATTCTGAAATCGTTCATAATAAACTATGAGCATACTTACTATTATAAAAATTAAACTAGGCAGGAAAGTGATTTTATTTATTCCAGTTTTTTTTTTTTTTTTTTTTTTTTTTGTTGATTGGAGTCTCCAAGACGTAATCTGCAAAAAAGTACACGAATCACACAAATAGATGCGAATCTCCGATGAATGATTTTTCGCCAGGCCAGATTCTGCTTTTATCAATTTCCAAACAGCTTGTTTTGGATTTTTTCACTTTTCTATAAATTTATTTACAGTTATTTTTCTAGCATTTTGCAAGTTATTCCTATAGACATTTTCTTATATTTTGGAAATAGGATTCAAAAGTAAAGTATTTCACTCCTATTCTTGTTAATATAAAAACCATTGAACTTGTTGTGGATTTATTTTTCCAGAATAAATTCAGTCTTCATTGAATTACTTGAAATTGCTATATCTTTTGTCACCCAATTTAAATTGTTTTGGCTTCACTATCTTTTCTTGCTCCTTTTCGTCTATTTTCTACTTTTGACTCGACCGTTTTGCATTCTGTCTGTTTTTAACGCATTTACGGCTGAACGCGTGAACCGATTTCTTTTAAATTTGACATGAATGTTCCTTTTAGTAATGCGCAGCGATGTATACATACGTTTTTTTTTTCAATTCTACCCTTTTGGCCTTCATTATAGTGATACATTTTTTGTAAGTAAAAGGCAATTTTCTCTCAAGAACGGTGCGCCCCTCAGAGCCTTGCGCCCTGGAGCGACTGCTCCACTCGCTCCATTATCTGTACGCCACTGAAGTAAGTGCTAGCAAAGCATGCTCTGTGAACTTGCCAATCTCAGTAACTTACTTTCTGTTATCCATTTTAACGAGATTCAGTAATCAACCTGTCTTACTCGCAAAGAAATGATGATAGAAGTGTTGGCTAGATGGAAGATGGCGAGCCGGCGTAGCCTAGTGGACTGGAGCGTCGCAACTTCAGTCTGCTATCGCTGCTCCGGTCATGGGTTCGATTCCCATTCCATCTAGCATTTATTGTATCATCATTCACCTCATTACCCACGCAAAAGTCATAGACTTATCATCAACAGAAAAAAAGATGTGGATTCAGGGTTTATTTGATATAAAACCATTGAATACTCAACTATTATATTAATATTACTATTAAACGTATTATTTATTGTAAACGCACAGCCGAAAACTTACAAAAATACATAAATACAATAATTATTGGCTACAATATTTCCAGAACAATTAATTATATACCGGTATCCTAATCCTAAATATAGGCCTACATAAACACATGTTTATATAGAAACAATTCCAATTTTGCTAGGAAGAAAGAAGTAGGCTATTTTCTGCGCTGTGTCAATAATAACTTCCGGAAGCGATAAGCAAGCATTTTTGTTTTGTTTTTCATTTTTGAAAATTTATTTTTGTTGCGTAGCCAGGATTGGATTTTTTAAAATTTAGTGGTGTAGATGCTAATCTAGACCACTTGTTTTGAATCAATTCCAAATTTGATTGAATTGGGGCTTACACTTTGATTCAATACTAATTGAGAGAATCAACTCTCGCATCATTAGTTAGACCAATAATTTGTTGAATCAAGCTGATTTTCTTTGAATTAACCTGCAATTCTTCAAACTGCTAAATTTCAAACATCATAATTAATAAATACTTATTATTGTCTATCTGATCATTTATTTCAATGTAGGCTATTTGGACAATAAAATCATAATAGATAGGAATAATGTGAAATGAAAAGTCGATGATTTGATTAGCCTGCTTGGATTCCAGTGCTGCTACCATTTTATTTGTTGAATATTAGATAGAATCCGGATTCAGTAGGATATTATGCAGTCATGTTTAGAGATAGGTGATCATCTTAGTTATTTTATTATATTTACTCAATCTTCTTGTAATGCAATGTCTTAAAGTTTTAAATTGAAATGTAGGTCCACAAATTGCATACACTGTTCCAGTAATCATGTTTTATGTGAAACCTATCATTTTAATTCAGGATACTGATTGAACTCATTGTAATATATTGTTTAGCCTATCACTTGTCATGGTTAATCTTGTTTTATTAAAATTCTATCTGATAGCAGGGTACTTTTAATTTTATTCATTTATTTATTCATTCACAAAAACCGTTATCTCCCGTTATCTCAATGACGCCTTCCATCTTGGTATATATACACTCACAACTTGCGAAAGTTCCAGACTCACAATTGTCTGCACAACCTTATTGCTGTACTAGCAGCAGCAACTGATGCTAAATTTTGGTATGAGATTGAAAAACAGTATTTGAGAAATAGAGAGGGGATGAACTAGACTAGACAGGAAATAAGCAATTACCGGCGCGACAGCCCGGCGACACTAAACAAATATTGCCGTATCGAGACTAGCCATTTTTATATAAATAATTCTACAAACTTTATGTATGACTCATCCTTTCCACCCGAACCTAAATCGCGCAAAAAAGGAAGAAATTCAGATTCCAGATTCGTGGCCACACACTAGCCCATTTATCTAAAATACTCGAAATTGAGGAAGTTCTCTTTATTAGCTGTGAAATGTATGTGTTTCAACCTTTCACCCAATAAAAAATACATTCTAGAGTGGCAGAAAAATATTTCTAGTACTGTATTATTATAACTTAATCACATTATATATGGAAAATTTCCACCATAGAATAACATCATTATTAAATGGAAGAAATGAACCGAGCTCCGCTCAGGGAGGCTGTGTTTCAAGTGTTTCATAGAAAAACATTGGACAAAACCAATTTCATTTTGCATTTGAAATCATTTCTGACTCACAAATGTTGTGCTAATCTTAAATTTTGGATAGAAAAACGGTATACAGATACAGAAATTGCTCACTTAATGTAATAGGATTCTACTCTTGCTACCTAGGTTTTTGATTCACTTGAATAAAACTACATCCTTCATTTTTTCTATCATTGAGATCCACTGAAATACTGTATCACAAACTCATAAAAAAGTTATCAAAACAGTTTGATCCTTTTTACTTGTTCGTTACCTTTGCGCAACGGGGTCGGTGGGGGCCTTATCAACTGTCAATTTTCAATGGTCTCAATATTCAGTTCAATGAAAGTTATATAGAGCTCACTGTGATTCCGTAAAACAAATACAGTATGACTTAGTTATAACATAATTTATTGTCAATATTATTGACGCTGTATCAGAGTGAAACTGTAGAAGGGCTACCAATTCATCAATAACACAGGAGAAATAAAAAGTTACGATTTTTCATTAAATACATACTTTATTCAAATACCTACTCAATATGTTGAATTCGATTTGAGGGTTTTCATTTCGAGTCTTCCTTCATGAACACAATCTAGCAGAAACAGGATTCTACAAACATTTCATTTATTAAAAAATTCACCAAAACTCTTGGTAAAAAATCATACTGGCTTAAATTCAGACATAATAATTATGAGCTAATTATAGGCTATTGTGCTTCTATAATAATTTTTCATCATTGCACATCGCTGTACAATCCAGAAAAACATGTAGCCTACAATAGTTTTTGGATTTAGACAAAGAAGATAGGGAACTTGTGCTTGCTTGTACAGAATGATTCATCATGAATCCTTGTCCTACTTGTCTAGCCTGTGTACCGAGACTTCTCCATTCCGGGGGTCCGGTCCACTCAAAATTCCTTGAATGGTAAATGAAATAAATTCACTTGAAAACACTACCGACTCATATCAAGAACTTATTTTTGAGTAGTGGATGGTTCTATGATTGCTAACGTGTTCTACTCAACGATTTCTATGGGGCTACATAAATATTTATGTATAGAAATCGTTGGGTCTTCCTAGCAATAGAAGATAAGTCACGTAATACTCGTGACAGCGGTTAAAACGGTGACCGTTTGACTGTTTTCAACTTTTCCAGAAAGATTACAGAAAGACCATCTCTGCAGACAGCATATCAAATCATATTGTGAATATGTCAAGATCTAAAGCTGACAAGTGCCATTCCAAGAGGATAAAGAAGAACCTTGAAAGCCTCAAAGCTACATGTGAAGTGTCCTCTGAGTTCACTAGTTCATTCACACCAGAAGAAGTCACCAATGCCCTCGCCATGTTGAAGAAGGGCAAAGCACCTGGATTTGATGGCATACATATAGAATTTCTCATTCACTGTGGTACTCGTGCAAGGAGATGGTTGGCAGAGTTTTTCACAGACATCTTACACAGAGGAAGCCTGCCAGCACAACTAATGAAGGCAAAGGTTATTGCCATACTAAAGCCAGGGAAATCAGCTGATAAAGCAGAGAACTATCGCCCAATCTCACTGCTCAGTGCTTGCTATAAGTTGCTGGAACGTCTCCTATATAATAGAATAAGCAGTACTTTGATGAAAGAAGTCCCAGTAGAGCAAGCTGGCTTCAGGCCAAACCGTAACTGTGTGGATCAATTACTGTCATTAACTACCTTTATTGAGTCAGGATATGAGAGGAGATTAAAGACTGGAGCGGTATTTGTGGACCTGTCAGCTGCCTACGACACTGTCTGGCGAAAAGGACTCATTTATAAGCTATTAAAAATATTAAAGTGCAAAACTACAGTCCGCTTGATGAATAGTATGCTCTCCAACCGCAGATTCCAGGTGAAATTGAATGATGACACAAGCAAGACAAGGATATTAAACAATGGGCTTCCACAAGGATCAGTACTGGCTTCTCTCCTTTTCAATGTCTACATTCATGACCTGCCTGACACAATATCCAAAAAATTTGGATATGCAGATGACTTGGCTATAGCCACTCAAAATTCAAATGTAGCTACTCTGGAGAGAGTCCTAGAGGGGGATCTTGAGAGCCTAAGTAGTTATTTTTCAAAGTGGCGACTCAAACCCAGCCTTTCCAAGACTGAAGTCTGTTGTTTCCACTTGAATAACAGACAGGCAAATATGGAGTTGAAAGTAAACTTCAGAAATTCAACTCTGCCTTTCAACAAATATCCTAAATACCTTGGTGTAACCCTGGATAGAACCCTATCTTTCAAGAACCATCTCATAGGTCTTTCCTCCAAATTGAACACACGAAACAACATCATACAAAAGCTGGCTGGTACATTATGGGGTGCATCTGCCCAGGTGCTGCGTGTTTCAGCCTTATCTCTCGTTTATGCCACAGGCGAATACAGCTCTGCCGTCTGGTTGTATAGTGCCCATGCAGCTAAAATTGATACGGTTCTTAATCAAACCATGCGCATAATATCAGGCACAATAAGATCAACCCCAACATACTGGCTTCCTGTATTAAGTAGTATTGAGCCTCCTGGTGCTCGCAGGCAGAAAGCACTGGTACGGGAGAGTAGCAAGCTGTCCATGAACTCTGACCATCCCATCCATGGGTATCTAAATAGCTGTGATTTCAGGCGTTTAAAGTCACGATTTCCACCTGTGGTGACTGGCCGTTTCTTACAAGAACCTCAAATCACAGCCCAATGGAGAGAGAAATGGAAAGGCTTGATGTCTCCTGAATGGCATTGCATGCTTGAGTCGAGGCAGCCCCCTGGTGGTTTTGATTTACCACGTAAGCTGTGGTGTGCTCTGAATAGGGTTCGCACCAGTCATGGTAGGTGTGGGGAGGCTTATGCTAGATGGGGTGTAAGAGAGAGTAGCGAGTGTGACTGTGGAGAGGTCAGTCAGTCAATCAGGCATATAACCTTCCACTGCCCCAAGAGGGCTTTTCATGGCACTATCGAGGACTTTGCTGTCGCCTCTCCGGCGGCAGTGGCTTGGTTGAAACAGCTGGATCTAGAAATTTAATTCCTTGACAATGTGACTATTCACAGCTATTTATTGTACAATTTTTTTTTTTTTAATGTATCCTAGATGTTATCTACTATAGTTAAAATTGATGTTTATTGAACGGCCATACGATAACAACAACAACAAACAACTTTTCCAGCTGCTCTGATATTGTTTACAGCCATTTACCTTTGTAGCTGAGACTGTAGGTTCTCTCATCTTTCATCAACATCAATCACATTACACATGCACAAGCTTTAAACTTTTGTGGATACTATCCTCCACAAAAAACTGCTAAAAATCAGTTTTTGAGAGTTCATTTCCCAAAACTTTCCCCCCCAATCCCTCTCCTATTGATTGCAGCATTTTCCTGTTAAGACATGATATAGATATTCATTATGGCAATGATAGTGAAAACATAATTTCCAATGTCTATTGATTTTGAAATCAAATGATTTATGTACGTACAGCTTCCATAATTCGTGAAATTTTTTGAGAAGAAAACCCTGCATGTTCAAAAATAATTAAAAATGAGACTTGATAGACAAATATTCCTGCAATATGGATAGATTAATAAAAAATAAAGAGCATGAATTAGGAATTATGAAATCAATAAGAAATATTTCTTTATGTAGAGATATCCAAAGCTACTCGTATTTGAAAAATCGATTTGAATTTATGATTTTCAGTTAGAGCTGAAATCAACGTAATTCAATTCTGACATATGATATAGAATATAATGTCTCTAACTGACTCTAACCAAAGGCAGGCTCAACGGAGCCTTTCCCTTAATTGTAAGTTATTATAATATAAATAGTTATTCTTATTGTAAGTTATTGAAAGTATTTGCAGTATATTTATCCAGTGTAGGCTATAGGATAGTAATTATCCACGGCATTGTATATTTCTGTTATAAATTAAGCTAAATATTGCTGTAGGCCTATATTGAAAACGTTGTATACTGTACATCAAAATGAAACTTTGTAAATATAGCGCTATAGCAATTAATAACATTGAAAGAATAACAGTGAATAACTGTAGAAGAAAAACTAAATCGTTAAACAACTTGAAAGGAACTAAGTGCTTAGTTTTATTTATCCAACTTGTAAACTCTGCTCCTAATTCAAAGAGAAGAAGGTTCACCTTATAGAGATAAAAGTTTGAAATATAAACTCAAGATAAGATCTCTATCTACAACTTTCCCACTTTTAAAACTTTCCATGAAAATGGGAAAAATTCTCTATTAGAGTTTTTTTTCAGTTCACATTTCAAAATTTTTGAAACATTTTAAAAGCTGAACGACTGCTTCAAATTGATGTTTTTTTGCATTGTTGGGATCACGTAATACCATTTGTCAAGTGTACCAAAATTTTTTTTTTCGTTGGAATTCAGATAGTGAAATGGCATTGTGAAACGATATGGAATAATTAGAACGTGTGATTACAGCTGGCGGGCTCTATTTTAGTCGGTAGCTGACTGTACCGGCCTGGCTGCTATGGAACCTAGTCGATATGAAATATAGAGGAAGTGAGACGCTAGTCGATGTGAATACTAGACGATCTGAGACGATCAGCGCATGATACTTCCAGCCGTCTCACATACTCCAGATTCGTTTTAAAATAGCACCTAGACGATCTGAAATCTAGACGATGTGAGATACTCCCTTACAGAACTGCAGAGTTCCAATTGATATTGTATCGTTTAAAAAAAATTATGACTAATAAAAAAAAAAAATTAATAAACTCATCAGGCAATGTAATATACACTATTATTGAAGGAACATGAGAGTTCTGGGTAGTTCTTGACCAAGATTTTTATTTGACACTGAGTTCTAGTCGTCCGGAAATGCTTTGTTAGGGAGTTACGGCTAATGAAAGATTTCCCCCGATTTCCTAGGAAACTATGAAAAAAAGCCAAACTGATTTTTTTATGGCGTTAAGTTAGGTGTTAGATCTATTGGATTTTATGTAAAATGAACTGAAAAATTGAATAAAACACGTCCCAGACCTCTAGAATCACTCATATTTGAGATATCAGACAAAATATGCAAAATTTGGTCTCGAAAAACATGCTTCATTTAGATTTGATTCACATTAACTTCGTTAAATGGGTAATAAACACAGAAACTTTATGAACAAAACTTGTAGTAAATTTAATTCCGAAGAGAATGGTGTAAAATAGGTTGATAATAAACAAACAAAAAGTTTAAAAAATTAATTTTTAATTAAATCAACACTTGGATTTTGAACTCTTTGTAAATGATATGGATAAAAGTTGTTTTCTTTCAATGTTCTCTCGACTTATGTTTAATCTATTAGAAAGTCGGCGAGTACTAAGTTGAGGACTACGCTGTATCATGTCAATGATATTATCTCGTTTGCATACAGCCTGTATTACAGCCATTACAGGACGTTCACTCGAACAAGTACGGTAACGGATGGAAAAGATCCATTTGTTCGTAAGTTATTGAATAACGATACTGTAGCGAATGTGAAATTGGAGAGAATAGAAAGAAAGAAGAGACAATGGTTCTCGGTGTTATCTGCTATGTAAATGTTTACTTTTAAGTCATTAATTACACTGCTTTTGACACTTTTATAGTGTTTACTTGGTAATTAGTAGAATGTTCTATTTGTTCGATTAGAAATTAATGGAGTCTTATCGAATATTGTAGAAGGTTCCAGTTTCCTTGATTTATTTGTTCAGAAGATGATAGAAAAATGTAGAAATTGCTCGATATTTGAAAAACCTATTTAAGGCGAACGCATTTGTGTAAATTAGTTCAGTCTTGTCTGTAATTCGACATGGTAAACAAGTGTGACAGTTAAGTAGTTCAGTTAAGGTTGATTCACACATATAGGACTGTGCGCCGACTGTGTTACGACCGTGCATCGACCGTGCTGTGTCGCTATCATTCACACATATAGGACTGTGCGCCGACTGTGCTGCGACCGTTTTGTTCTGCAATGACTAAATTTCAGTGGAATTTTACTCCAGTCTTAGAGAAGGATTCAGCATTAATTGTTTTGCAAGAGAAAGAAAGGTAGATACAAAAATTCAAAAACAAGATATATTTTTAAAAATGAATGAAACATACTTCAAAAAAATTATATATATTAAGATAAATTTATATAATGATAAATTTAAGTGTTGCCAGCGTTATTTTAGACATAGAACCCGTAACAATACAAATGATTCGTAAGTAGGTGTTCTTCTATTCGGAAATCGTCTTTCATATTCAGGTTTAGCTGCCCGACTATTTCCATTGGCAAAACCATAGACGAAAACAATATCTGCGTACAGTGGCGGATCCAGAAAATGTTTTTGGGGGTGGCTGGTTTGCTACTGATGATATGATAGTGGGTGGGGGGGGGGGGGTAGAGGTGAACTGAAAACAAGTATTGTGAAAGCTTTTGAATTGTTCATAATCAATCATACCCGAACTATTCATATGATTGGGAAATAAAAAATAGTAGCTTTACTAGTGCTTTGAACCATATCGGCGATAAAATTAACTTAAATTTAAGGTATATTGGAAAATTTTGATTGAATTATGGCTGAATCTGGTGTGTTCAACAGTTTGTCAAGGAACATAGACCTAGTATTATTCCGGTATTACGGTCATGTTATTCACTTTTTAATAATGAAAATTAATGTGGGAGCTTTAATAAGATACAAATTTTTCAATGAACTAATGTTTCATCAAGATTTAATAGATAAACTTTGTGTGAATTCCACACTGTAAAAAGAGATGTTTTTCTAAAGTTTTTATCTGACGATTAGTTTTCCTCTTATAGAAATATGGGATCTAATGTTACAATTGAAGATTTAGTAGTGGAATTGGGTAATTCTTGCTATAATGAATATTTTACGAGCTTCAAACTGGAGGTTTGATTGGAAAAAATTTACACTCTGGAGGTTTTGGGGGGGGGGGGCTTCAGCCCGTTTCTTTTCATTAAAAAAAAAAATCACGAATAAAGTATAAATAATACAAACCACATACACTACACAAATCACAGTTGACAGACTAGTTATTGCGACCGCTAGTAGGGCAGACTAAGAGTTCTGGGCCAGTTTAACGGCGGTTAACTAGCCACGGTTAAATTTTAACGGCGGTTAAATTTCAACGGGGTTAAACATTACTTAATTTAACATAGACAAACATAATTTAACAGCACGGTTAAATTTTAACGGTGGTTAAATTTTAACGGTGATTAAATTTTAACGGTGGTTAACTAACGAGGGTTAAATAAACAGATAAAAATTTTTATTTGAAATTAAATGCATAAATTTATGCAGCTCACCAAGACGTTCCAATTGCATGTATCAAACACTCCCGATGAATAAAATAAAAAAAAATAAATAAAAAAAAATTAATTATCATTAAGTAGATCATTAGTAGTAGTAGGGGGAAAATACCGATTCTGGACCAGTTTTCTTTAACCTCAAATTTAACCTTAACCTGAACCAACCTAATTAAACCTAACCAAACCTAAAATAGGTGAGTTTAAGTCGAATCAACGCAATCTATCATATCTCGAAAATTTCCATTTTCACGGGAGCTAAAAATCACGAAAAAATTTGAACTTTTTAACCCCTAAAGGGAATTTGAATTAGAAGACGCCATCTTGTTCAGCTTTTCAAGGCACATCAAATTCATGTATCAAGTACAAATTTTCGATCACAATTAATTGGGGAAAAATAATAATAAAATTTTTAGTGAAGTTTTTCTTTAACCTTGAATTTAAGGCTAACCTTAACCAATCCAATTAAACCTATTCTATCCTGAAATGGGTGAGTCAAAGTTGATTCAATGCAATCTTTTCAATCTCAAAAATTCCCATTTTCACGAGAGCTAAAAATCACAAAAATTTTGAACTTTTTAACCACTCAAGATAAATCAAATGCACAAATTCCTGCAATTGGAAGACGCCATCTTCTTCTTCAGCTTTTCAAGGCACATCAAATTCATGTATCAAGTACAAATTTTCGATCACAATTAATTGGGGAAAAATAATAATAAAATTTTTAGTGAAGTTTTTCTTTAACCTTGAATTTAAGGCTAACCTTAACCAATCCAATTAAACCTATTCTATCCTGAAATGGGTGAGTCAAAGTTGATTCAATGCAATCTTTTCAATCTCAAAAATTCCCATTTTCACGAGAGCTAAAAATCACAAAAATTTTGAACTTTTTAACCACTCAAGATAAATCAAATGCACAAATTCCTGCAATTGGAAGACGCCATCTTCTTCTTCAGCTTTTCAAGGCACCCCAAATTCATATATCAAATACAATTTTCTGATGATAATTAATTAGAAAAAAAAAATAATAAAACTTTTGGGTACCGATTCCAGGCCAGTTTAATGGCGGTTAAATTTTAACGGTGGTTTTATCGTTGGTTGAATTTTAACGCTGGTTTTAACGACGGTTTTAATGGTGGTTATAACAGAAATTCTAGCGGAGATCAGTCACCAACTGATTTAATTTAAAAAGGGAAAAATGAGAGAAAAAGGGAAAAAATGAGAGAAAAGGGAAAAATGGGATGTTAATTGATACATGAGAGTGTTTGATATATGAATTTGGGGTGCCTTAAAAAGCTGAACAATATGGAACCATCTAATAAACTTTTATTTTAGGTGGGTTCCGAAACATTGGCGAGTTTATGAATTGCACAACTTACACCCCTTCTATTCACTTAAACATAAATTTGGTTTTCTTTTCAGTTTACATGAACATCGCTGCCTTATCATCGCAACTTTTTTTGTATATATAAAAATGGAAAGAATAATTTCATCCACCCACTCATCACCAATCTACCAACACAGCATCAACAAAAACTGTCTCTTCATAACATGGAATTCATTTGAAACAATTGATGTTAAAATATTGTTTGAAAACCTTAAACCTCATATAATTGATATAATACTTAAAGAATCTGAAAAATTCCCCAACAATATTAAATGGTATGTGAGTTTAACAGTTAAATTATAAAAGATTTCTGGTGATAAAGAGCTGTTTGTAGAACCCACGTTCCATGGACAATCGATGTCTATAATCTCAGTCCATGAGAATCTTGATAAATTCAACATACAATGGCAGGAGGCAGAGGCAAAAATTATTGAAGGATTAGATTAATTCACAAAGTTAGGGAGTGGTTGGACTATAGACATATTCAAACAATTTAATTTCAACATTGTAAGATACAGACCAATAAGTGGTTCTGGCTCATACATTCCTACTCCAGTTACAATTATAAATAGGAAAGCTGTTATAAATGTGAGAAATGAAGATGATCTCTGCTTTGTCTGGTCCATCCTCTCCTATTTCAACACTACTAAGAAATATCGAGTATCTGCGCTTAGAAATCTACAACATATGATTAATATTGAAAATTTGTGTTTCCCATTAAAACTGCAAGACATACCCAAATTTGAAAACCAAAACACAACAATATCTGTTAATGTTATTGCATATGAAGAAGAAAAATACATGTTCTATCCAATCTTTGCATTCCAACACAGAAAGAGAGAGCATACAATCACCCTGTTGTTGTTATCTAACAAAGAACAAAAACACTACACTCTTGTTAAAAATCTATCCAGACTACTATCACATCTAACAAAATATAATGGTAAAGTAGAAATTTGCCCCCACTGTTTTCAAAGATTCAATTATACAAATGCAAAACAAAATTTAGAGAAACATATTGAATTGTGCTCATCACATGATACACAATGCATTAAAATTCCACAACAAAACTCTGTTTTAAAGTTCACAAATTTCTCCTACACCCTACCCACTCCCTTCACCATACACGCCGACTTTGAATGTTTAATTAGAGATGAAGAACATATACCATGTGGTTATGGATATGTAATAGTAAATGAAAGTGGATCAATTCATTATGGACCAAGGATAGTTAGAGCATCCAACCTCTTGGAATCATCAAATTTAATAGAACAGTTTCTAGATGAATTACATAAGCATGGAAATGAATTAAAAGAGGTGTTGAGAAGACAAGTTCCAATGCAGATAACAGTAGAAGAAGAAAACAAATTTAAAATGGTAGACATGTGTTGCCTGTGTAATAAGAGCTTATTGTTTGATCGTGTGCAACATCATTCACATTCAACTGGAAAGTTTATTGGAGCTGCTCATCAATCGTGTAATCTTAATGCAGAACAGGTGAAGTTCATTCCCATAATATTCCACAATTTCACCGGTTACGATTCACACTTCATTGTTCAATCACTGAATAAATATAAAAAGAGAATAAGTTGCTTAGCTAGGACAAGTGAAAAAATAATTTCAATAACACTAAATAACACTTTGAGATTTATTGATTCACTACCATTTCTGAATTCATCTCTTTCAAAATATCTCTCAGAAAATATGTTATCAAATGCTTTCCAACTGATTTCAGCACATTTTCCAAATAATACAAATTTACTCTTGAAAAAACAAATCTACCCATACGAATATATGGATTGTTTTGAGAAATTTGAAGAAACACAATTACCTTCCCGGGAAAAGTTCTACAACAAACTAACCGATTCAGATGTAAGTGAGAATGACTATCAAAATGCTATAACTGTTTGGAATGCATTCAACTTGAAAAATCTTGGTCAATTTCACTATCTCTACCTAACCACTGATATACTCTTACTCACCGATATATTTCAATCTTTCAGATCAACATTCCAGAAAACCTACAGTCTTGATCCATCCCACTTTTATTCCCTACCACACTATTCATGGAATGCAATGTTGAAAATGACTGGAATTGAACTTGAACTTTTGAGTGATCCAGACATGCACCTATTTGTAGAGTCCGGCATTCGCAGAGGTTTAAGTGTAGCGGTATACACCGCTAACATCAATGGTAAGGGAGATACAATAGTTTTTCCACCGCTAGAGTGCAGCATTATACTGTATATAAATTGAAGCAGATTTGTTTTATGTCAGTTGGTGAATAACCATGCTATCGAGCAGAACATCATCATCTTGTGATTCTCTATCAACAATATTTGAGGATTTTCTACCGGTGAAAGAAGACATGGGTGAAATTTGTTCTTTGAGACCTTCAAGGAAGAAGTTGTATAGCGACGCTGCAGTACAATGCAATCTGGATAAGGAGGAGGATAATTCTTTGACTGATGATATTTGCAGTGGCTTGGAGGAGCAGGCGGAGGAGGAGAAGTTAGCAAAGGAGGATTCAAACAACAAACATGTCAGGTTTGATGATTCATTTGCTGTAGTTGAATTTCATGGTTTCAAAGATGAATACAATCAGTTTATTGTGAAGGAATTTGCCATGATTGATCTGAAAAATACTTATGTAATTTTACATTTTAAACCACCATTTCCAAAATCAGACCTATCATGGAAAGCATATTGTGATGTATGCTGGTTAGAATTTTACCATCACAAAATAAAGTGGGAATTTGGTAGTGTTGATTATTCTGATGATATAATAAGGTCTTGTCTCAGAAATTATGATAGAATCTATACAAATAATTCAAAGATTGTTTCCTTCGACTAGAACGCCAAGACAAGAAAAGGTAGGAAAAGGGCTGAATTTTTTTTAAATGTATCAAACCATCGACAGTATGTTCATTTTGATGAACCAGATGAAATTGTAGACAGATTACAAATATTATTAGCCTCCAAAGAAGCAGGTAATAACTCACATTCTGTGGAAATAAATAGTATAATTCAGGAGTTATGTGAATTACATATTATTTATTAGCAGACTGTTTTGTGCTGTCATTACGAACGTTGCGCAGGCTGGAACCAGTTTTTGTTAGGTCAATAATGACAGCACGAAATGGAGTTGAAGTGGTGCTATAGGCTGATTCAACTTAAGAATTCAGTATTGTTTAAATGGAGGCTTTCTATCCTTGTTAATCATAAGGCAGTTACCAATGTATCTGTCCCACTCGCACTGACCAATGTTGTCGCACTTGTAGTGCTTGATCTTGACTTTCAGCAGTGACTGTACCGCTCGTAACACAAACAAATCCAGTGATAGCAAACAATGGGTCATACACCTACAAACTACAAAATTTTGGAATGTGTGAAGATAATTAATTTTTTTTTTCATGTTTGATATCTATTTTGTGTATACAAAGTAGAGTTAAAATTTTATCGAAATCGACCAACTTTCAAAATTGTAGACCTCTATTGAAGTTTTTTCAGCGGCTAAGTTACCGGCTGACACTTTCCATGAAATTTTTACTGCTGATTGAATCTTATTGTCCTCTTTTAAATCAACAAATTATTAAGATTCATGTTTCAAACACAATAAATTCAAGAAAGGATATTCTCAAGAATACTAAATTGTTACTTTGTTACTGGATGTTAAATGAATTGTTAATTGACTGAATTGTCAATTGTTACTGGATGTCTCCAGTGAAATCTATAACATTGAAAGGGAATTGAAAATATTAATTAAGTTGAACATATTTGACAATTTTATAATTGTAAAAACCAATAACTTCATCATGGATAAGTTTAAAGTACGTTAAAACGTATCAGTTGCCATAAAATGATAACTAACATTAAACAGAATCTTTGTCAGCGTTGATGGCACAATCAACATTTCATGTAAATAAATAATTTGATATTTAAAATGTAAATATCATGTTCTCGTAAAAATGACACTGGAACTGAACTGAGCCGGACGTGACTAATTGTTATTTATAATTGAAGCCTACTTGAGATGGCTGGAGTACAGTCCCAACATTCAAAGTAGGTGTTGATTGCTCTGTTTAGTGATAGCACATACACTTGGCAACAATGCTCTCCATTTAAAGAATACTGAATTCTTAAGGTGAATCGGCCTATAGCCGCTTCATTGATGTGAGTCAGTTCGCCGATAGTTTTTGGCTAGTATAGGTTGAATTCATGTTCATTCAAAACAGAAACAGTTCAGTGGCAGCAACTACAAGCAAATCGAATACACGCTTCTCACCAAATATGGTGGTGGTGGTGGTGGTGGTAAGCCACTTTTAATGATACTTGGACATATTTGGTTGCAAATAGGCTCAAGAATGCAGACGGGGGTCCCACACATGGGGGCGGCGCCCAAGGGTCAGTTGCTAATTAAAAAAACATTCCCTTTCCTAAACAAAACCGGTTCCCCCACTCCAACACATGTAGCCAATGGCAGGCCTTGTTTTATTACAAAATGGCCGATTTTCCCCACTCCAGGCTCAAGAACGCGGACGGGGGGCCTGCGGTCGGGGGCGGCGCCCAAGGGTCAGTTGCTAGATAAAAAACATTCCCTTTCCCCAACAAAACCGGTTCCTCACTCCAACACGTGCGGCCAATGGCGTGCAGTCTTGGTCTACAAAATGGCCGATTTTCCCCACTCCAGGGGCGTGGTCTTCTCCCATTGGTTAGGGGGCGTGGCTTATTTAATACTGCTCTGTGATTGGTTAGGCTCAACTCTCTAGTCATCACTACTTGTATGATATTCAAGAAACTTGGATGTCTCCTCTGGTTTATGGTATATTTGCTGTTCAAGTTCAGCATTTTTGATACGATCATACAATTATTTAATTAAGAGAACTTGATAATGCTATAGCATTTACATCACATCAAGAATAGTACTTCTCAGGTATTCAAATTATTTTATTCATCTATAAATTCACTTCAACTAGTTTCCAAGTACTATGTAAGATTAAATATTCAATTTTTTATGTAAATTAGTTGGAGAAAAAGAAATGAAATTCCAGTATGTTATGTTATGTTATGTTATGAAGGGACGGATTCAAAGATTCAAAGATCCTCACACATCAACCTAAGCTTATTGTGTGTCCCTAGTATGTTAGTTGGGCAAACCAATACCTGTGCCCTTTACAAGATCCAGGAGTTTTTTCCCTATGCTAACGTCCCATTCATCACCTGGTTGTTTGCAGCCAAACAGAGCCCTTCTCCTTGCCCCGAGTCTCTCACAATCCAGTATGATGTGCTTGGCAGTCTCTTCAGACTGATTGCAGAGCCTACACATCTGACTTTCATTTCTGAGTCCAATTGTGTGGAGATGTTTCCTGAAGTGGCCATGTCCAGTTATCAGAGCAATCAACTGCTTGACCTGACCTCTACCCAGCCTCACCAGCCAGTTGGTGAAGTAGGAGCTTGTGTCTGCTAGCAGCCTTTTGCTAGGTCAAATCCCTCTCTGAGGAAGAACTGGCAGAAAGCAGCCGAGGCTGCTTTACTGTGATGTAAATTGATCTGAAGGACCCTGGGCATTGTCCTTGACTGTTGATTCAAATCGTGGAACCTGCCCTGATGGGGTGGAACCTGATAGGTTTGAGGGCAAGGCAACTTCTGGAGTTACCTTGAGGTTTGGTTCTGGTTCGTATTTGGAAATGCATGTGGTTCCCACGAGCAGCTAGGGAAGTGGAGTCAACCCGGACAGAGCCCCACATGCCCGGGCAAGGCTACATACTGCAGGAGGTCGCCTGGTGTCCTGCAGGCACCGTTAGATAGAGGAAAGGGTGGAGGGAGGGGCTGGGATGAAGAGCAGGATAAAGGATAGGTTTCTAGGATAATAAGGTCAACGGACAGTTGCCCTTTTAGTCGCCTCTTACGACAAGCAGGGATACTGTGGGTGCAATTCTACTACCCCCACCCACTGGGGGTAAATTCCAGTAAGTACATAATAATTAGTTGAATGCAGATTATTTGATCAAGGTTAATTGAATATCTTTTTCTCCAATCAATTTCCATAAAATAATGAATCATTCACTTAGTAATTAGAATATTCATTCAGTACTTAGAAATCAGTTGATGTGAATTTATAGACAAATGAAATAACTCGAATACTTGATAAGTACTATACTATCCTTGATGTAATGTACAATATTGTACATGCAATAACATTATCGAGTGCTCTGAATGAAATAATTGTATTTTTGTGTCAAAAGTATTATAGATTAACAAATGAATATACCATAAACCATTGAAGACGTCCAATTTTCTTGAAAATCATATATATTTTGATAGAAAGACATATAAAGTTATACAATTTACCATGTAAAAGAAAGGTGAAATCATGAAAAAGAGACCCAGATGACGTCACTGCTTCAGCTGACAGCACTTGACAGATGAGCTGAGATGCGCGTGAACACTACCTCGTCTTCTAATTACCTTGATTTCATCAGTAGTTGAGTGGAAATGGGAGAGGTGATGGAGACACAAGAATGAGTTAGGTTAGCGACTCCTCACGTCCCATTGCGGAGAATGTAATTGATTGGTTTCATCTGAATACATTTTTCAATGATCCTCATTATTTGAGTTCATGGGAACCTCACCGGTTACCGGTAAATGTTCTGGTGGTGAGTGATTGATCTAATCTATTCAAATTCATAGACGTTAAAAATGTTTAATAGACTGGTTACACCAGTAAAGCCACCAGCTACATTAACCGATAAGGCTCCCATGAACTCAACCAATGTTTGCACACAGCCGGCGGAAATCGACAGTTGTGGAGGAGATAATATCCCTCGAAATTCTAAACCTATACCTAAATTAGTGTGATAGTGTTATTTTAGGGGTGGAAACCATTTTTCCAGGTGATATCCCATGGAAATACTTTTAAAGCTGATAGAAAATATTGTACCTGTGTTTTTTATAAGTGTAGAACCCATATTATCAGGTGATATCCCAAAGTATTTTTTATTTTTATAGCTCTTTTTCTTCTTTTTCTTCATCAGCACTCATCTTCTTCCAATTCCTTCTCCATCTCCTCGACCTCCACCACCACCGCTTTCCCCGTTCTCCTCCTCCTCCTCCTACTCAACCTCCTACTCCTCCTTCTTTTCTTTCTCCTCCTCCTTCTCACACTCCTCCTCCTTTTCTTTCTCCTCCTCTTTTCGATCTCCTACTCCTTCTCCTTCACCTTCTCATCCCAGTCCTCCTACATCACCAACTCCTCCTTCTACTCCTCCTCCTTCTCTTGCTTCTCCTCTATTTCCCCCATTTCTCACTTCTTCTCTCATTCCTTCTCCTCCTTTTTCTCTTTTTGCTTCTCCTCCCACTCCTCATCATCATTTTAATCTCCTTCCTTCTCCTTCTTTTTCCTACTCTATCTCTTTTCCATCCTTCTCCTTTTTTCCTTCTCCTCCTTCTCCTCATCCTGTTTCTCCTCCTACAACTCAGCCACCTCCTCTTCCTGTTCCTCCTCTATCTCCTCTTCCTCCTCCAACTCTTAGTCCTTCTCCTCCTCCGGCTTTTCCTCCTCCTTTTCCTGTTCCTCCTTCACCAGCTCATCCTCCTAACCATCTTACTCATCCAACTCCTCCTCCTCTACCTCCTACTCCCTTTCCACCTGATCCTCCTCCTCCATCACTTCCTCCTTCTCATCCTATCTTTTTCATCGATTTTGACATTTTCAGCCCGAAAAGTAAGCTAACTTTTCACTTTGTGTTGGAGGAGAGGCTCAGTAAAAAGGTTGACTCGATTTGTAACTCGGACCACGTGAGAGGATACAGTTGCCATTGTTTTGAGATGAATATAAAGCGTGTATACTGAAGCGGATTATTGATTAGCAGACTGCTTCTAGCTCTAAAAAACACTTGACCCGACTCCAAAGCCTGCTTACCTGAACTCCAAACAATGTTCACCATTTAAACTTGCATGTTACCGATGATTAATCCCCTAAATACCTTCAAGTCTGATAACTGAAGATGTATCCCGCTAAGCTCTCCAACTTATGTTTCAAAAAGTTTGATACTTTTAAATTTTTGAGCTAAGAATTGTTGGTCTCTAAAGCAGCTCAAGGTGACATGTAGTTTATTTCTGCCAGAACTTGAACATTCCTTCATTTATACTACAAGATTATAAATAAATATTATTAAATAAATGGATAAAACAGAGTAACAAAGGACCCGACCACTTTACTTGAAATAATAATAATAATTATTATTATTATTATTCTCAGTTGTGCTGATAGGCATATGCACCATTCAACCAAGGTGCTTACTAACCTTTCTACTAATCTTGACATTCAACTGCTTTGGTTTCTATGAACATGTTATGCTTCCCGATTCATGAAAAATGCGAATCGGCAGTTTGTGAAAAAGCGTTTTGTTTCTTCTTCTTCTTCTTGTTCAATAGGTCTCGTAATATATCATACTTCAATATTTTTTTTCTGTTTTTTTTACAATCTGAGGATTTAAAACTATTTGAAAAAAATTTCAACACAATTAAAAATTAAATGTCAATGCTGGCACTGAAAAAATAAAGTCGATAATTGGGCTAAGCAGCAGCCTTCGCACTGTTCTTCAAATTTTTCTTGTATTCGAAATTGATCAGCTGTCCAATGTTATGATTTTCACTAGCCAAAACTAACCTGGAGGCTATAGTGGGAATTTGTTTTGCATCTCATTCTGTTTTATATTCGACTTCCAAACTCCAAAATCAATAGCGATCGCACTTGCACTATGAGGATACTTGCACTATATAATATCAAGTTTCAAGAGTCTAGAATCTTACTTCAAAGCGCTAGAGCATGGACAGATGGACAACGGCACGATATCAATTAAGACCTCATCAGATCCTTGATAATCATAGTTTTTGTGTTCATGAGAACCTGCAAATTCAAGTTTCAAGAGCTTAGAATCTTCCTTCCAAGAGGTAGAGCACAGATAGACGGACAAAGGCACGATGTCAATAAGGCCCCAATAATGGCTATGTTCAAAAGAGTTCATGGGAGCCTTACGTTTACAGGCAAATGTTATTTTACGGAGACTGAAGCTTTGGTTTAGCCAAATTAGATGTCTTATTTTCCAATATTCCATTTACTGGTGAACGGTAAAGCTTGCATGAATAGCAAGTTGAATTATAATAATTCAATAATATTGTGAAAATAATTTTAGCGATGCTAGTTGCAGCGTTGTAGTGTGAAGGGGCCCTCATTAATGGAATAAAATAGTTTATAACAGATGGCTGTAATTTGAGTGTGATTTGCGAGATGGGTCCCCTCGCCGCCCTTATCATCCCCCCTGGAGGCCTCTTATTGCGTTTGAAACGCTGATGCCAAAATGATTGGCGTAATTTTCAAGACTCGACGTTTCGAATCTCGCGATGATTTTCGACATGACTTTGTCAACGATTGTTTTGTCGAGATTGTTTTGTCGATTTGTTTTGACAATTGTTTTGTCAAGATTGTTTTGTCGAGATTGTTTCGAACCTCGCAATGATTTCGACGTGACTTTGTCAATGATTGTTTTGTCAACATTCTAGCTGCAAGCACTCTTGCAATTGATGCGCTGTTAGCTGAAATAATTAGAATTTAGCGCAGCAACTTGTTACAAGTTCATTGCGATTGAAAGTTCATTTTGTATTTAAAGTTCATTTAAAATTAAAAGTTCGTTTTATCAGCAGTACATTACTCAGCTTGCAGACTTGGTTCTTCCAAAAATCTTCAATTGACACAAATTAAGGTTTTTATCTGTTTTCATTCATAAATTAATGGAAGAATAACATTGAAAATTATAGTAAACGTCTATTACAGCTATTTCCATTTACAAATTTTATATGGTTCTATTCTGTGGGCAAATTCCAGTAATTCTCAGTCTCTGTTTTTATTCACAAAAGTTTTTAAAGCATAGAGAAGTGTCCTAAACTCTACTTCCAAAAATAGTGAATGTCGTTACAAGTAAATAGTAATAGTACTAATAACTAGTAACTAGTCATTGATAAGTAACTAGAGAGAACTTCCTACTACCCTAGGTCAGCACCTTATATGTTGCCAGCTCCTTAGCAGTGAAGGAGTGAAGCTCTGAATGATATGTTTTCTCCTCAATCCTTGGGGAATGTTTTATGTGCGCAAGATATTTTGTTCCATTATACTAATACATTGGTGTCGGTCTGCTCACTGAAAAATTAAGAAAAAGAAGAAGAAGATGGAGGAACCGGACTTCAAAGCAGCACCAGCAGAAGAAAAAGAAGAAGAAGAAAAAGATGGAAGAGAAAGAAGAAGATGATAAAGAAGATAATGGAAGAAGAAGAAGCGGAAGAGAAGACCGGATGAGAAGAAAAAGTAGAAGAGGGAGAGAAAAAGGAGAAGAAAAAGAGGAAGGGAAATAAATGATTATAGGAGGAGGAGAAGGAGAGTGTGTTAAGGGTCGGCTGTAGCTAGAATGTTTTTCAAAATCGACAGTAGCGAATCTGTCAAGTTATGAACGAACTAGTTTCAAACTAAAAAGAGTACAGTATCACTGGCATTTGTGTGAGTAAGGTTTGTCTTTGTGTGCGTGTGAGAAGTGAGAGCCCTAAGAGAGAAGAGACAATAGAGCGAAGAGCAATATCCACCCAGCGAACACATAAGACCAATTTGGTCTTATGGGTTCGTTGCATCCACCACCCCAGGAAGACAAGGTTACTGCACTGTTATCTGTTGCATCTTGCCACTGTTGACATTCCGGCTTTCTCTAAAGCTATACGCTATACATCATTTTATTGCTTTACAAATAGATATTGTTTGAGACCCAAAATCCACAGAAACATTTATTTGCAAGAACATATTGAAAAATTATAATATTGCACAAAAATCATCTATGCATTAGGATATACTTTATAACAGATACAGTATAACGTCAATAATATGTACATTTTTTTTCCAGAAGGTGAAGCCCACATAGGTCTAAGACCTGTGTGTGGGTAATGAATTGGATGACGGTGATTGATGAGTTGGACCTACAGTTTTAGGTGGGTTCCGAACCACCGGGTAGTGATGTTACAGCAGAGAAAAGAGTCTTTTTTGCTGGCCAATCCAATCGGTCACCTTTACAAAGAGCACCCAGGAGTTTCGTAGCTTATCTCTGATTGAAAAGTTACCTGCTACGGCACTCGGCTATCACTTCCCCACTTTGAAACATCAAAGGTCCGAACAGCATACTAAACTTTGTTTAAAAAAATGCATCAATCGCAAAATAATTTTATATACAGTAGTCTATGAAGAAATATCCCAACATAAATTTAATATTCCAACAGCAAGAAGATGGCAAAAATAAAAATGCAGATCAATCATCCATTAAAAATAACAAATAACTTTACCTGAACTAAATATCTAACAGTTAATTCTGTGAGCAAAAAAAAAAAAATAGTACAAAATATATGAACATGTCAATGAATAACAATAATTGTTGTAGACTAACTCTAATATTTGAAAATTAAATTTTTCGTCTAAAAATACAGTAATAAACTTCATAAACATATTATTATTGTTAATTACGATCGAATAATTAGTTACGTTGAGCCGCGAAAATGGGCAAAGCTAAGTTATTCCAAAGCATAGACTAAATGAAACTGTTTACTAGACTTAGAACCTATTCATGATTATAACTGAGATGCGATAATATTGTACTGCGAAATCGAAAAGATGAATGAATATATTTTCACATTATATTTCATATATTTCTTATAACTCAATTTGCATTTGTTATTTTAGTGTTCACTCGAAATCATGTTCCGGGCTAGCTCACGGGCCGTAGTTCGTCCATTACCGCCCTGAAGTGTACTTGGAAAATGACGATTTTTCATTACAAATATAGTTAATAACTTGTAAACTACTAAAGAACAAATTGAAATATTGGTCTCAAATTGTAGGTAACATCTTTTTCTGTCATATCCTTAGTAAGAGAACCACTGAGAACGCATTTTAAATCAAACTAAACAATTCTATATGTAGCCAAAATTTTATGGGTTTTGGTAATTTTCCAGGTTTTCTTAATAGTACAATGTGTTGGACAAAAAATGAATAGAGCACAGTTATTTTAGACAATACAATTCCCTGAAACATACCAGTGGCATCTTTGTATCACGCATGAATTTTGAGTTATTGTAAATGTTGAAAGATTATGAAAGAAAATTGAAATTTCAACTTTATGTATAATTATAACTTAGAACCCATTCATGCTACAAGTCTGCCCTAGGTACCCAGTTTTGGGTAATTGTATTGTCCACAAGAAAGGGATCCTGTTTATTCCCTATTTAACTCATGGTGTGGCTGTAATATCGGAAAACCTGGAAAATTACCAAATTTTTGCTACATATAAAATTGTTTAGCTTGATTTAAAATGTGTTCTCAATAGTTCTCTTACTGAGGGTATGAAAGAAAAAGATGATGCCTACAGTTTGAGACAAATTCTGCTATTTATTCTTCAGTAGTTTACAAGTTATAACTATTTATAATGATAAATCATCATTTTACAAAATAATGTATGATAGGGGAAGCCTATACTGCTCTTTCAAGTAGAATTCCAAATTATCGGTCAAATATGACGTTTTAAATATGAATTGAAATAGCCACAAAGAGCTGAGAACATAAAGATATGGAGTGCGACAGATGTTAGCGAAGGGGTACCCCCTCCTCGCTACATCTCTCATCCAACAAATCATCATCTCTAATCGTCAGTATACTGTTATACACATCGTTGGATTCATAAAAATAAGTTCTATAACTTCTATTTGAAACTGTTTTCTGTAAAATGACATACAAAAATGTCCCCCTAAATAATGAAAAATCTAGTTGATAGAATTCTCTTTTGAAGATATTTCAATTTTTATAGAAGAAACTATCAGGTTTACTGACAAAGTGAACAGCACATTTATTGCAGAACATTATATGACTGGTATTATGGAAGAAGAATCAACTCTGTTCGATGGTTAGTTACAGAGATATCGAATTTCTAATGACTAGAAAGATTTTCAACTTTTAGGGGGCTTGGGGGAAAAGCCAAGGGCGGATTTTTGGGGACTTTCGGAAAATGTGCTTTTAAACGTGTACTATTAATTGGCACTTATAGTCTTGCTTGCTCTTTGGGTGTAAGTGTCTTTCGAAGTTCAATCTTATTTACACTACATTCATTCATAATTCTCCACTCTCACCAACTCTCTTTCACCAACCCGATTTTTAAGTTTTTGGACCTTCGAACGTTTTTTATTCCCCATAACTTGAAAAGTTCCGCTCTTAAAACTTCTAAAATCAATTCAGCACGACCGGATACATGTCCCTTGACGCTACAACGATCAACAACTGACTGATGGAAGAAAAGAGAACAAAGAAGAAGAAGAAGATATCAATAAGATAAGATAACGAAGATTCTCTGTACTGGAAGGGAGACTGCTATTTGCGAACTAGCTTCAAGGCCACTCACTGCCGTTTCAGTTACTATTGTATGTGTTTGTGCGTACTGGCCAAGGCCCTACAAATGTATGTGATTCTCAGTCGTCGCCCAATGCAAATTGAACAGAGCATTGGCGGACATATTGGCGTCAACTTCACGCGCCCTTTTTGAATTTTAAGGCTAGTTAGTGTATGCAACTATGTAGAGTTGTGAATAAGTGTTCTTAGAAAACGCATTTAATATTATTATCTTGATGAAAACCAGTCTAAAATCATTAAAAACGTAAATATTATGATGACCTTTTTGAATTTTAAGGCTAGTTAGTGTATGCAACTATGTAGAGTTGTGAATAAGTGTTCTTAGAAAACGCATTTAATATTATTATCTTGATGAAAACCAGTCTAAAATCATTAAAAACGTAAATATTATGATGACCTTTTTGAATTTTAAGGCTAGTTAGTGTATGCAACTATGTAGAGTTGTGAATAAGTGTTCTTAGAAAACGCATTTAATATTATTATCTTGATGAAAACCAGTCTAAAATCATTAAAAACGTAAATATTATGATGACTGCACTGTTCTAAATGAATTCCAAGTAATATTTTCAACAGAGACGCAAACTGTGGGAGCTGCTTCAATATATCTAGCCAACTATGACGCCTGACAAAATTATTTAGTCAGAATGCTAATTAACTCAATTGGGAATAAACGATTCTGTAAAATATTGTACTTGTAGGATTTTTGCACATTAAATTTAGGCCTCATGTTAATTAAAATGAATTGGTTCCAAAATTAATTGGTATGATCGTTTTTCAGTTATCTGGGCTTGTTGATGAAGAAAACAATAAATTACTCTCATATTCCTGCAAATCAGTTGAGTTTTATATGATTGTATAATAATAATTATTATCTTACAATAAGCTTACCAGTTCTACATTTTTCATGTAGTAAACTACTAATTTAGGGAAGTGGGGTAGTTTAGGGAAGTAGTTTAGGGAAGTGATAGCCGCGAGCCGTAGCAGGTATCTGTTCAATCAGATAGATAAGCTGCGTTCTCGTAGGTCCTGTTTGTAACGGTGACCGATTAGATTAACCAGCAAAAAATACACTGTTCTCTGCTGAAAATCACTTCCCGGTGGTTCGGAAACCACCTAAAACTGTAGGTCCAACTCATAAATCACCATCATCCAACTCATTACCCACGCCCAGGTCTCAGACCTATGTGGGCTTCATCCTCAAAGAAAAAAAAATTTAATCACAATATTAAACCTATGAAATTCAATCAACACAGTAAAAACATTTCCATTACTTATACAGAAAACTTGATTATGAATTGTAATAAAACAATGCAGTTCATTAAGATCTATGAGTAAAACTGACATTAACTTGAAATAAAATTTTCCTACTAGAATTAAAGTATAAAATGATGATAGATTTATGACCAAGTAAATAAACCTAAAATTACAATTTGAACAAATAATTTAATGTACTCTTATATAATATAATATTGATATTACTGTGGGTCAATGGGATTTCAAAGATAGATTTCAATAAATGAGATTATTTTATATTTGTGTATCAATCATTCTAAAATAAATAGAAGGAAGTACTTCAACAGACTGATAATTGAATACCAATAAATCATACATAAAATTGGTAACTAATGCATAATATGTAATATCTACAAGAAATGAAACTTGAAACTCGAAAATATTCATGCACTATTATCTGTTAGAACTATATTTATTGCAACTAGCAAATTTCCATATAACTCTTTTGCAAATTGTGACAAATGGCAAAGTTTTAATGAATTATAATAATTCAATTGAAAAGGACCAGAGGTGATTACTTTTGACAATTCAAATAAAATTTTAGTCTACATATCAAACTTTAGTGTATACACACTAAAAATAGAACATAGCTCAAAATAATATTATTATAATGCATAATATTTTATGAACACAGCTATCAATTCTAAGACTCTAGTTTGACTGACTCAAGGCACAATAAGTTAATTTTTTCATCTATAATATTATTTCAGGTGTGATTTCTATTATTTATAGGTTGGACAATTTTGGAATAAATGAAACCCAAGGTAGCAGAGAGACTATTCAAGTGCTTGGCTTAGCCATGATCGCTTATCACAAATAATTTATAAAAATAAACAAGGCTAACAGTGTATAATGGGCTGTACAAGACTAGTTAATTTAGAATGCTTCAATATTTTGTTCTATAACTAATGATTTAGATCAAATAGAAAAAACATTGTTAAATATAGAATTTGAAGAGACTAAAACCACTGTTTGATTGATCCTAAAAAGGTATTAAATACAATTTACTGATTCATGAACAGTACTGTCTTATTGCAATGCTGCCTGATACAGTGGCGTAGCCAGGGGGGGGCCCATGGGGCCCGGGCCCCCCCCCCCCCCCGAAATTTCAGAAATAAAAAATTCTCAAATAAGTAATAGATAAGGACTTAATAAAGCCGAAGGGTTCTATCTGTTTTGTTGTATTATAACGAACAGATTACAGAAACCCTGTTTATGTAATGGAATATAGCTACAGTTATAGTCAGATTAATGCAGTTTTCAAATTTTTCCTCAATATTTACTCATATAGAAACTTGTTGGGTGCTCAAATGGATAATTTAAATTAAAAATGAGCTACGAAATCGAATAAAACATGTTAGAAAACTGTGACTACCATAATTATTTATTTATTACATTAAATAAAATGCAATTTTCAAGTTTGAAGTGGATTAACTTTGTTAATTATTGATAAATCACCTTTTTTAATAAACTCATCTTGTAGAAAATTTAGTTTTTAAGTTAAAATTCAGTATAACCCACTAGCCTGAACGCACCCAAAGTTCATAAAATCGAGATTTTATAAATGAAAACACACAAATAAATGCAAGTTCTATGCAAGCGTGTAAAATCAGTGTGCTATGATAAAAAAAATTCCAATTTCATGAACTTTGGGTTGGGTGCGTTTTAGGCTAATGACATAAATTATATGAAACTTATAATAATTAGTATTAATTTTGAGATTAAGTACATAAGTTAAGTATGATTAGTTCCAATTCAAGGGTTTTGACTCAAAATAGTCACAGATATCGGTATATCAAACTTTATCATTTCAAACCTGGCCACCTAGGTTCTTGGGTAGTAATTTTTCAAAACTTTCTTTTGAACTTTAGAGCCTAACAAGTTGTCTAGATTAGCTTTTCACACCACTAAATTTAAAAAAAATCCGGACCCTGATTATAAATAGGTGAGTTATATGGTTTCGAAATTAGCGTTGCTCTTATGGAGATACAAATCCAACATGGCCGCGCTACAGCCGACCCTGTGGGACAACTGTGCAAGTAGCATGGAAAAAGAATGAAATGGATAGGAAAAAGAGCGCAAAGAAGAATAGAATGGAATGGCTGCCTTTATTTTTTTTTGGCAAGGAGAACGAAGTTAGGGCGCAGATGACCCTCTCTTACACTTGACCCTCAAAAAAAGAAGAAAAAGAAGTAAAAAGGAGAAAAAGAGGAAAAAAGAAGAAGAAAAAGAGGAAGGGAGAGAAGAAGAAAGGATAGAGAAAAAAGGAAAAAAAGAAGAGAGGTTGAGGGGCAGAAGGGAGAAGTGTAGAAGAAAAATTGAAGAGTGGGAAGAAAAAAGTGATAAGTGGAGATTAACATGAGTGAAGGAAGAGGGGACAAAAGTAGATACAAAATAAGATTGAGAAGGAAGAGGTGAAGGACATGGACGATTAGGATGAATAGAAAGAGATGGAGAAAAGAGAAATGTAGAAAAGATATGTAAGAAGGGAAAGAAGAATGGAAAAGATAGGAAGAAGGAAAAAGAGGGGAAAGAAGAGATGAAAATAAGAAAAAGAACAAGAAGAGGGAGAAGAAGAAGAAGAAGAAGAAGAACCTCCTCCTCACCTCCTTACCCTCCTCCTTTTTGTTGTTCTTCTTCCATCTTCTTTTCTTCTTCTTCTTCTTCTTCTTCTTCTTCTTCTTCTCCTCCTTCTTCTTTTTTTCTTATTTTCTTCTCTTCTTTCCCCTTTTTTCCTTCTTCCTACCTTTTTCATTCTTCTTTCCCTTCTTACATATCTTTTCTACATTTCTCTTTTCTCCATCTCTTTCTATTCATCCTAATCGTCCATGTCCTTCACCTCTTCCTTCTCAATCTTATTTTGTATCTACTTTTGTCCCCTCTTCCTTCACTTATGTTAAATCTCCACTTATCACTTTTTTCTTCCCACTCTTCAATTTTTCTTCTACACTTCTCCCTTCTGCCCCCCACCTTCTCTTCTTTTTTTCCTTCTTTCTCTATCCTTTCTTCTTCTCTCCCTTTCTCTATCCTTTCTTCTTCTCTCCCTTCCTCTTTTTCTTCTTCTTTTTTCCTCTTTTTCTCCTTTTTACTTCTTTTTCTTCTTCTTTTTTCCTCTTTTTCTCCTTTTTACTTCTTTTTCTTCTTTTTTTGAGGGTCAAGTGTAAGAGAGGGTCGTCTGCGCCCTAACTTCGCCCTCCTAGGCAAACAAATAAAGGCAGCCATTCCATTCTATTCTTCTTCGCGCTCTTTCTCCTATCCATTTCATTCTTTTTCCATGCTACTTCCACAGTTGTCCCTTAACACCCTCTTCTTCTCCTCCTCCTATAATCATTCATTTCCCTTCCTCTTTTTCTTCTTCTTTTTTCTCCCTCTTCTCTCCTTTTTACTTCCTGTTTCTTCTCCCTTTCTCCATCTCCCATTTCTCTCTCTTTCCCTTCTTCTTCATCTACTTCTTTTTTCTGGCTCCTATTTCTTCCTCTTTCCCTTCTCTTCTACCCCTCTTTTTTTTCGTCTCCCATCTCTTTGTCTTATGCATTACACTGTCCCATCTCCTGCACACTCACCTTCTTTCGCTTTTTCGTTATTTTTCATGCCCTGTGTTCCTCGTAAGTTCAGCTCAACCTGACAGCGCTAAATTCCAAGCTTGGGAATTCCAACAAAGCCCATAATATTCACACAGCCTTTCTTTCTTTGCCACGTCTGGTATTTCAGAATATAAGCCAAAAGCCAAAATTGCTAACAACAAATGAATAATGTGGAGAAGAAGCTGTCAAACAGCAAAGTTTTTTTTAAATCCTCCTATAAGGAAAGGAATTGAATTCTTCTCTAATGACGGTCGGAAATGACTTCCGACTGCCTTATCTGCAAATAAGTCAGAAATTGAATCTTGTTTTCTTCATTGAATGTCTTTCTCACTCCAATATGACGAATGGTCATCTATAATGTTCAAGACAGCGTTATCTGCGTAAATAGAAACAACGGGAAGCCTATGGAGATTTTGAGAATCCGCCATAATGTTCCACATTATGTTATCCGTTTCCAGAACTTACAGGAATACTTTCAAACACTACATAAAGACCAGTCCCTGTAAACAGTTGTTATTGCTCTTCACAACGTTAATATCAAGTGACAATCTGTGATAGTATAGACATTGCGTTTACGCATATCATGTGCTTGTGATAAGTTTATGTGGTAAATTCTGTGACAGTAGACTTCCTTCTTTGTGGCAGAATACTCAGAGCTATCATTGTGATTATCAATTGCCAGTGGCGGCTCGTGAATTTTTTGTTAAGGGGGTCAACATTGAAATTTCTAAGCAGTTTTTCTCAACTCCCCCTCATTATAGCACAATCAATACCACAAAATCAGTAGCATTATATTCAAAAACATTCTAACAGAGAAAGATATTTTCTAGTAAAGTATTTTTTTGACTCACCTCAAAGTTTTTTATAGAGAAGATCTATACGTCTATCTTTACTGCTAGCGAAGTGATCTATCACTTGCTCAGTGAAATTGTCTATATTTTTTATGAATGTCTTTTCAATGCTCAACATAGCTAATGAGCTAAGCCGTGATTGGTCCATGGTGTTGCGCAAAAATGTTTTAATTCTTTTCAGAGTAGAAAAGCAGCGCTCACTTTCAACGGTTGTCATAGGAATGGTACACAAAACTTTCAATAATTTTACAGTCTCGGAAAATGATTCATTCAGATTTAAATTTATAAATAACTGCAGAACAGCTAAAACACCATTATTAATGGAAAATTCTTCTCATCAGTTGTACAGTAGTCGCCACATAGCTGTGCCCGCTGGCAAAGGGCCAGGAGAGTACGACACTACCCGCGCTGAAACCCTATCAACAAGGTTAGTTGGGCCAACGTTGGGAATTGGTTGGCGTGGTTGGCAGATGGTGGGTGGGTTTGCCAACAAACTGCCAACATTGGCCCAAGTGCAGTATTTGTATTTTGGCCCAACACATTGTAGTTTCGTTGGGCCATTGTTGGGGAATTGTCTTGATATTCCACCCACAATTGTTTGTTACATTTTAAAACTCTTTGAGTTATAAATTTTGCAGTTTTACTTATTAAGGTTAAGAAAGAGTATATAATTATATATACTCTCTCTTAATCTTATATAACTTCATAAATTTAACAAAAAATTAATTAGCCCAAAATTATAATAAATAATTAATTAATAATATTAATTAATTAAATCAATTAATATTAGCCTAAATTAATTAATTATATTTTTAAATAATTAATTTCAATTTTTTATTAAAATTTTTTTTTTAATTTATAACAAATTATTACTGATACTTTTATCGGTAAACGGCATTTGCTATCAAAGTCCTCGCGCATGCGCATTGCAGTCCACGAAGTTTCTCACAATGCACCACGGGAAGCGGTGTCGGAATGAGTATGAGTTGTGATGGGTGATACAGGCCGGTGTATCGATACGTATCGGAAGCCAATGTATCGATATACGTATCGTATCGGTTTGTATCGATATTCACTCGTATCGTATCGAATAAAAATATCGTATCAAATCGATCTGAAATGAACAATGAATGATTTTATGAACTTTAGAGCAATCATAGAAAGCAAGAAAGTTTTCGGAATTATCGTACGTATAGCAACACTGAATGGAAATGGATACGATGCGATACAAGGTCTCCTTGTATCGATACGCCCTTGTGTATCGATACAAAATAATACGATATTTTTTTCGTTGCATCGATGTTCAATACGATACGTATCGATACGTCCATCACTAATAAATAACGAAACGAGTAGCCATCTTCGTTTCTTCGCATCTTGGGTACTTGGATTGGATTTTGACGCCACTACTCCACTAGCGTTTTCTCTGATTTTTAATCTTGTACAATACAATCCTCAACTTTTCACAAACAAGGTAAGATCATATTTAGAACTAGCCTAGGTCTAATAATAATCTTACAATTATTACAGTATTAGGTACGTAAGTTGGTGAGATGCCATGCTTTGGTTTTTGTTAGAATGAATAAATGTTGGAATGATACAAAGGTAGGCCTTTTCATATCTTTTAAGTTAGATAATAAAGTTATTTAAGGATAATGCTGTATAAACTGCTCAATTTCTTCTTATCTAGCCTAGCATAGGCTATGTATGTTAGATGACTGCCAGATCAATAAATGTGTAAGAATCGTCAAATAAGCTGGGCCCTAGCTAATAGGTTACATTAAAAGCAAAATTAGGCTAAATTTCAGAATACCGGCTGTACCAAAATTTCTTTTTTTAATAGATCTGTTATGTTGCTCTGATGATAAAACAGTGAACATTTTTTGGGGCTCTACAATAGTTTATTAATAAAATTGATTTAAAGTTTACTAACCTCATTTCATAATTCCTGAATATTTCGCCATTTCCATCATTAATATTATTCATCGGTTGGATACATTTGTCACTAACATCATAGACGAACAGATAGTTAGAGCAATGGAGTGCCATCTACATCAGAACATCAATGGAAACTGGAATGGAACTGCATAACCAAACCTTTCCTAACCTGGCTAGATGTGACTGAACCACCTCTGTAAATATTTAAAAGGTTTAAAGGTATTTTAAAGGTGGTTCAGTCACATCTAGCCAGGTTAGGAAAGGTTTGGTTATGCAGTTCCGTTCCATTCTTGCTAATTTCTTGTCGAAAATAGCGAAGCTAACCTCAAAATGTAAGTATTTTGAATCCATTTTATTAATAAACTATTGCAGAGCACCAACAATTTTTCACTTTTTTATCATCAGAGCAACATAACAAATCTATTAGAAAAAGAAGTTTCAGAAAACCGGCTGTCGCCGGTATTCTAAAATTACACCCAAAATTAAATCGGCTATTGGTTTTTAGTCTCAAGAAATTTAATTGTTCCTTTTCTAATCCGATCACTGCCAATAACTAATTTAGTGCTATAGTCCTACATAACTTAGGCCCTAACTACATTTGATTTGATTTGTAGCCTATTAGAGGAGGCTATCGGCCTACCGATATGGCCTAAATTAAGTGGGCTAGGCTAACTTTACAATTTGCAGTCAACTTTAAAGATTTAAAGTTTTTTCTTCCTAGTTTTTATCAAGATAAATTTTTCAACTTCCCACTTCAAATAGCCTAATGTTAATAAGTCAAGTTACCCTGTTGCTAGATTTGTAAACTTAATCAATCCCTTTTGGCTTTAACATCCCTCACTGTACCTATCAGGCTGCTAAAGGCTAGTGATGTGACAAGTCAAGTGCTTTTCTGACTCGAGTCCAACATGACTTACATTTAAATTACAGTAAAAATTTCAATTCATAGCCTAATATACTTGTATAAGCTTAAGTTAGGTACTGTAACATGAATTCATATAGCCTAATAAGAAATCTATGGGAAGAGTTACAAAAAATTAGATTTTAAAACAATATTAACCAATTAATATGATATTACACTACATACAAATATAACAGTGTAGGCCTAGTAATAAAATGAAGTAGGTTAAGTTAACTAGTTGGATACAATAAGTATATCCTAAAGCTCTAGATGGAACTGATTAGTGGTCATTTCAAAAGAATGTTGGAATATCCGTGACAAGTCAATGACTCATACCTACTGTCGATTTATTTCCACCCCTTTGTGAGTTTTTTACCCCAACAAAAGTACTGACGCAATATCGAAATTCAAATAAAGCGTGCAACTCAAATTGTCACATTACTACTAATGGCATTGTAATCATAGAGTCATGTCACACATAAGTTATCAAGAGAGCAACAGAATAAACTGTTATGCCAGGAAGGAATTTAGTAAGCATTCTTAGATTAAGCTAATGTTTTTTATCATTAATTTATTTTGAAGTTTAAAAGTAAAATATATTTTTGTTCTAGTTATCTTTGCCTAAGTTAGGTTGAGCTCCTAGGCATGTATCAAGTCGTTGAATTCGACAAAGACAGTGGTGGAGGTATCGGGATTGTGAGGGATGTCTGGCTGACACCAAGAAAAAAAGAAACATTCTGGCCACCATACAAAATTAGTAGCCAATTCAACAGGGCTTTAACAGAAGGTCAAGAACCCGACAAAACATGGGTTACTTATAAAGTGGTTCGGATTTTCTATTCTACTGGTTAGTACAACTTAGGAACAATTTTTATATTGTAGACTAAACCCTAATTAAGTTATTATTCATCCAAAGGGGCTAAATATTCTTGGGAAATCTACCAAAATAGGCCTGTATAAAATTGCTAGTTACGTTAACACAAAGGTCCTCCACTAAATTCTGTTTGAGGATTAACTGAAAGTAGGCCTAATGCAGTTTACTTCAATGCAATGTTAGACCCAGATTATTTAAGTAACTTGAGTTATATTAAGGTGTATTGAGAAAGTACCTAAGTTAGGTGGGTGCAGGTGCAAATGATAGGGCTGACAGAAGCTGCACACTCTTTCATTTACTGAACCCTTCCACACTCTGATTCACTGTACTTACTGTATTTCATCTATAGACAATAATATAAAATTTAACACATTATTGTATGGGAATTAATCTTATGGGTCTATGTTTATTTATCTAAAAACTAAAAATATAGTCTAATGTAGTCCTCACTTCATGTAAACGATATTTTCAGATGACTTACTGAGGGCCAGGGAAAAGGAGAAATTGGCTGTTGAAGAATCTGATGTGCAAACAGACGGGGCCACTGGTACCAACGGAAAAAAAAGAAAAAGAATACCGAATAAGCTATTTATGTCCAGTGAAGATGAAATTGTGCCAAACAAAAAAATAAATTTGATCTCTAAGAAGTCTGTAGTACGAAGACGACTTATAGAAAGCTCAAGTGATGAGGATAGGCCTAGCTCTCCAAATTTTGACAATGAAATCCATTCTTCAATGGCAGAAAATCTGTTTGATGCCTTGTCAACATCATTTAAAGGTAGGTTTAGTATGTTACATATAAAACGTAGGCCTACTGTATATGTTATTTTGTTACCTAAACATTGTGTAAAAAGCAAAATAAGACCTCTGCACAAGGTCAATATATAGTTTTTTAGTCCAAAAAACACCAGTCAAAATTAGAAGCCTGTGTATCATTTTTGTATTTGTGTGTAATTATACAATTGTACATTCCATCAAAGTTGTCGCCAGTTTTTAAATCAAAATCGTCATAGTTGATGTGAGCCACCTGACAGATTATGCTGATTTAAATTACTAATTTCTGTTGAATACACGATGTTTTTTACCAAGTCAAACTGATGAAATGACTTACTGTGAGCTTTAGAGTCTGTTATGACATAGTTATGTTATGTTATCCTATAGCCAATGGTTCAAGTATGTCTGTTAGCACAATAATTCAAGCAAAAATAATCAACTTACAATTTTTGGTACACTTTAAAACATATCAAAGCTTGAACAATCTAATAGTATATTATTTGTCATATTTAGTTTACACACCAGGAAGATTAAGGCAGTAGAACATAATAACTTATTTAAAAAAAATTAATTAAAAACATCTGCTTATATATTTTTTAGATTAAGCATAAAAATACAAAAAAATGTTATTCAAACCTTCACCCAAGTAATATAAAGTACTTAACTTAATATGGGAGTGTCTTATCTATTCCTTAACGTTTAAGTAAAACTAGTATTGTGTCCTAACACAAAATATTTTTTTTTCCAGATGTAAATGTTCCCAGCTCCAGCCTTTCAAAATCAAGTAGGCCTAGTACTGATTTAAATGCTATTGAACTGCCCGCAGCAACTTTCTCATTAGATCAGGCTTCAACATCTCATGGAAATGGAATCCTGCCTTTGACATGTATGGTTACCTAATTTTATATTGCCTTGTACTATTAGTTACTCCATGCGTTTAAGACTTAGATTACATACTACTATGGTTTTGGTGTGTTACTAACTCTATCACTGTATCATCTCACTATTTGCTGTGCTTGTTACATTAACCGGTAAAGTTCAAATTGAATATCTACTGAGACTCTTTCTGATTGATAACTACTAAAATTAACAATTTACTTAATAATTAATTAGGTGTGTTAAAGTCATGTTAAACCTCAAGTGGTTTAAAATTTGTAGTTTTGAGAGTTTTTGGCAGGATCAATGCAGTATTATAGATTTGATATGATATTAAAAATTCATCAATAACTGAAGTCAAACTTATGTTTCTTCAAAAGGTATTCAAATGATGTATAGTCATATGGTTGTAGGTTGTAGGATGTTATATGAATGTAGAGTTCGCACCATTTGTCATCGATTCTTCTGCAGCCTTTTTTAATGTCAAGTACTTTATTTTTGGTTGGTCTAATAAGTGTATCCTGTTGTTTTTAGGTGCCAATGGCAATATTGATGCAATAGCACGGCTTCTCGTCAAGCTCAATGATCGTATGACCAATCTCGAAAATATTCAAAAAGAAATATTAGGAAGATTGACCCCAGCTAACATAGAGAACACGCATCCTTTGGTGCCAATTGATGTAACATTGCCTTGCAGTACTGTACAGGAGGTTGAGGATTTGGATACGTGGCTAGCGAATGAGGACAATGTTTCAACTTTGGTGTGTAGCTGATTTATTAATATTAAAAATGCATACTACCACAGAGAAGAAAGGAACAGATGACACATCTAGTTTTGCGCTAAATGGGTCCCCAGCATTGAAAGTTGGGTCCCCAGTTCTTAGTTCTCCAGTTCCCCTCTTGGTTGATGAGGGAAAGGAGAGTGTGGCATGCCTCTACTGCGTCAACTCAGTAAATATAAAGACTAATGTCATATTTGGAGACATATCTTCTAACATTTGGACAATTATCTAACTGCCACTAAGGCGTATGCATCGTCCATAAGAAAGCGCCCTCTGTTCCTTACTTCTCTGTGATACTACCGAAACTAACTGATGGTATAACTATCTGAGAAAACATTTTACTACTCAATATATTATATATATATATAACAGTTTACTGGCAACGTTTCATCTATCAAGCATAACAGAAATTTCTGGTTGGTAAAAATCAGATACAAAGTTGTTTTAATTGTATAATATTACTGTATTCCAAAACTAATATCAACTCAAATGGATTTTCCTTTTAAAATCAAAATTCTTCATAATTAATAAATTTGCTTTTTATAGAGCAACACTTATATTTGGGTGTTTCAATGTTGAATTTAGCTTGTTTACATTCTAAAATCCATTTAATTCTAATATTATTTGCATAATTCATAGTCACAAATATAATAATTCATGGTCGGGAATATTCCCAGTGGGAAGGAACTGATGATTTGGGAATATTTCCTAGATCTTAAATTCCTGGGAATTTTACATCACTAGTTACACAGGATGAATTTTAACATCAATCTGGTGTATAAATGTGAAATGGCTAAGGTATTTTGGATTCATAGCTGTTTTATTTTATTTTCCAGAGAAAGCATCTTAGTCTTGTTGGAGGCAAAAAACCGGCCAATGTAACCAGGCGAGTTCTGGAAAGGCTCTTCACCAACCAAGTAGCAGCCTTGTATAACTGGACAGGGAAAAATAAAAAGCGCCCCTTGAAAGACCTGGCCATCATGAAACTGTTACCAGGTGAGTTCTTACATTATTGAGTTTGTTTGTAAAGCCATTATACACAGTGCTTTGAACAGTATAACTTCTGAAAGGAACGTCCAATGTTATGGGGCTATGCAATAGTATTTCTGGGGAGCCAAATACTTTCCAAAAATCAAAATTCATATATTATATTAATATTATTATATAGCTTTATGTGCATACTATTAAAACTATATATTTTTTTAGGTTTTACTCTACAACTGTAAAATCAATTTAATTTGGTTATAGCCATTTTATAGAGCTTAAAAAGACAAATAATTTTGTAGTGGGAATCATTTGCATATGATAATTGGTTGCTGGGGATGACTGGCACATTTGGAAACTTTTTTAAATGTCATTACATTTATGCAGTGGCGTAAGTCCTTTTTTAGCCGTGCCTTTTGCAGTACATATGGCACAATTTATCTGTGCGCGTGGACTTGTGAGTCGGTAATATGTTGGTGGGGGGAGGGGGGGTTTGGGGTGACTCAGTAAGCATGCTTTCTGATGCTTTTGTAATCTCCTACGAATCGGCAACTATTCCTTGTGCCAAGAAATTACATTTCTCTAACTGTTTATTTTTCTTAATTTGTACTCTAATCTACATATTATTCCTTTCAAAATGAGTCCAAACACGGTGCATTTGTGACAAATCTAAGTGGTTTTAGTGACTTAAAAAATTAATAAAATGGGACTTTCATTACATATTTTATATTTTTATATTGTCTATATTTTATATAACTCAAAAAGTGAAGTTATGTTACATACAAAAGCCAAATGAAGTTGGGCTTTGGTTGAGTATATTGAAATATTAAATCACTACTATGGAATTCCCAACTTCTTATCTAATATACAGGGTGTCCCACCAAAGTTGTATCATCCATTAACCATTATATTCTACATCACATTTCTGACAAAAACTTTTCAGTAAACATGGGTCCTATCGACTTTCGTTTTCAAGATATATAGGTTCTTCGATATTTTAAGAATACACCTACTTCCTATCATTAAATACTCAGTAACTCAAAAACCACTTATCCGATTCTATTTTTGAGGTCATTGTCGGAAAGAGCAGAAATTTCACAACGGATCAATGTGTTTTTAATGTGAGAATTGATCATTAAGCGTTTTATATTAGGGGTCAGTCAATGTCTAAAAAAGGTAATTTTTCAAGTTTGGTCCAAAATTTCAAACCGATTTTTCTCGAATTTTTTTCAAGGTTCGATATTGTTTTCATTACATTTAAAACTTCCTTTTTCTTTAAGTTTTCAGTTAAGACAAAATTCAGTTACCTAGCTCAATTATGTGTGTCAGAATTTCTGATTAATTGTGATATTTTTAGTAAAAATGAGACCAATATCATTAGGTGTGAATATGAATCAATTTTATATTTTTTTTTTGTGACATAATTGAGTATACAAATAAACGGATCTTATGTAAAATTTGCCAATAAATCGAGTAAAATCAATTAGAAGTTTGTAGCTGCAGTGATTATTGAGTTATTTGGCAGAAAACGATAAGACTTTATTTTTCAAGATTAAGGGGGGTTAACTTGATTATTTGATCATAAATCAGCATTTTTAATCAATGATAACTGTAGAAAATTTAATTCTGAATAAAAAATGTTCAGTCCACTACTTGTCATTTGCACATTGTCTTCTTTAAAATACTGCTTTTCAATTCTGTTATCAATTCATCAGATCTAATATCAACTATTCTATAGGTTTTGTGAGGAAGAACAAAAGAATGGAAGCAGTTTCCGATGACGAAGTATATTCTACATCAAGCCAGTGGTTTCGCTTCACAAAAGATAGAGAAGGAGGACGAGAAAAAAGAAGATCAAATGCTACGCCTAACTTAGAATGAAATGCAGCTCAAACTCTTAGTACAATTTATTTTTAGCTATCGTTACTATTTCTTATATTGCTACTATTTCTTCTAGTGTTAAAATATAAAATATGGATCAGGAAGTGTCAGTAAGTCAGGCGAATAGAAAAAAGAGAAAAAGAAATAGCTACAGTGGTCTGTCAGAAAGAACTAAACGAAGAGCACTTGTAAATGAGTTCATTTTGATAAAAAACCAATTAACTAATCTAGAACCAAACCCACAAGCAGATAAAGAAGACTCTGTTGATACAGAAGGTCCTGATGAATCTTTCAATTTCAATTTAGATAATACTAATCCTTTCCAAAATTTTAGTTGTGTTAGTAGTACATCTTCAGAGAGTAGTTTACCTTCAGACGTTTCTGATAATGAAACCACATCATATTCAGCCCCTCATGTTGATACCAATGGACTAGCCCTAGCAGACCAAATCTCTGAATGGTCTAAAAGAAATAACATTACACTTCAAGCAACTACTGAGATATTACACATTCTTCATCCTCATCATCCATCATTGCCTTTGGATGCAAGAACATTAATACGCACCCCTCAAACAAACACAGCAGAGACCTGTGCTGGGGGTTCTCTCATTTATTTAGGGCTTAAACAAAATTTAATAAAACAAGCTTCCAATGGATTAACTATATCAAAGTACCCTATTGTAGAAATGTTGTCTCAGAAATTAGACTGCCCTCCTGATAAACTTTTAACTATAACTGTAAATATTGATGGCTGTCCTTTAGAAAAAAGCTCACAAAAATGCTTTTGGCCTGTATTATGTGTTTTGGATCAAGCCGTGGGCAAGAAAAAACCTTTTGTTGTTGCAATTTTCTATGGTAATTCTAAACCTTCTAGTTCAAATGAGTTTTTGAAAAGATTTGTTGATGAGTGCCTTGAGCTAGAACGAGATGGTATTATTGTTAACAATGTTAAGTTTATGTTTAGATTAAGTTGTATCATTGCTGATGCTCCAGCCAGATCGTTTTTGAAAAACATTGTGGGTCATAATTCATTATATGGGTGTGAAAAGTGTGTACATGAAGGAACGTACTTAGGAAGAACCACCTGGCAGTATCAAGATAGGAAGGCAGATCTAAGAACTGATGAATTATTTGATAAGCAAATGTATGATGAACATCAGAGATCAGATAGTTCATTGTCTGTTTTGAGCATAGGCTTGATAAGTCAAGTGCCATTAGATTTCATGCATTTGGTCTGTTTGGGAGTGGTCAAAAGGCTTATCAGAGTTTGGTTGGAAAAAGGGCCTAAAAAATGTAAATTAAGTTCACGTTATGTGGAGGTAGTGTCTGAAAGGTTAAGAAATATTAATTCAGCTTACTATCCCAAAGAGTTTTCTCGTCGACCTCGCCCTTTGAGTGAGTTTAAATACTGGAAGGCCACTGAATTTAGATCTTTTGTGCTCTATTTGGGCCCAATAGTCTTAGTTAATGTGTTGTCAAAGTCTCTTTACTGTCACTTCTTGACTCTTCACTCTGCCATTTATATATTGTGCAGTGAACTAAACCAAAAAGTAGAAATGGTACAGTATGCAAACAAATTACTTGACAGTTTTGTTAAATATATACCAGCCTTATATTCCAAAGAATTGTTAATTTACAATATACACAATCTCTTGCACATCTCAGATGATGTTATGAACTATGGTAGTTTAGATAATTTCTCAGCCTTCCCTTTTGAAAATCTCTTGGGGCAACTTAAAAAAATGGTGCGTGCCCAAAACAGACCTTTGCAACAGTTGGCAAACAGGTTATTAGAAAAAGTGGATTTTGTTAATGATCCAGTTGACAAGAAAATAGAAACCTTGTATACTGATGGTACAATCAAATCGATCTATTTAGAAGGAGGTGTTATTTGCAAGTGTTTAAATGATACATCAATGGCCGATTCTTGTTTTATAACTAAAAGCAAAGAAATAATTGTTGTAAGATCGATTGATAAGGTTGAAAATTCATCTTCCTACAAACTACATTGTGATGCCTTTGAAGACAAGTGTGATTTTTATACACTACCATTACCAAGTTCATTGTTAGACATTGTCAAAGTAAAGATAAGGAACAAAAAACCCCTAGTTCTATCATCGGCTGACATACTAAAAAAGTGTCATCTTCTGCCTTGTTTTATTGATAAGACATCATATGTATGTATACCATTTTGTAACATGTACCTAGCACAAAAATAAGGCTAGGAAATAGTGATGTGCCTTAGAAGAAACCCAAATTTCTGGTTTTGATCATCACTAATAGGAATCGATATTGTATCAGAAGAAAGCTGGAGGGTATACAATTACAAAGAGCAGGATTTTCAGATGGGTTTGATGGCGTAGATATAAGCAATTCTTACGTTGAAATATTGAATAATTATTCATGGATGTTGAAAGAATTAGATAGGCAGAAGGCACTGAGCACTCTGAATTGTCATCGTTATTTCAACTTGAATCCAAATTTAGATATAGCAGATCATTTTACGTTCCCAATCCCTATTAATAGAATGCGTTGTCTTTCACAGTTTAGAATATCAACTGTAACAGGTATCTATCTATATTTCAATTTTAGGAAGGCACACCTCAATCCGGAAAAAATATGTTTAGCGTGTAACTCTGCTTTAGAAACACTAGAGCACTTTTTTATTGAGTGTCATAGATATGAATATTTTAGAACTCAGCACCTATTGCAATACATTAGGAACATTGTAGATAAATCTAGTCAGGTCTTGGTGCTATTGTCAAATCTCAGTAACGAAAAAATAAAAAACGTTTATTTATACTCGTTAAAGTGCCTCGATGAAAGAAATAAAATTATAGAAGGAAACTTGAACTGAAATAAATATATGGCGTATATAATATTTATTGTTAAATGATATTACCATCATGGTCTAGGTATAACTATTTTTTTGTTTTTATTATTTTGTCTTGTCTGTTCTGATACTTATAATAATTATATGTCAATCTCAGTTAGGCCTACCTATAATTATTGTCTGTGCGTTTAATTATAATTTTTATCATTAGGCTAGTTGTTTTAGAAAAGAGGTAGAAAAGCGTTAGGCCTATTTCCGTTGTTAGTAAAAATTATTATTAGTGATCCGATATCATTGATCTGCTATATCAGTTATAGCTACACTTATTGTTGCCATTATTCATTTTCAAGTAATTAGGTATATAAAATTATAATTATTATTATTGAATATTAGTGATCCGTTTTCAGTGAAATGCTATGACAAACATTGCTAAATTTTTTTATTGTGATTTTTCAATTATTAGTAATTGGATGTATAAAATTGTTGTGGTTTGTTATAGCCTAATTATGAATCTATTGAATTATTAGTTTTAACGGAATATGTTTGAATATGTTTGTTATCACAAATTCCAATGTATGTATATGCAACTCATTTGTATAGTTTATATAAATAACTATGTACAAATTAATTGAAATAAATAAATAGGAATCGATTATTTTTGTTAAAAATTTGGAGGATTCAGTTAGGCTATTAATTTTTTTGTCAAACCTTATTTTTTTTCTAGTTTTATGTGATACATTTATAGACATGTCGTGTTATTTGTGAACTATGCACAACACCATTAACTAGCCATTAAGGTACAAGTTTGTGATCTGTGGTCATTTAAAATACTGTTCCTTGTTTTCTTGATAAAACAGCATTATGTAAGTGTTTTCAATATTGCAATATGTATATATACTACTTGATAGTAGTAACAATTTTGTAGTAAAATTAAGACCTTGTTTGAAATTTATTAAAAATAGTTCTGAAATATTTTTGTTTTATTTTGTTCCTTGAAGAAAACTAGGTAAAGAGTAATCTTTTTTTGTTAAAAACATATTTTTAGTCTGGTCAAAGGACTATTGTAATTTTTATTGGTACCGGTATTCCAATTACAGTCAAGGTTTTTGTTAGCAAATGTATACATAACCTTTTGTACATTCAGTTTTCAATCATTCCATAGGGTAATAAGCAGTTTTTATAAGTATTTTACATAATCTCAAAAACTATATATATATTTAATTAAATTTTTCAAACAAATGTGGCTATATTTTACAATATTATTTGTACAAAATTGGCTTAAGCTCGATTATATTAAATTATGAAATACAAAAACAGTATATTTTTTTCATTAGCTTGTTGCAGCTCAATGGTAATTTGTAAGTCCATGCATGCTATATAATATGGTATAACATGCTATATATGTGTACCAGGCTGAAGTGCCAGTTAACTGGGTACATTGGCCGAACGTAGGCTGGTGGTTAGTTGGCCCAACAATGTATTCAGCTGTTGGGCCTTGGTTGGCAATTGGTGGTGTGGCCCAACGGAGGCAAGTTGGCCAATACATACCGTTGGCCAACCGTGGGAGACAGTTGTAGGGCCAACCAATCCCCAACAATTTTTGTTGATAGGGAAACATTTGACCATTTTCCAAAAAGTTCGAATATTGTTTTGGAACAAAGTTCTTTCAATTAAACTAACCGATGTGCATCATTTTTGTCCTTTGCACTTTCAATGAGAACCTACTCATTACAGAGATATTTGGAATTTAATAAAAACCAGACTTCATTCAAAAAATGTGTTCACATTTCATTCCAAACATAGCTACTGACGAATCATTCATTAGAAATCGATGAAACTCTGGTAATATAATAAAAACAGTTCGACAACGCCATAACCATCGATTAAATCCCATTTCAATCAAAGATTTTCCGAGCACAAGACAATTAATACAGAAAATTTACAAATCGAAATTTTCATGACATTGAAAAGTTATGTATCAAGAAACTTTTTTGTCTTCAATAATTTTCATATACATTCAGCATATGAAATGTAGAGAATAAATTGAATTTAATTTCTGTGAAATAATCATCTGACTAGACCTAAGTTATTTGGTGAGATTTTGCAAAGATTCTAAATATTTAGGCACTTCCAACAATCCAACAAAGCAACTTGTCTTCGCCTTTGCAGCAGACTGACTGATCTAGTTTGTTCAATTCAGTGAATGAAGTTGGACTCTAAGGTTGCAATATACATTTTTTTACGAATTCCACTTTATTCAACTTGAATAACAATGAAGAGGAGAAACACTTGACCGAAAAGTAAACCTGAATCACAGCCCAAATGCAAGCAATCTGAATGCAGTGTCAAGTGCACTGACAGTAGCATTCAATGTTCAGCAGCATACAGCAGACGTATGTAGAAAGGCATTGATATCACCCTGCAAACCTTACTTCATCTACAAAGTATTTCAAGGACACGCGGGCACAGCTATATGGCGCGTACTGTACACCACTTCCAGTTCAGATTTCAATTTGAGAATATTTATCATTGGATAAGTGGATTTCACTATAGAAACGAGATTCATTGGGAAACACTTTCTGTAGTCACTGAATCGATTGCAATCAAACAACTGGGCAGCAAACAAGTGATCATTAAAATTGAACCTGTCTTTAATTTCAGTCAGAATTATGTCACAAACCTCAATCGCTGTTCTTTTTTTAGGATCATCTAGTCTCTGTCTTTTTAAAGATGCTGGCTCTGGTTCTTTATCATTTGAATTTCTCTTATTTTTCATAATTTTTTCAAAGCTACTTACATACTCATTCACTAATTTCACATCAATATTACGCTTCTGAAGTTGCTGGAACAGTATTTCCACATGAGGCAACGAATGATGAAAAAAATTTAGCCAGTACAAGAATTGATCATTTCTTAAGTTTCTTACTGAAGGTTTCTCTTAAATTTTTATCAAAGTATGCAAACTCTGGTTTCAATATTCCACACATTTCTCGCCGCGCTGATAATTTTCTCTCTTTATTTTTATATTAATCTTAAGTCTTGTCCCACAAGGCGGGTCTCTCATATATTAGAGAAATTAAATTTTCACAATTAATATCTTCCATTTCTGGACACTGGAATTCACTAATAAGAAGATCAATGCTGAAGAATATCAATGAAGAAGATCAATGCTGATGATCTGAAGAGTGCTTCCAGCATAATAAGCGTATCGTTTGAACATATCCATTACCGGTACAATACATGTGCCACCGGATACGGATACAGTTATTTTGCAGTACAGCTGATTTTAGCGATACAGTTTTTGAAGACAAAACCGAATGTAGAAATCGGCTAGAACAGCTTTTTTACTGGATCCAGTCGAAACAGTATTGTGTGAACGTACAACATGAAACGTACATGCAAACGAAAGCACTGCAAAATAACTGATACAGCAAATTTACTGTACCGCACAAAAACTGTATCGTGTGAACAGGCCCTCAGTAAACAACTTAGAACGTAAGCAATTCAGTGACAGGTATCGGAGAGAATATTTTTTGAGAACAGCTGATTGATATATCATGATAAATTACGTGATTTGTTCTTATGTGGTAACTATCAGCTGCCCGTCCTTCGTATGGATTATGTTTAGAAATATGACTAAATAAATATGTTTTGGCTTTTTTGATAGCAACGATCATGAAGTTGTTAGCAGCTTAGTAAACAACTTTGAAAGTAAACAATTCAGTGACAGTTATCAGAGAGAATATTTGAGAACAGCTGATTGATATATCATGATAGATTACGTGATTCGTTCTTATGTGGTAATAATAGTGCTACCTGGCGAATTCCCAAGAGCCTAGCACAAACCGCACCTTCCTAAAATGTTAATTTTTGTTTTGATAAATTTAAATGAGAAAATTTTGTTTTTTTTTTCAACAAAGAAATAGTTGATGAAACATAAGATGAGCTTTGATTTACCAGTCATATGTTTCCTAAAAGACTGCAATGCTCCGACTACACAAGTCTGCAGACAGCGTAAATAACGCCGCAAAGGGCCCACCATTCAGATTATATTTGAGAACAGCTGATTGATAAATTACGTGATTTGTTCTTATGTGGTAATGAAACTTAGAAGAAATGTATCCAAAATCGCACAATACTTGGTTTTTAAACGTTTATTATTCTGTTAAAAAAAAGTTAATTTAGTTTTTTATAGCTAAAACATTGTCAAAACGGTTTTCAATACTGATAAATAACTTTAATCCCGATCGATGCTCTCGTTTTTCAGGAGAAGGCTGCGTAAAATGTATCCAAAATCGCACAATACTTGGTTTTTAAACGTTTATTACTCTGTTAAAAAAAAGTTAATTCAGTTTTTTATAGCTAAAGACATTGTCAATAATGTTTTCAATACTGTTCAATAACTAAAATCCCGATCGATGCTCTCGTTTTTGAGGAGAAGGCCGCGAAAAATGCCTTTGCGGCCGTGACAGACAGACAGACAGACAGAAAGTGAGATAAGACTATTTTCGGCTTATTTAATGTATAGAACGTAAAAATAACCAAAAAATATACAATTCTGATAAATGTACAGACAATACTCTAATTTTATTTATATATAGAAAACGTAAAAATATACAATTCTGATAAACGTAGCCTACAGACAAAACTCTAATTTTATTTATATAGATAAAACTTTGAAGAAATGTATCCAAAATCGCACAATACTTGGTTTTTAAACGTTTATTATTCTGTTAAAAAAAAGTTAATTTAGTTTTTTATAGCTAAAGACATTGTCAATAAAGTGTTCAATACTGTTCAATAACTAAAATCCCTATCGATGCTCTCGTTTTTGAGGAGAAGACCGCATAAAATGCCTTAGGGGCCGTGACAGACAGACAGACAGAAAGTGAGATAAGACTATTTTCGGCTTATTTAATGTATAAAACGTAAAAATAACCAAAAAATATATAACTCTCATAAATGTACAGACAAAACTCTAATTTTATTTATATAGATTTGAAATATTTATCTAATTTGGTTGGTGGGTCATTGACCAAATGACCTTATAGATAAACCGCCAGTGTCTATTATCATGACTACCTAAAAACAGTCGTTAAGTCACATCAGAGGCCCTGAACTTATTCAGGTGCGACCTGATAACTCTGACACCAGACCTGAGCCAGCCAGGTCACACGATATTATTATTATTACCATGACAGACACTGTGCTGTGTAAGTGTTCAGTTATTTATTGAATTATTGATTGGCCTATTCACAGTTAGTAATTAGCTTTTCTTGTGTGACATAACTGATTTGTGCCTGTTGTAAGTAGTAAAGTTCAAGAGTTAATTTCAAGTGTTTCCAGCATTATGTTAGTGATAGAACCCGTAACAATACCTGTATGAGGATAGTATCTGATTTAATCTTGAAGATAAAGATATAATTACAATTGAATGTGAAGACACAACTCGCATCAGAAGCCCCAAACTGGTTGCCATTAAATTTCGACCACAGAATTCATGGAAGTACTGTATAAGAAAATGGAGGAAGCTTGTCACTCCGGCCAAAGCACATTCTTCATAGAAGCGTATATAAAGATGTTCTAATGTATTTTTGGGTTGTATATTAAAAAATAAAAACATATTAAACTTCTCAAAAAAAATATTTTTTCTTTGAAGATTACGTCTTGGAGACTCTGGTTGAGAAGTATAAGACCAGTCAGATCAACAATTATTTATACATATGATATTTACAACCGTATACACTAGTTACCATAATTACAATATCAATTAGTAAAGTTGAGGCTTAATGTTGATGTGAAAGGAACTTTTGTGCACTATAAAAACTAAATATTTTTTTTTAATGATTTTTAAATATTTCTATATTTTTAAGACTCTTTAAAAACTGCGATAGCTTGTTGTAGAATTTCCTAACAATATAGCCTAACTAGGTATATGTTTGAATAAGCTATTATTATTACTCACCAAGTGATAATCTCCTCGGCTTCGTGTATTATGATCATGTATGTCAAGATTTAGGCTCATATCACTCTTTTCACATGTTAAGTAGTGTCATACACATACAAGCAAGGTACAGTTAGGAGACCAAGTCTCTTAAACAACAGCTTACATGGATCTAACCTATAGTTTTACTCTTTCTATACACCTAACAGCTTTCTTTTGGATTTTAAAAACACTCTATAAAGGTTTTGTTTTGATGTGTTACCCCATACTGCACTAAAATAATATGTGACAGTGAGAGTCCATGGTAAGCTGTGAAAAGTACTATTTGTCATTTAATCTAGCAAGCTGTTGCAGGACAAATACTGCAGATGAAATGTTACAACATATTTTCTCAATGTAAGAAGCCAGGTCAATCGTTTATCCAGCAAAACTCCTAGAAATGAAATTTTTATCCTGGTCTAGTTGATTATAGTTTACAAAAAAGTTTATAGTCCTATATTATAGCATACTATTTATAGTAGCATGCTATATAGTATGTTAGTCTATTGGTGTGGTTTTTTTTTTGTAGATTACATCTTGGAGACTCCAGTTATAAGGAGTATAAGACAAGTCAGATATCAACAATATTATACACTAGATACCATGATTACTTCAATTAGTTGAGGTGAGGCTCAATTTTGATGTGAAAGGAACTCTTGTACACTATAAAAAGCTTTATCAACTAAATATTTCTTCAATTGTTTTTTAAATATTTCTATATTTTCAAGACTCTTCAAAACTGCGGTAGCTTGTTGTAGAATTTCCTACCAATATAAATAGGTTTTTGTTTGAATAAGCTACTATTGTGACTCACCAAGTGATAATCTCCTCGGCTTCTTATTGTATTATAATCATGTACATCAAGATTTTGGTTAATATCATTCGTTTTTACATATAAAGTAGCTTCATACACATATAAACAGGGTACAGTTAGGAGACCAAGTCTCTTGAACAACGGCCTACATGAATCTAATCTATTTACTCTTTCTATACACCTAACCGCTTTCTTTTAGATCTTAAACACCCTATCAAGATTTTTTTTTGATGAATTACCCCATACTAAGATAGCATACCTAATATGTGACAGTAAGAGCCCATGGTAAGCTGTAAAAAGTAACTTTTTGTCATTCAATCTAGCGAGCTGTTGCAGGAAAAATACCTCAGATGAAATTTTACAACATATTTTCTCAATGTATGGAGTCCAGGTCAATCGTCTATCCAACATAACTCCTAGAAATGCAATTTTTTCTTCCTGGTCTAATTGGTTATCATTTACAAACACGTTTATAGCCCTATCTTCATTTAAATTATGTTTGTTTTTGAATTGAAGGTATTGGCATTTTTTACTATTTATAGTTAACTAGCCGGCAGACTCGCTTCGCTCGCCTTAACCGTCTAGCAAGGGGGCTCCGCCCCCTGGACCCCCGGGGGGTCCAACTAATTTCCATTGTGATTAGATAAATTGACAGAAATAGGTGATTTTGGGGAGAATTTTGATACCATTACTTAGTATGCATCTAGGGTCTCAATCAAACAGTGGTATTTCGATTATATAAATATATATTTCACTCCATGTGGCCTTGAGGTTCTTGAGAAATTGTGATCAACTAAATTCCAAAAATCCTAAATTTTGAGATGAATCATGTAACCCTATTTTTCACATGTTTAGCACCCCAGCTGAAAATTTGAACTTTTTTGGCCTTGTGGTTCTTGAGAAATTATAATCACCTAAATTTTCAAAATCGTTAATCTATGGTAAATTAATTTCATAACTAATTTTTTGTTGATTTTCTGATCAATACCTATTTTCACAAAAATTCTCAGGCTCATGTAATGTTTTGGTAGCTCGGGATAAGTTTGCTTTGTTTGAAACAAATTATTATTCATTAATAGACCTAACCTACTGAACTTGCCAGCCAAACAGCTTAAAGGAACAGCTGATAGAAGTCAACCGTTTTTAATCATATGGCAGACCCCTTAGCAGCGTTATTTACACTGTCTTTGAACAGCAAAAGACTTTGCACTTTGCATGTAGGCTACCATACAGTCGGAGCCTTGCAATATGTGAGAAACATATGACTGGGTATGATGAAATGTTATTATGCCAGGTTGATGACATCTGTTAAGTGCAAATTTCAAAATATTTGGCTGTTTATCACCAAACTTTGCAAAAATCGTCGATTTTGGGGCTAATTTTGAAAATTTTTTCCAAGGTACATCTAAGGCCGATACTTAACATGAATACCAAATTTTATCTGATTTGACCTTATGATTCTCTAGAAATTGTTGTCACCTAAATTTTCAAAAATCTTCAATTTTGGGCCCATTTTGGGGTAAATTTTGAAACCCTTTCTTAGCACGCGTCTAGTCCCCCTACTGAATACGTGTACCAAATTTTATCGTTTTTGGTCGAGTGGTTCCTGAGAAACTGTGATGAATGAGTGAGTGAGTCAGTCAGTGGTATTTCGATTATATAGATAGAAGATCTCAACTGATTTAAGAATTGGACAATGGACTGCACACGTATATGGGCACTTATTTCTAAATGATCTAGAATGGAATTGCTGAAATAAGTGATGTATCATCTGCAAATAAGAGGGCTCTACCACTAATTAATTCTTTAGGTAAACGGTTGACATATATAACAAAAAAAGCAATGGACCTAGTATTGACCCCTGAGGCACTCCAGCTTGCACCTCTAACTTATTAGATTTATTCTTTACTATACTAACCAAGTACTGTATTTAGTTCTACACATTGTTTTCTCCCAATAAGATATGATTCAAACCATTTCAGTTCAACCCCATTTACACCTACATTTTGCAGTATTTCCAATAACGTTTTATGATTAACACAATCAAATGCCTTTGACAGATCTAAGAAGATTGCAGTAGCTTTATCACCTGAATCTATTATATCTATTAGTTTTTCAACTAGAGAAACTATGGCAGTCTTTGTTGATCTCCCTTTCTGGAAGCCATGCTGTTCATCACAGATAAAGTTAGCTTCTTGAAGGTGCAAAAGTAACCTATTTAGAACTACTCTTTCAAAAATTTTACTTATTACATTTAAAATACTAATGGGCCTATAGTTTTCTACCTTTTCTCTATCACCACTTTTGTAGATCGGCAAGATCTTCCCCTCTTTTAAATTATCTGGAAAAACACCATGTTCTAATGAATGATTGATCAGATGAATCAAAGGGTCTAACAATTGATCTTTACATTCTTTCAGAATTTTACTGGATACCCCATCCATTCCTACAGTTTTTTTATTATTTAAACTATCAATGATATTTGACAACTCGTCTTGGCATACTGGGTGGAATTTTAATTCGTTGTGAATCCCCTCAGTATTCCTCATGTCACTAATACCTGTATTAAGAGATTTTTGATGATTCTTAGCAACCAGTTGATAATATCTGTTAAAGAAATTACAAATGTCTACACTATCATCAATATATTTGTCATTTTCGTTAATTATTCTGGGAACAGTAGTATAAGCATCTACATGAGCTACTTGCCTATTTTTGTTTATTACATCCCACACTGCTGTGTTGAAGTACATACTATTATTCAAAATTTCAGCTGTTTTCTTACATTTCGCTCTTTTCACTTCTTTCGTATAGTTTTTCTCGAGAGCTTTGTAATTATCTTCACTTAACATATTTCTAGATAGTTTGAATTCATCATATGCATCTTTAACCCTATTTCTTTCTGCAAGGATATCATCAGTTATCCACTCTTCGATTTTGTCTAATTTATTTTTTACAGGGACTTTTTTAACTGGACAACTCATAGTAATATGAAACCTTAAAATATTAATGAAACTATCATATTTGTTATTCAAACTATTGCTATTGTAAACCCTACTCCAGTTTTCTTGAAGCAGATTCTGCTTCAAACAATCTATATTCCCCTGTTCACATTGTTGAATTTCTTTCATTACTCTACTCTTTTTAATTGATTTATGACCTTGCAACCCCACCTCTAAGATCTGATAGTCATGATCAGATAGTTCTGAGCCGCCTAATCTATATTAGTAAGGATGTTATCAATTATTGTTTGTGATGTTCTTATGACTCTGGTATATTCATGAACTTTTATTTCCAAGTTATTCATGTATATAATATCCCTTAAATCTTCTGTCATTTTATTCTGTGTTGCAAAGTCTGTATTGAAATCTCCCACTACAATAACGTTTGTAAAACGAGTAGTAGTAATCTCTAAAATCCTATTGAATAGTTCACAAATCGTTTCAAATTCACAAGTAAAAAAACCATTTCATATTGTAATGTGAAATGGTAGAATGTTTGAAAATAACACAAGTTAAAAATAATACAAGTTCCAAAACCTTCAATGAGAAAAATCTATTTTTCATTTTTATATAGTGAAGTGTAGAGAATATGCATTAAAGTTGACGCTCATGCAGCAATAACACCTCCAACTTTCTAATTTATAAAAAAACTTTGAAAGCCTATTAGTATAGTCACGTGCAGATTCTGACGGAAACTTTTCACATTTATCCTTCTGTCAAAGTTCAGAAAAAAAGTTCAATTTGCAGCAACTTTTTCGCTTAAGCTTATATTGATTGTCGAGTAGACACGCTCCCTATTCTACAAAAAAGCTCAATAGAATCTACTTCAGATCATTCAAATTGAAGTCACTAAATTTAAACTTAATATTATTTTCTCTGTACCGGCTAAACGTGTGGACGAAACTAAAATTTTTCACAAATCCTTCTTTTTAGAATACCCAGCATTTAAGCATTTAAGTGTAACATTTTCGAAATTGTCTTGCATTTAACGGATTGTAATCGCCAGAAATAAGAGAACATTATTCTATGCTACTCATTGTGTCAACAGTGCTTCTGGTTTCACTGATAACATGAACTTTTTTCTGTCTTCATTTCGTCTCCTCTCTTCATCTTTCTCACTTTCATATGAAAAATACGTTTCTAGAATGTTCGAGTAAATAGCAGAATGACCAATGACCCAATTTCCTTGTGAAAATTACTAGAATAAACAAGAATCTTATAAAAGCGGGTGTGAATATCAGCAGAAGGTCAGTTGTTATCTACTCTTCAATACATTTGTTTGAGTGACAGTTTGTGCCAGATTACACATAAAATTGTGTTTGATAGACCCTGTGTTTATAAGCGTCCAGTTTATTTAGGCTTCTCTTGAGTTTTAAATGTTTATTAGACATTTTTAGACACTTTTTACGACATTGAACAGTTTATTGGACAGTTATTTATTAATTGACTAGCTGGCCTGACGCGCATTGCTGCATTCTCATAAAAAATCTTGATTTTATTATTTGCCACCTCCCACTGAAGTTACATTTCAAATTTCAACCTTCTAGGAATATTAAGGAAGAACCCACATAGCACAGAATATCCTCAGGATATCCCACACTGATCCCCAAATATCCCACAGGGACATGGCATTTTGGGATATCTTTAGGATATCCTCAGGATATTGAAAAAGAAAAATCTCAACATGAACGTTTAAGGTTTACAGTAATGTAGAAAATGACCATGCAGTCTTAATTTCACCTTATTAATAAGGAAATTGGTCAAATAAGAATCCAAACATTAAATATTAAATTAATTTGTCATGTGATGGTCATATCCTAGGGACATGCGTAGGAAATCTATAACATATCTTTCATTTCAACGGTCATATCCTGGGGATATTCTCAGCATATTACATTAATATCTCAGCAGTATTGCCAAACTTGAACTTTATAATCCTGCTAGATGTGATTGTAATTATCACAAATACAATGTAGTTAATATTATTTAATATACAGAAAAAAATGAATTAGAGTAAATATAAAACTATTTTATTTAAGAGAATATAGGTGCAGTAACAGTAAGCCAATTAATTCGTTAGTAATGAATTAATTATGTTTGTTATATTGTCATCTTGAGTGAGTTCGTTAATTTTGTGGAAAAAATCGTTTTCTGACTCTGGCATCAAATCGCTGCTTGCTGATTGTTTTTGGTTTGTTTATTATTTATTATAGATTTTTATCAAGAAAACTTGTAGCCTAATTTGTTGTTCAATTGTCAACGAGACTACAACTGTAACATTTCTAGGTAAGTGCAAACATTACTGTCCTCTACTTCGTTTAATTTTAGCTAGACATGGAATGCAATGTAGATATCTTGCCTAGATACAATGAATTTAGGCTATGTGTAAGTTCGGAATTTCTAATATTATGTGATTTATGAAGTTGATTGAAGCCTACAAAAATTTCTATGATGATAGCATATAGGTAAATACCGTACTGAGCGAGTACAGTAACTATTCTACTCTTATTTATTATTGAATTACCGTACCTAACATGAGTTTGGCCTAGGCTAACTCTTTTGAATTCTGCCAATTAGGTTGATTCACCTCAAGCCTTTCTGAAATCTGGTCATTATATTATAAAAGTCTCCTCATAGCAGTATTAATAATTAGCAGTGCAGTGGCCTATATAAGTTCCATGCAGGCACTTAGAGTGAGGGGGGCTTGAGGTGCTTATCTTATCTGAACAGATACAAGCCACGCCACACGGCTCCCATATCACTTCCCCAGTATCAAATTTCCACAGATTAGAACCACTTCAATTTATTAACAATATGTTTTGGTGCTTTAGCCTATGTGACACCAGGCCCGTGCTGGCCCGCCGGGACACCGGGACGTATCCCGGTGCGCCCTCCAGCCTGGAAATTTTTGGCGCCCTCCTGTTCTGAAACTTACAAGTTTTACGACTAGGCTTATCGTCGATATAGCCGAGCGGCCGGGTTGAGTGTTGCGACTATAGGGTGTAGGCTACTACTGAATGCTGGACTTGATTCTTGACCCACGCGGGGCGCCCTCGGCTAGGATCTGGCCCATTTCGACTCAAAATTATTTAAATCCCAAGAATCTTTTCCTTCTAAAGCATTGAAGGTAATAGAGTTATAACCAGATTGAGATCGTCTTCGACAAACGAAAATTTAGAATCTTTACTGTTAAAATGCACTCAGAAGCTGATATTTTGAACTCCATAGATCCAGACACCGTTAGGGGCGCACCCAGAATTTAGGTTTGGTTGGGGGGCTTACCCGTCCTACCAGATAAATTATTTTGCGATGGGGAGGGGGGTAAAATTGGGATTTTTCTGAGCTTTTTTACAAGATTGTGGCCTGATAAAATTCCTTGAGGGGGTTCATTACTTGGAATTTTTAAAGATTACTAGCTATTGTGCCCGTCCTTCGTACGGATTATGTTTAGAAATAAGACTTTCAAATAAGAATTTTGGCTTTTTTGATAGCAACGATCATGAAGTTGTTAGCAGCTTAGGTCCCGTTCATACGATACAGTTTTTTTGCGGTACGGTTTTTTTACTGTACGGCGTCAACTGTACTGTGATGTTCACAAGGTCCGGCTTTGCTGCTTATTGCTGTGCTCTCCTCCTTCTTCCATTGCGCTTCCAGTTCAGTTTTATTTATTCCAGTCCAGGATTTTTTTATTTGTGTAAGATTTTTTTAAATAAGTTTCTTACTGAAGGTTTCTCTTAAATTTTGATCAAAGTACGCAAACTCTGGTTAAATTTTTTCTTACATGGTAATAATAGTGCTACCTGGCGAATTCCCAAGAGCCTGGCACAAACCGAACCTTCCTAAAATGTTAATTTTTGTTTTGATAAATTTAAATTAGAAAATTTTGTTTTTTTTTCAACAAAGAAATAATTGATAAAACATAAGATGAGCTTTAATTCACCAGATTTCCTAAAAGACTGCAATGCTCCGACTACACGTCTGCAGACAGCGTAAATAACGCCGCGAAGGGCCCACCATTTATATTTGAGAACAGCTGATTGATATATCATGATAAATTACGTGATTTGTTCTTATTCTTATGTGGTAATAAAACTTGGAAGAAATGTATCCAAAATCGCACAATACTTGGTTTTTAAACGTTTATTATTCTGTTGAAAAAAAAGTTAATTTAGTTTTTTATAGCTAAAGACATTGTCAATAATGTTTTCAATACTGTTCAATAACTAAAATCCCGATCGATGCTCTCGTTTTTGAGGAGAAGGCCGCGAAAAATGTATCCAAAATCGCACAGTACTTGGTTTTTAAACGTTTATTACTCTGTTAAAAAAAAAGTTAATTTAGTTTTTTATAGCTAAAGACATTGTCAATAATGTTTTCAATACTGTTCAATAACTAAAATCCCGATTGATGCTCTCGGTTTTGAGAAGGCCGCGAAAAATACCTTTGCGGCCGTGACAGACAGACAGACAGGCAGACAGACAGACAGACAGAAAGTGAGATAAGACTATTTTCGGCTTATTTAATGTATAAAACGTAAAAATAACCAAAAAATATACAATTCTGATAAATGTACAGACAAAACTCTAATTTTATTTATATAGATTAGCAATGGGGAAACAAAATGTGTCTTATTTGTTCAGAGTGTTACAAAAGTTCAAAATGATTCTGCCAGACTGCATAAGCATCTTCTCATGAAGATAAAAAAAAAAAAAATTAATGAAGGTCCGGAAACGCTATGTTACAGAAATAAAGAGGGTAAAAGATTGCAGCTAATCCATCATAAATTCAGAAAACTCTAAGGCCTTCAGATAGGTGGTGTAAATTAAATTGAATTAAAATAATATTGGCTAAATGTGCTACAAGATCTACTATTAAACATTTTTAAGATGCCCACACCATTCTGAGACTTTTGCGTGGGTAATAAAGTGAACGTGAAATGCCAGTCTGAACGCAAATCGAGATTAGCCTACCTAATCTTCGAATTGGTGGGAAATTTTTTCAACAAAAATTTACAAAATGATCATGAAAACACGTTTTTTTATTGTCGGCTTAATGGGTAAACTAATTTGATTGGCAATAAATCAAATATTTTCAAATTCTCCTCCAAAACTTCTGAAATCATATTTTTTCAAATTAAATGTGAATGTACCTAACAGTTAAGAACCAGGTCTTAATTTCAGCTGTAGCATACTGGAGCTCTGGTACCTTTTAGGACACCAGAGCGGAGCTCCGGCTATCTAAATCTAATAGAATCATTTATTTTAAACCAGATCTGAACTAACTGGAAATGATTGTTTTTTTAATTTAGGCAGACTAAGTTTTTGACTTTTGTAGCTATAATTTTCATGTTTTTGTCAAAATCGTTTAAAACACCTTATTTTTAAAAACCTGCATCTTATTATTTTGTAATTAGGCCTATATCTGCATTAATAACATGCTCAAATGCATTTTAAATGCACCAATTCAAGTGTAATTTTCAACAATTTCCGGGGAAGGACCCCCAGACCCCAGACCCCAGATTCCATACCACCAGACCCCGGAAACAGTTCCGGTACTTCTCAATTAAGAAATTAATCCCTGTTAAGAACGATCCTAAAGCTTAGTCGAGTTTTATTAAATTAAAGCTCACAGATTTTGCACAGATGCTTCCATAAGGCTTGAGCCCCAAAGCCCCCCATGTCAAGCCACTAGTTATGAACTTTATTCTACTTAAAAAGTGTGAACACATAAAATGCACCAACACTAATCAGCCTGGAGCACATAATACCTACAGTGAATTTTCTTGAAAATTATTAACAATTCTTTAAGGACCTCGGGTTCTTGGGGGAGGCTTAAGCACCCAAGCCCCCACCTTGGGTGCGCCACTGGACACCTTTATTGATTATATTGGCCACTCCAGCTCCGAATTAAAAAGACTACTTCAGGTATGTTTATAATTTCAATCAAAGAACATTATATTTGTGAACATATTTGCTTTTTTTTCTCATCATTTGCAATTCACACTTTGATTATTATATTACAGATCCTCCCCCCCCCCCTAGTCAGTCCTCCCACTGCATTGTGCTGGCGCCCTCTAGCCAGCCATGGCCGTCCACCGCCCTAACAAGGGGTCCAGCACGGGCCTGTGTGACACTCCTATTTACGATAAAATCTCATTTTTATGAAGTAACATTTGAATTTCATAATTTCCAGTTTTAATTTATTTGCAGGTGAAAGAATTCACTAAATAATCTGTGATGTTTTCCATGACGTCAGGCTGCTGACAAAGCTTCTCTTTAGAAGTGAAATGCAACCCTCCAGTATCTCTAGTAAAGGTGAGTGAAAAATATATATCTGATGTCTATGGTGTCAGTTTTGATATTAAATTGTTCACTAAATTATGTGGCATGAACATGAAACAAATATTGTACAATCTTCTGCCAATTACTCTCAATATCCAATCCCTTCACATCCAGCCAATCACTTCGCCTCTACTATTGGGCATGACTTATGATTATGCTTTTGTATTATATGATTTGTGCTTTTATATGATTGTAAAATTGGGATTGTATTATTGCTTGGGCGATTTCGTGCTTTGTATGCTTGCGACTTTATGCTTTATATGCTTGTGGTATTTTTGACTGTTGCAAATGCTCCTGTAACTTGATTTTTGTGATATTGATTTTTACACGACCTATTACAATTATATGTTCAATGGCTGAATAAAAAATTTGGATTTTGAGCCTTATCTAAATAAGCAATGAAGTTTGCAGTAATAGCTGGTTTGGCGCTAAAGGGAAAATATTTTTTCAACACTGAGTATTTACTAATGTCATTCAAATGGCTGAAATTATTACTGGAATTCATATGTGGAGAGTGATAAAAATTTGTTACTCTGTTCATAAGTCATCATTACCATTTTTAAACTTTGATAACATTCTATTGTTTCAATAGAACATTTTTATTTTATTTTTTACTATTCTTTTTTATTTTGGCTTTTAGACACAGTATGGGTAACAGTTAAAAATGCAACAAACGCTGAGATGGAGATGACCATATAGAAAGGGCTATCAAAGGCTAAGGAGAGAAACAAAGTAAGTTGATGCTTTAAATATGTAGTTGATGTTATAGTGATTTTGATCCACCTTGAAAGCGCAGACAAAATATTGAAATATTATAATCCCACTCTATATGTATCACTTCATAATAGCAAACTCACTCTGTTCTTGAATTCATTTAACTCGACCACATAAACAATAGAGGGAGTTTTGAATGTGGGAAATGTAACTGTAAATATATGGCTTAAAAGTTATATCAGTAGACTATACTTATCTGGTTCATTGCATCATGCTGATGAATAATTGTGTTTTCTGACTTTTAAATTTAAAATGGGGTTCGCCCTCGCAAGGTTTAACAAAAGGGCACATTAGGCCAGACACCACATGGACGCTCAATTGCCTTTAAAGTGGTGCGTGCCTTTTGAGTGGCGGCGATCGCTGTTTAACAGAATTTCTACACATCAGCATGGTCATAGCTGCGCACACAAGTAATTTTGTGGAGAATTGTTCAAGTGCTGTAGTATTCATATAACTTGGCAGCGTGTTGAAGATGGAACATGCTACATCTGAACCCAGCATACTGCTGCCAAGTTATATGAAAACTACAATACATATGTTTGGTTCCGGGTACTCAGTTGTTTATATTGAATAAAATAGCTTTTTTGATTATATTTATATAATATAAAAAATATCCATTTTCATAAATAATTGATTTTAAATGTTTTTCAATTAGACCTGGATAATATCAACATAAAGTTATATTTTTGTAAATACAATTTTAGACCTGGATAATATCAGCATAAAGTCATATTTATTGAACCTGTTCCAGAGGACTACGCATGCACAAAACACTGTTGTCAGTAAACATTTTCTAACCTCAAATTTCCCATGTTGATCTTTGATTCCTTAAAACAATGACCAGCATTATTTGTTATTTGCATTTTTTTTTTAATTTTTGATAGTGACCTGATAATATAGCCTATACTCATTAATTCAATATGAATTATTCATTCATATATAATTATATAGTATATCAGAACTATTAATTTTTATAATAGTTTTTTTTTGTAATGTGATGGTAATGAGATTTCTGCAAAACGTAAATCATATTACATGCCAGCATTTATGACAACAATGCTTCATTGCAGTATCCGGATTCTGAGCAACTTGTTCAGAAGATTTTTTAGATCACTTTTATTAGCAACAGTGTTCTGTGCATGCGCATGTCTCTGGAACTGGCTTGGTAGATATTATTGTTTTCAAATTTGTATATGATTTCTATTAATTAAAACAGACCTTTGTTAACACTGCACTATTATGGTTGTTATTTACATATGTCAGGGCGCATTCTCTGAACCACATAATAATAAAAGAAATAGTAGGAGAAATTAATTCAGTATAATTTATTGTTGGAAACATGAAATACAAACGAAGAGCAAAGGCAGTAGGCTAGTATGTTCAAAAGAACCACTCAATGTTTACATTTATTGAAACTAGGTTATAGTACTATGTATGGCTGTCAGCTGTGACTGACATTTTTCGCGCCAAATTCAGCTTAGCCTAGAGCCGGCTAATAAATAAAAAATTATAATTTGCCATTAAATAAAATTACTATTTGTAATAAGGACCGCTCACAGCACCTAGCCCTTCCACAAATTGGTGGATTTAAGCATTCCTATTTATTTTCTTAATTTAACCCATGACATAGGGGTGTGTTGTCCTGAATCACCGAGTTGGGGCAGTATATCTCTATGGCCTGGGAAGCTGCATAGAAAAAAGGAAATTGAACAGCACTTGCTGAAAAAATCCTGCCCGAGGACATCGAACTCCTGTCGAGTCCCAAATAAGCTTAATTCTTCTAGTCAATTTTAATGTTCTAAATTTCTTTCAAGTTACCAGTTTTTATGTTTAAATGTCCCTGTAAGATGGAATCTACTTTTTAGAAAAAATTTAATGTGATACGCCGATATTACGAGGACTTCGCCAAATAACGACCACGAGAGGCAGCCTAATCCAATTCAAGTTACCAAAGGACTGAATCAAGTAGAAAAAAACCACTCATCGCCTGGAACACGTGAGTCTAACATTATTAAATATAAATTGGCCAATTTTAAGTGGAAAAGTGCTTCGAAAAAATGTATTAGACACAACGATTTCCACGACCGCATGGTGAAATAAATTTTATATCAGGGTGTAAAGATTTCATCTTACCTTCACTGCACTAATTAGCCCTTGGATCGGCTCAACAAAACTATCATTTATCAATTCATAAACTTTCAAAAATACCTTCAGAAAAATAATCCTGAAAAAAAAGGACTTTAACTTTGTTTTTCTATTCGAATCTCTTGCATGGGATATTGTTCTTAATTTTAATAAATTTCACGATATCGTCATTTAAATCTGTGCCTGATTGCATTGTCCTGCTCGACCATTGGTATTTGTTAGTGATTGGTTTTATCATTTTCTCACTGAGGGTGATCTTTGTCGAGGGTCATACTACACCATATATTCTATATGGTATTGGGTCGCTGGTGTCGTCGGTGAGACATACAGCTGCTTGAGAATATATTGGTGAATTTTTTGAGAGACCAAATTCGACAGAGATCAACTCCCTCAGTGAAATTTACAGCAATACCAAGCATAGCAGCGGTCATCAACATAGTAGGTATAGGGATTCGACAACTTACAACGGTTGATTCCTAGATATCCTACCTGAAATAAATATTTCAGGGAAGATTGAAAGGACTTTTCCGTTTTTCGTTGTGGGATTGCCCCATCACCCTCACAATCATCCCGGAGCTGAATGAGAGCCTAATACCTGAGTGATTCCGGCAGCAAGGACAATAATTAATTATATTTCAGGTAATTGTAGAGGGAGGTGGAAGTAGTTCCCACATGAATGGCGCCCGAACTTCAGACAGTGCAGAGAGAAGGGCCAGGGAACATTGCACTCTAATAATATTTTATTTCAGAAAAATTCAGCAAAAATATTAATAAGATTTTATTACAGTTTTCATCCTAAAGAGCAAGTGAGATCGCCGCAGACTTCAGCTTGCAGTGTACTAGCCTAGCTTATAAGTGACCAGTGGTCGAGCAGTGCAATAGCATACTGAAGTTGAGTCTATCTAAGGGGCCTAATTATAGTAATTTCCCAACTGTGAGCGATCCTTACTGATTTTTTAGGAATGATATTTCAGGAAACTGTGTAGAAACAAACTCAGGACTTGGAAAAAAGTAAAGGCATAATATCAGCCTACAATTTGGAATTTTAAAACAAATGAATAAGGAAGACTAGGGGCAGGGTTTACTAACACCCCATATGCTAAATTATTGCAAGTTTATATGTCATATAGTTTTATTTTTTTTAATTGATTGTAATTTCATGTCGTTTTGTGTAACCTTTCGTGTGTGTGTGGGGCTCAACTGTCAACATCACTAGTCATCAAAGATAATCAATCTAATTAGAGACTGACCTGGTTTGGTTATCCATTACCACAACACTGCACTGCACAATTTACTACAAATTTTACTTCACTTTTTCACTGCCTATTCACAAACATGGCTAGCGACGGCTCTTCAACTCATTTCAACGAAGAGGACGAACAACCCTCGCCCACGGACGAACGCCGACCGATTGGCAGTGTCTCATCTATCCAATTCAACCAAGGAATTCGGGAGAGATTGTCATCCACACATGCCGATGAAGCCAGCAATCTCGCAGATATTGGGATTTCTACTCCAGTAACCGACGTTCAAACCCCAGCAGCCAAGGCTAGTGCACCCACATTTCTCGACCAGGGCGCTCTAGACATAATCATGAACGCCTTTGCTCAACAATCTAGAGCAACAGAGCAGTTAAATGCAAGCTTGAGAACTGAAATAAACCAGACATCAGAGCAGTTAAATGCAAGCTTGAGAACTGAAATAAACCAGACATCAGAGCAGTTAAATGCAAGCTTGAGAACTGAAATAAACCAGACATCAGAGCAGTTAAATGCAAGCTTGAGAACTGAAATAAACCAAATATCAGAGCAAGTGAGCCAAAGGATAGACCAACAAAAAGCGGACATGAATGAACGGTTTGACCAAGTTACTGAGAGGCTAGAAAAGAAGTTAGAAGAAACTAAAGTAAGTTTGCAAAATCAGCTCAAGCACAACATAGATTGTCTGACCTCAAAAACGAACAATAAGCATTGTGAAATGGAGCAATACATTGATTCACAGATTCAGCCCATACGCGCAGAGGTATGTGAACAAATAGCCATACAAACAGGAAAACTTACCTCAGACAATACAGAATTAGAAGTTAGGTTAGCCAAAAAAGTGACAGAAAAATTTAAGCACGCTGAACTAGGAAATAAACAAATAGAAGCGCAGCAACAAACAGCAGCCCATATTATTAATTTTAAAAAATCAAACCAAATTATCAAAGGAACTTCAATTCACAACCTACCATGTTCAAACTGTCAACGAGGCCAGAAAAAACATTCTGAAATAATGAAACACAAATCAAACAATTATATGCATAGAGAAATTCAAAAAATGGAAACAGAATTGAACAAATATAGGAAGGAGGAAGAAAGAAATTTTAAAAACAGAATTGATAAATTTAATATGGAAAATGAAGTGAGCTGGAAACATAACCTAACAACTGGAAGTGAATTGAACAGAAAACAGAATTATCATCATCATCGTCATCATCCTGGCAGAGAAAGTGTTTCAAGCCACTGCCAACTGTATTGTCACACTTCAATGCTAGCTAGACCTGTCCTAGTAAAAATTCCCATGGATGGAAGAACTTATGCTCATTTGCGTCGAGTGAAGTTCAAAAATAATTTCATAGGGACCCGGACAGCTAAAAACGGAATTTTAATGGAAAATTTATGGAAAGTATTGAGGGGGCTGTGCTACTGAAATCAAAGTTTAAGTCAGAAGAGAAGCTACATCGTCAGATTGGTGCCACTGCGGAACAACCACGTACTAGCAGCGCTGTATTCGATGAGTAGATCAAGATGGCAACTCTACCTATGAGAACAGAACACATAGAAATCGAATGGCTCATTCACCTCTAGTGGATTACGACTCATAGTTCACCTAAAAGAACCGATCGTGGGCGGAGCTACAGATACAAACGTCGCGCTCAATTCAAAAGCAACATAAGTGAATGGCCGACTGCACTATTGTTAGAGGACAGAAACAAAGACTTGATAGGGGGCTATAAGCCAATTATACCGCAGTCTACACCTTTTAACGAATCCGTTACCGATTCAGAACCGGGTCAGGCCAGCTTCTCTGCTACAGTAGGTTAAAGACTGTACTGCCTGCGAACCACATAAAGTCAGGTCAGATGTTTTCTGCTATGGTTAACGTGTAAACCTTACTACCTGTAACATAGGACCCATCCAGAAAGGACAAGTGGTCTGCAGCAAAGTCAAATTTTCTGACTTTGACTATTGCTGTTCTTAGTTTGTCTGGCCGAGAATTTCGCCATCCCAATCAGCGTAATGGATGCTGCCAGTTTCCGCCTTGAAATATTTGGGATGTAACCTTTTGATTCCATTTAACTTCAACACCCAAATATCAAACTTCACGACCTAACATCACTGTGGTCTTCAACCTTCGAGACAACTACCAGGATGTTGAGAAGAAAATGTCAAGGTTTGTTGGATTCCCAGGAATCAACTTACTGCACCAGCACCATCACCAAGCTAATGCCGGCAGGCAGAAAACCCTGACCAGCCACAACTTCACTTCAAGACCAGCCGCAACACCCCACACACACGAGAAGGCGCGTATCATAAGTGTATTTAGCGATAAGTGTTAAATGTAATTATGCACTAGTCAATACAGGAACTGGCATGAAACTATATTGTAAAAAAGGTGAAAGGAAGTCATAAATATTGTAAGATATATTACTCAAATATTGTATTTTTAATTTCAAAGTATCTCAAATGTATTTATTTTTGGTGGAAGAAATTCAGTAGTAGACATCACAAAAAAAAAAAATCAATAAAAAAATATCACAAAAGATATTAAAATTACACAGTAATATAAAAAAAAGAGAGAGAAAAAAAAATAACAATCAAAAACCTGTCTGTGATGCTAGAATTATATAATTAAATCTTAGAGTAAGCTTAATGTCAAACTATAACTCACCTTATGTATAACTTAGTCAAGAGGAATTATTATTGTATAAATCATGTTCATGCATGAAATAAATGTTAATGTGCTCTACACACTAGTGCATTTTGTGTTAAATGTAAGAAGAAAAAAAACAGGGATAAAAGAAAAGAACCAAAGAATCACTTTATTGAATTGTATAGAAGCAGGTAGAAATATGAAATGAAACAATGTTAATATGAGATAAAAAGCTTTATTGCATAAAATCAAAAGAAAGAAATAAGATAACAAAGTACAAATAAGACCGATCGAAGTTAAGACTAGAAAGTAAAAGACCAGACTTGTAATGGAAAGAGTATAAGGAAGAAATCAACTATGTTAGAAAGAAAAATGGTCACAAGCTCAAGATAAGGACTGCCACAGATATCAGCCAAACCATCTTACATTAATTGTTCACACCACCTCAGGTACTTGTCAGGGAAAGCACGGGGGCTTGATGCTCACCCATTATGATTTATAAAGGGAAATCCTGAATCATTAGCACATTGTGCATTATTATTTGTTGTAGTATCCAAATAGGAACTATGTCATGTTAGTCTGAATTGGTTGTATTGTGTATACCCCAATTAGCTAATTTTGTATTAGGTCAGTAAGGGCAAAGACCCAATGATCTGGTGGAGACCGTAAACTCTTAGGGCAGAGACCCAATGATCTGGTGGAGACCGTAAACTCTTAGGGCAGAGACCCAATTATCTGGTGGAGACCATAAACTCTTAGGGAAAGAATAGTTATTGTGATATTAATAAATCCTGAGTGTGACTGTGTTCAGGCTGTGATATCTATGTTATTAATGTTTTGCAATGTTATGTAAGGCAAAGGTCCAAACTGTGATATAAATGTTAATTAAGAGCGACCTGACTTAGTATGATATAAACCCTTCCATGTTTGTAAGTCTTTCTATCAGGGGGCTTTATGTCAGGGCGCATTCTCTGAACCACATAATAATAAAAGAAATAGTAGGAGAAATTAATTCAGTATAATTTATTGTTGGAAACATGAAATACAAACGAAGAGCAAAGGCAGTAGGCTAGTATGTTCAAAAGAACCACTCAATGTTTACATTTATTGAAACTAGGTTATAGTACTATGTATGGCTGTCAGCTGTGACTGACATTTTTCGCGCCAAATTCAGCTTAGCCTAGAGCCGGCTAATAAATAAAAAATTATAATTTGCCATTAAATAAAATTACTATTTGTAATAAGGACCGCTCACAGCACCTAGCCCTTCCACAAATTGGTGGATTTAAGCATTCCTATTTATTTTCTTAATTTAACCCATGACATAGGGGTGTGTTGTCCTGAATCACCGAGTTGGGGCAGTATATCTCTATGGCCTGGGAAGCTGCATAGAAAAAAGGAAATTGAACAGCACTTGCTGAAAAAATCCTGCCCGAGGACATCGAACTCCTGTCGAGTCCCAAATAAGCTTAATTCTTCTAGTCAATTTTAATGTTCTAAATTTCTTTCAAGTTACCAGTTTTTATGTTTAAATGTCCCTGTAAGATGGAATCTACTTTTTAGAAAAAATTTAATGTGATACGCCGATATTACGAGGACTTCGCCAAATAACGACCACGAGAGGCAGCCTAATCCAATTCAAGTTACCAAAGGACTGAATCAAGTAGAAAAAAACCACTCATCGCCTGGAACACGTGAGTCTAACATTATTAAATATAAATTGGCCAATTTTAAGTGGAAAAGTGCTTCGAAAAAATGTATTAGACACAACGATTTCCACGACCGCATGGTGAAATAAATTTTATATCAGGGTGTAAAGATTTCATCTTACCTTCACTGCACTAATTAGCCCTTGGATCGGCTCAACAAAACTATCATTTATCAATTCATAAACTTTCAAAAATACCTTCAGAAAAATAATCCTGAAAAAAAAAAAGGACTTTAACTTTGTTTTTCTATTCGAATCTCTTGCATGGGATATTGTTCTTAATTTTAATAAATTTCACGATATCGTCATTTAAATCTGTGCCTGATTGCATTGTCCTGCTCGACCATTGGTATTTGTTAGTGATTGGTTTTATCATTTTCTCACTGAGGGTGATCTTTGTCGAGGGTCATACTACACCATATATTCTATATGGTATTGGGTCGCTGGTGTCGTCGGTGAGACATACAGCTGCTTGAGAATATATTGGTGAATTTTTTGAGAGACCAAATTCGACAGAGATCAACTCCCTCAGTGAAATTTACAGCAATACCAAGCATAGCAGCGGTCATCAACATAGTAGGTATAGGGATTCGACAACTTACAACGGTTGATTCCTAGATATCCTACCTGAAATAAATATTTCAGGGAAGATTGAAAGGACTTTTCCGTTTTTCGTTGTGGGATTGCCCCATCACCCTCACAATCATCCCGGAGCTGAATGAGAGCCTAATACCTGAGTGATTCCGGCAGCAAGGACAATAATTAATTATATTTCAGGTAATTGTAGAGGGAGGTGGAAGTAGTTCCCACAATATGTTTACAAATTTTAAAGTGTCAATGTTAATAGGCAGTTACATTATTGTTTTTTCAATCTATTATTTTTCCAGAAAACAAATGGCCTGCGACCGAGGATATTTGGGGATGATGGGTGCAACAAAAGTGCCCATTAGGGATGATGATCAATTATTTTTTATTAATATATATTTTTATTCTAAAGGAATAATAAATTTTAATTTTCTATAAATGTTATTAAATAAATAATTTTTCTGGAAGATTTGAAACGAATTATTACAATAGATTATTTTTGTAAATCAAGACAGAAAAGTTTCATTTACTCACTCGATTCGATTTACTACATGAAATGTTGTATAATTTCAGTAATTTAATAAGACAAACCAAACCGGCCATTATTATAAAGTTATAATCAACTTCACTAGATAAATCATTAATCTGTGGCTTGCACCTGCATATATGCTGCATTTTTGGATTTCCTATCACCTTTATTAACACTATATATATTAAATAACTTCAAACTTTGATTAAAGTTCTTAAAACGTGTCCTATATCCCTTGGATATTCTAGAAGTGTATTGCTAGAATATCCTGATGGGGTGCTCACATGATTTTCTTAGGTCATCCTTGGGATATGATAGAATATACTTAAAGGGATATCACTAGTATATCCTGGAGGTGTGACCAGATGATATCCTCAGGACAACCTTGGTATATCCCGGGATATCCTAGAGAGATATCCCCAGAATATCCTAGAGTGATTTCCCCAGAATATCCTAGACAGATATCCCCAGAATATCCTAGAGAGATTTCCCCAGAATATCCTAGAGAGATATCCCCAGAATATCCTAGAGAGATATCCCCATAATATCCTAGAGAGATATCCCCAGAATATCCTAGAGAGATATCCCCAGAATATCCTAGAGGGATATAGCCAGGATAGGGTTATTGGCGGACATTCACATGTGCTAGGGACATCCTGAGGATATTTATATCCCACAACGGGATCTCCTCAGGATATTCCTGTCATCCCTATGGGACATTCTCAGGATATGCCAGGGATATTCTTGTGCTGTGTGGGAAGTTAGTCCTAGGGCTGTTCCAGCTGATCAGAAAGGCAAGCTTCGTTCTTTTCTTACACAGTAAGACCTTACTCACCACCTCTCAATGAACATTTCAAATTTAAACCTCCTACAACTATTAGAGTCGATGCTAGGTTTTTGATTTTATTATTCGCCACCTCCTACTGAGACTACATTTCAAATTTCTAGCTGCATTGGTTAACAGATGTCATCAACCCGGCTTAATTATATTCATCATATCCAGTCATATGTTTCCTACATACTGCAAGGCTCCGACTGCAAGGTAGCCTACATGCAAAGTCTTTGCATTCCAAACAGCATAAATAATGCCACTATAAGGGGCCTGCCATATGATTAAAAAATGTTGACTTATATCAGCTGTTCCTTTAAGCTGTTTGGCCGGCAAGCTCAGTAAGTTAGGTCTGTAAAATGGATTAATTAATAATAATTATGAGCCCCCTATTAAAGTTTATGGTCAGAAACCATCCCCAATATTCACACAACATATTCCCAAAGTTTCATGCCGATCTGTCAAGTAGTTTTGAAGTCTATAGGGAACATACATACATACATACATACATACATACAGACAGACAGACATTCATTTTTATATATATAGATAGATTATTGATTAATTATTGATTGGCCTATTGACAGTTAGTAACAGTGATCACATAAGACTATTTCCAACAACAAATTCAATCCAATTCAATTTTTTTTATTTATTCACATAGTACATATTTATAATACATCACAATATTACAATGAATAATAGAACCCGCATAGACTATAGCATCTGTGTGCTGGAGCGGCTCTTTCAGTCCTTTTAGATGTTTATAGAATAATAGAATCAGTGGCGAGGCGTCCGGTCATTGTTTGATCCGGCGATGAGTAGAGAAATTAGACTAATAATAAATAATATCAAAATAATCTTAACTCTTAAATAATGGACATTTGTCAGCTTCAAAGCCCAGAAATATGTTCAAAAACTGTGAAAATTGCATCAAAAACCAATAAGAATATGATGAGTAGACGCTCAATATGTATAAAGGTACAGTTACACCAGAGCGAACAGGAGCGAACCGAACGTTCACTGGTGTTCGCTGTGGTTCACTAGCATTCGCGAACACCTGAGAATGGGAGTAGTCATCAGAACACTTTGTCATCAGTCCACTCCATAGTTAATAGGAATAATAATTTAGTACAACAAACTACAAAATAACAAACCACCAAACAAACAACAACAAACAACTCTGTTGATAGCAGTAACAAGGTTAAGTAGGTTATGTTGACAAGGACCAGACTGGAGTCACTCCGACTTGGTCACACTGAAGCGAGCACCGAACTCGAGTGAACGCGAATTTCCTTTGATCATTCGGTACAAAACCGACAATGGATGGAGCAGGCGCGAACACGAATATGCGACTACCGAGCACTGTCGAACACGGCCGATTAGTGTTCGCTGCCGCTCGAGGCGCCGGTCACACCAAAGTGAATTTCACATTCGTTACTGCTCGTTCGCTCCTGTTCGCTCTGGTGTAACCGTACCTTAATGAAGCGCAAAAGGCTTGCGAATCACACCAGTCCCCTCCCGCGGATGGCTCGGAGCCCCCTGCCATCAGTTTTTAAACCATTCAAGTAATGCTTGTGATACATCGCAACCAGCTGCGATGAATAAGGCTTCGTGCGTTCTCGGCCACTGTCGTGGGTTTTCGGTAGCTGCATGCCTCCTCATGCTTGTTCCTCCCCAGTCCACACTCAGCTTCAGTTACAGCGTTGTGGTGGAAACAATGGGAATTTCGCATATGCTAAATTATTCAACTTTTACAAAGGCTTATTATTGTTTTGCAACTTAGTTAAACTTTTTTATATTTTTAGAGTGTGATCTATTATTATAGAATTTATTATTCATTAGATGGTTTCATTTATTTTAATAAATTAAATCGAGTGAGTGCATTATATCAGAGCCTATTATTTCGGCTGTTTTTGCGTTTTTTCCTATATTATCCATCGTCGGTCTATGGTAATGGGGAAGATGGATAAAAAACTTTAAATACTTAGTTGGATGAAATACTTTTTAATTCTCTGCCTTTTGAATTGGGTCTTTGCCTTATTTTGTTAGACCTATTCAGATGAGAGATTTCAGATGCTCAAAAGCTTCAAAAGTCACCAATTTGCCTCGAATTTTTAAACATTTTCCTGGGGAGGGCCCTTGGACCCCTTTGGGCGTTGATGGGAGAACCCCTCTGCGATGACCGGTGAAGGATTCCATGCCTCGCCACTGAATAGAATAGAATAAATATTAACATAAATTCCTATTTATCTAATGCCATTACAGAAAATAACACAGTTATCAGATAACACAGTAGAAAAAAGTGAAAAGAAAAAAGAAACCACCACAACACCTGAGCCAAAATGCTAATCACTCATAATCCAATCAGAAGAGGAAATACATGCTACCGAGAGTCTATAGGGATACCCTATATTTTAATATGTTGCTCAGTGACTTACAGAGCTCAAACCCTCAAATGTGGACCCACAACTCCCCAGGAGCACTACATATAAGTAGAGCCAGGAACCTGAGCACTCTCAGCCAGGAACCAGAACTCTATAAGTATGGGGACCCAATTAAGGCTTCGGCACCCTGCCATCCCACATGCAACAGCCAATCACTCACCCTGCGCACAAACACAGCAACTCCATCTGCCTCAGCCTGGACTATTTCAGGGGAAGTTTTCTGTATAACCATTGGGCTATATAATATGAAATATTCCTTTGTCGACTAATGGTGATAGTTGAATTATGGAAACAAGTAAAGGTTTGGAATCTGGTAAAATGATTGTGTTGAAATGCTCCAAGAAAGGTTTCCTTATTATTATAAATGTAAATGAGAAGAGTTTTTATAAATATTTGTCTTATATTTAGAACAGAAAAAATATTAAAAGGTAGATAGGTGGGAAAACGTTGATTTTCCTTAACATTGTTTCAATTATCAACCTCTGAGTAACAGACAGAGGCTCCAGGACCGTTGAAGATGCACCACCCCATGACACCCCAGACACCATATTGCATCAAAGACTGCTTATAACCTTATAAGCAAAATACACTATTCTGCAGTGACCCGCCATCAAATCACGACCCTGCAGTGCAAAGGCGTAAATCATTTTCCTCATGCGTTTTTTTCAAATCTTGAATATGAGGTATCCAACTAAATTTCTTATCAAAGATAACTGCTAGATATCTATATTGTTCAATACGCTCAATTTCACCACAGCTGCACATATCCGACCGCAGGTCTCATGTAACCATTTTCCATGAATAATGTGGAGAAAAAGCTGTCAAACAGCAACGTTTTTTTAAATCCTACTATAAGGAAATATTTATCAACTAAATATTTTTTCAATTGTTTTTTAAATATTTATATATTTTCAAGACTTTAAAAACTGTGGTAGCTTGTTGTAGAAGTTCCTACCAACACCAACATAACTAGGTTTTTGTTCGAATAAGCTACTATTCGAATCTCCTTGGCTTCTTTGTATTATAATTGTGAAGATATGTCAAGATTTTGGTTAATATCACTCTTTTTTACATAAAAAGTAGCTTCTTACACATACAGTTAGGAGACAAAGTCTCTTGAACAATGGCTCAAACAGCATGTAAAATTGTGAGAAAAATATTTTTCAATATTGGGACAAGTGAACATGAAAACTTTAAAGATTCGAAAGTCTAAACGACTGTATTTTTTAGACCGTCGTTCAATTAATAACCTAAGTAGCCTTTAATGTTTACTTTCTTCTGCTAACAATAAGCTGTAGCATAATGTTGAAGTTCATCAACACAAATTGCATGAATAAACGACTTGATCCAGACTGACAGCTACATGAGTTGTAAACAACTGACAGATTTACGGCTTTGATAGTGTTAGGGGGGGGGGGGTTGATTGTAGGGGGCTGCCGATAGTGGGTGGGTGTGTTGGTTTCGATGCCAGAGTCCTGTTGTAATCACTCTGCATTTCATTTTCAGCGGGCACAGGCACCGTAAATCAGACATGCTCGCTCCCCACATTATTTGTACAACAGTAGAATCCATTGTGAACGTGTGGTAGTAATGGATAATTGAAGCCAGCACTTCTCTTCCACTCATTTGCAATACTGGACAACAGCAAACTTCAAGAATGATTTGGCAATCATTGAATTATGGAGCAGACTAATTTAGGAGAGTAAACAGACCAGCTGTCACACCGCATTGAATTAACCCTGAATTAACTTCAGAAATGTAAGATGAGATCAACATTAGAATCGTCCAAACGCTACAGATCGTACAAATTTGATTTTGAATAATAAGACTTGAAGTTGTCAAAACCACAGTCATATCACAAACTTGCAGCCTTCAATAGTATGCTTTATAGAGCTTCAACTATACCCATGAGCGAACATCACTTTGAAAAAGAGATTAGTACAATTTGATTTGATTTGATTTCTCGAGGATGAAGCCCAGATAGGTCTTAGACCTGTGCGTGGGTAATGAGTTGGATGATGGTGATATAATGAGTTGGACCTACAGTTTTAGGTGGGTTCCGAACCACCGGGAAGTGATTTTCAGCAGAGAACAGTGTCTTTTTTGCTATTAAACAGATAGCTATTACAAATCGATATGAGGAGATCATTGTTGACAAAATTTTAAGTAAAATAAGTAGGAGACTAGCAATCATTGCTGTAACTGATACTGGAGAAAAGTCATGTATAAGAGTAGTAGTCAGGTGTAGTAAAGATAAAATTAATATCTAATATAAAGGGTGAGTTTACAAATTAATTAATAATAAGAAATGAGGTTGTCACAACCACATTTATTAAAAATAGTGAGAAACTAGTTTCGGTAGTTACACCATTATCAATCTCAAACAAAATAAAACTGAGTACATAGTAGCTTAATATATACTACCAGGGAACGATGCTATTGGCTGAGGAAGAAAGTGTCTCCAATAGGCTGAACTTCATAGAAGGTCTGTGATTGGCTGAAGTCCAAAACAAGACCCGCCCACTGGTGGGCCAAAATAATACTCAAAATCAAGAACAAAAAAACAGCGAACACAGACATATAGAAAGTGACAAACAAGAACAATACACAAGCAGGCTAGAATCAAATAAATTTAAAATTAACAAATTGAATCTCACTGAAATGCAGTGAAGGGCAACCGAGAAAAACAGGAAAGTACCGCATTTACAATGTAGGCATGAATTATGATGAAACCATAGGGTGACCGATAGAGTTGGACAGCAAAAAATACTGTTCTCTGCTGTAAAATCACTTCTTGGTGGTTGGGAACCCACCTAAAACTGTCGGTCCAACTCATCAATCACCATCATCCAATTCATTACTCACGCACAGGTCTCAGACCTATGTGGGCTTCAAAAAAAAAATTTGTTCAGGATGAAACCAAATTGAATTGATAAAATAAATTTGATCATTTAAACTAGTTTAAACTTTGTTTTTTACCAACCTAGTTATCTCCAAAGCTTCTAAAATGTTCAATTGTCTGCCTTTGCCAATCAAATGAAGAAATTCAACATTTTCTTCAGCCTTGAACTTTTGTCCATTATTAATGAGATGCTCTTTTATACCACAAGATGATTCTATGAAAACTGTGTCAGGGTAGGAACTTTGGGCGGATGCCTGTAAGCTTCCATTTATATCTTGTACCAAATAAATGAATAAATAAAAAACATTTCCAGTGAAAAGGCATAAGACCTAGGCTCTACCAAACAGAGAAACTAGTTCCTCATAGCTGTTTTAATGTGTCAGTAGGTCTGTGATATAATTATGTCCCTGAAGGAAGACTAACATTTTGCAATGATAATTTGAATAGTGTGCATCAAGGTGAAATTTCTAGTGAAACATACCTAACATTTTGATTCTACTTTGAAATTCAGTGAAAAGCAGTTTTGGGCAATAGCCTGTTGTATTCACATTGATTGTATGTTACTTAAATGAATGAATAAATAAATATTTCTTGAAATTATTTGGAGGAAATAGTTAGGAGGCACTCTCACATATTCACATATGGAATGATTTCATACAGTTTTTTTATTTTAACTTATAATATTATTGTTTTATAATAATAGTTGTGTTACCATTATTGTACAATAATCACTAGTCTATATCTACTGAGAGTGTTGAAAATTCATCAACACATCGAACCGTATAGAAATCAGCAACACATTTGTATCTGTCATTTTTGAAGTTTTCTTGTGGCTGATAATCTTTTCTAGCTATAATATAGGCTGGCTCGTTCACCTTATTGACGCAATAAACAATGTCACAGGGATCAACACATACATCATTAATACAAGCAAGATTCGGCTTACATAACACACTTACAACGCAACTTTCTCCTGTAATCTTAAAACATAGTTATATAGTATCAATAGAATTAACTGCATCAACTGTGATGCAACATAGTCAAAGTTAAAAATCTTCACGAATAATAGTAATAATAATAAACTAAAAGTTTGAAAGTTTCAATCAAAATTTGATATTATTCACAGTTTTCAGTGTTTTTTTTTTTTTGTTTTTGTTTTTTTTTAGTGAACTTTCAAATTAATTGCCTTCAAGTGAGAAGGAATCATTTTATTATTTTTGAGGGGAGTATTTTGGTAAATCTAAATTTTCAGCATTAAAATTAACCTTAATGTTTTGGACAAAATAACAAATTCAAAATTTGTGAAGAGAGCAGTTTTGGGCTTGAGTCTGTTGCGCCTTCACATTCATCTGTAGTTACGTCGATTAATCAATGAACATTATGAATAAATAATATTAACAAACATAGAATGAACCAAAGCAGGCTGACGAAGAGACACTTTGATACAGTAGAGAATTCAGTAAAACAGACCCAACTGGTTTAAAAAAACAGAAGATGACTTGAAACAAGCCAGTCAATGAGAAAATAATTGATTTGCGGGACTTATTCAGACATGGGACTACTAACATGATATTTGAAATTAATAAGAAAAAAAATGGAAAAAATAGACAGATCAAAGGAACCAGGAATACAGTCAAAGAATGAAGAGGTTTTGGGTGGAGAAAAAGAGAAGGGAATATGAATTACTACGACGAATTAAAACATCTAAGGGCAATAATTGAAAATTATAATAAGAAGAATAAAAAAGAAGCCATCATTATAGATATTGCAGATTGCAGTAACAAATTATGAAATCCCCCCCCCCCCACCCCACCACCCAACAAGGAAAACCAGAATAGGTGAAAAGCTGAGAAAATATCAAGAGATATTTGAATTGAAAAATATTTATGAACTAAATAATGTGAAGATACTCCCCATTGTTATCTCAGCTCGGAGAGAGGGGGACTGATACTAAAAATAGTTGTAGAAGCCTGCAAAGATATAGCAGAGGACATCATAGAAAAAATGCATAAAACTGTTCTTTGCACGAATAATATAGCAGGTGGAGTCGGCGTAGCCGAGTTGGCTTATCGCGGGTCTGATAAGCCAAAGGTCCTGGGTTCGATCCCAGTTGAGTACAAGATATTTTTCTCGAGCCACTCCCGTGTTTCGGAGGACACGCTAAGCCGTCGGTCCCGGTTGCATATAAAAAAAAGCAGTCGTTAAAAAAAAACGGCGAGGTGGAAAACTACCCGTAAGGGTCTCCCCACCACGAAAAGCCATACGAATTTACTTTTTTACTTATAGCAGGTCATTCCAAAAATTAGCAGAGCTGTTAAATGGATTGATGGTTGCAAAATTATTGCCCCTTCTTTGAAAAAAAAGTAAAACCAAACAAAGTAATAATAATAATAATACAAATAATAATAATTTTTCAAGTATATGTTTTGAATGCTCCAGTTATGGAGAATGAGTCGAGTCAGATCATCAGTTAAACACAATATTACCAATCTTATTCACTATAGTTACAATATAACAATATAGACAATAGACAATATAGCAATTTAAATTAGTTGAGGTGAGGCTCAAATTTCATCTGAAAGTATTTCTTGTACACTATAAAAAATAATTGGCTTTATCAACTTAAGTTGTGACAATTCATCTTCTTTTAAACCAACCATGCTCTGTGAAAATAGCTATTTCTTTAAAAAATACTTCGATTCTATCTATTTTGTTATGAATGTATTGAATATTCTGATGGAACACAGTGAGTACCGGTACTTCCCTATCATCCCTTATTACTTTATCGTTGCTTTTGCATATTGAAGTAGATTTACTTAATCTCTTAGAATCTTGAGAGCCTATCAGATTGCTACAAGAGTTCCTTCCACTAATGCTATCCTGATTTTTTGATCGATTAACGTCTTTTAATACAATTGAAGATATGAATTTATCATTTGAAACTAGTTTCACTTCCCGGTTTTGAGCCACTTTACTAAAAGAGGTTCGTTAGATGATTGTTTAGGAGAATTATTGACAGTAGATTGCAAACGACTTTCAATCAGCTCTGCCAGCCTATTACAAAATATTACTTTGTCAGATTGATTTAGATGTAGACCATGATTAGTGAAGTTTTGTTTTTTCAGCCTTTCATTTAGAAAACAAATCCCCAACTGCTTAGAATTCTTATTTTTTAGGCTGTTGATTGTATTATCAATTGATTTATTTGTTGACTTAATGGCTTCATTTAGCTCTGGCCTATCAAACCTATACGGAATTGTAGTTATTATTACATTAGTTTTATGGCTGAGTGGCACAATCTCTTTAATTTTTTCATTTATTTCAGGAAGATAATTTAGATTAGGTTCATTTATATTGTTTGAGCCACCCAGTACTATTAGAAAATCGTTTTTACCAAAATCTTTAGTTTGTTCCTGTGCTGACTCTACGATTGCGTAGACTGGAAGCCGTACTGTTTATTATATACATAAATGATCTGTGCAAAGGGAACTTCAAAGGTAGAGTAACAACTTTTGCTGATGATACAGCTTTGAGCTATGAACGAAAGACTGTTGCTAAAATCAAAGAAGATATAGAGGATGACCTTAGCAGAATAAGAATCTGGTTGACAAAAAATAGGTTAGCATTGAATGCATTAAAAACAAATTTTATAGTTTTCTAATTGAAAATCCATCCCAATGTTCTAGATAGTATCAAGTACCATGACTTTATTTGTGTAGCACGTGAAAATTGTGCATGTACAAGTATTCCTCAGACCAAATCAATAAAGTATCTAGGAATTATCATAGATGTAAACCTGTCATGGAAAGAGCATATAAATAAATTGAAAAAAGGAATAGGTCTAAGTATTTATAAATTCTATTATTTAAAATAATTATATTTGCTCGTCTAGGGTTTTAAAAGTATTGTACCACTCTCTAGTTGAATCAAGATTGATGTATGGTATTATTTGTTGGGGTGGAGCATATTTTACTAGCCTTAGGACTTTATTGACAGCTCAGAAGCACATAATAAGACTTATCACTAATCTGAGCAGAAGAGTAAATTAATTTCTATTATTCAAGAAACTTTGCATTTTACCTTTAAGGTATTTGTATATTTTTAGAGTATCACAATTATTTTATGAAAGATGTAATGAGTATAATAGGTTTTTAATGTTAGGTATGGTAGAGAAATAAGGATGATTTTACCTCTTCCTAAATTAGAAGCTTACAGGAGGTTTTACAATTTCATCGCACCTAAATTTTTTTAATGCCTTACGAGCGAGCGTGAAGGAGTCTGAAACGTTATACAGATTTAAAAAATTATTATTTGCTTGGCTTTTCGAAGTTGAGATATGAAAAGGCTACTCTGACTGAATTCATTTAAAAACTGAAAGTGAAATGAACGATTTCAATTTGAATCTATTGTATAATATTATATTAATATGATATGTATTGTCTATTTACATGTGTAGTTATTTTATTCTAATGTTGTTTCTAGTGTAATTGTCTGAGGAATGTATTGTTCGGTTTTCATCTAGATGTTACTGACTCTTGCTATATAGGAGAGTTGCTGATTGCAAAACATGGTAAAAAGAAAAAACATTTGTATATTTTTTGTTTCATTAAAGCGGTTCTGGAGTGCAAACATCACAGCTATATATTTTTTATTGTGATGGTAACCCTCAAAACGGACTAGTGTCTATGGAGGGTACCTAATTCTTCTTACATGTTTAATCCATGCGGGATATTTATTGTGTATTTATTAATAAGGCCCAGTATGTCTCTTGACGTTCATGATTGTAATACATAAGAAGCCGAGGAGATATCACTTGGTGAGTCACAATAGTAGCTTATTCAAACAAAAGCCTAGTTATATTGATAGGAGACTCTACAACAAGCTACCGCAGTTTTTAAAGAGTCTACAAAAAAATATTTAAAAAACAATTGAAAAAATATTAAGTTGATACATTGGCTTCGGGATCTGTGGTGGGTCCACATTTATTTTTTACCTGAAGTTGGATGAAGCAACAGGTTGATGGGATCGGAAAGGGTTGTCCTATTGTTTGTAAAGAAGGAAATATTCCTTCCTTCATCCTTTTTCTATTGTTCTATAATAGTTTGAAAGTTTGACCAATTTGTTGATTTTGAGCCTTCCTTGTTGGTGTTGACTATAGAGCGCACATTTTGGAGTAGATATTTTGTGGAGTTGTGAGACAAAAACTGTTATGTAATCAATGTAACTTGTAATAGTACTTGCAAATTGTTATACATGGTCCACATATTGTATGGTAAAAAGTTACACCATTTTCAGCATTGGGTTTAGGGGGGGAGGGGGGTTAAGTTGGTGAATTAGTCGTTTTTATCAGTTTTTCTCGAACATTTAGAAAACTATGTGGTTTAGATAGGAAAGTGTCCTATACAAATATAATCTACATTAAATTGCGAACAAAAATGGTCTTTGCATAATCTTGCTATAGAGAACGGTTCCAAAGTAACGGAGAGTGTAAAAGTTGGCAATTTTCATATTTTTCATTTTTTTTTTTTTAAATATCACAATACCGCTTCGGAAACTAATTGTTTATGCAGTGGTATGTCAATGATAAGTCCTTAAAGAAATAACAACCTCAACACCCTCTCAAGGGGTGCTACTTTTAAAAGGAAAAGAGGCTTCCACAGGCCTAGTAGCTCAGTCAACTTTGACAAAAATATGTGGTCCTCGAAAGGATTTATTGATAGAGAAATGTGTTTTTCACCAATCGCTTCCTCTAAACTTGGGTAATAACATACCAAAAGTCCCCAAGAATGGGGGGGCGGGGGGTGAGACTTAGTTAAAAGTGTGGGGGGGAGTTGAAAGTTACAAAATGTCAGCTTTTTGCTTATAAATCAGTAAAGATAATTCAAAATGATTTTTTGTTTGTATCAAAGTCAAAGGGGGCAGAATTCTGTATAATAATGATCCTATGCATTTATTTTGTAGAATAGAGGTAACTAAATCTATAGGAAATAGGTAATCTAATAGGCAATATTAATATCTAATATTAAAAATGTATTTGTCATAAAGTCTTTCATATTTTGTTCCAATTCAGTTACAGAGATACTCTCTGTAAATTCCTGAAGTAGGGTATATAAAGACAAAATAATCTACACATATTCAATACCCACATCTCGGCACTTCTTTGTTGATTTGAAAGCAAATCATGAATTGCGTAGAATTATCACTAATAGAGAATCAACTTAAGCTTTGTCAATTTATTGAGATTTTGTCACTCTGAATCGTTCTCTCTTCAGATGGCAAATCACCTTTGGGTCCAGTTCTCATACTGGTCACCAACAATGGGCATTCATAGATCTAGGAACAATAGCTGTACTCTCCTACAACCCAACAACCTGTTGCCCTGTACACTACAGGTAGAAAATAAATGTGGACCCATCAGAGATCCCCAAGCCGATACATTTTTTTATAGTGTACAACAGTTCCTTTCACATGAAATTGATATAATAATTATTACTGTATAGTAACTAAAGCATAAGAGTATAAGATTGTATATTTTTGATCCGACTTGTCTGACAATACGAAGAGGGCCAAAAACTGGGGTCTATAAGTCTACAAGACGTAATCAACAAAAAAAGGTGCTGGCACAGAGGAACATACTCAATATACTCAATGATAATCACAATCACGAAGTTAAACACAATCATCAGACCTAACCCTTGATTCAATTCGCGTAGTCTATTTCATGTCTGATTTCAGAAAAGGTCACTGTATCATTTTTTTTTTTTTTTTTTTTAGATAACGTCTTGGATACTCCAGTTAAGGAGTATAAGACAAGTCAGATCAACAATATTATTATACACTAGATACCATAATTACTTCAATTAGTTGAGATGAGGCTTAATTTTGATGTGAAAGGAACTCTTGTACACTATAAAAAGCTTTATCAACTAAATATTTCTTCAATTGTTTTTTAAATATTTCTATATTTTCAAGACTCTTCAAAAACTGCGGTAGCTTGTTGTAGAATTTCCTACCAATATAACTAGGTTTTTGTTTGAATAAGCTACTATTGTGACTCACCAAGTGATAATCTCCTCGGCGTCTTGTATTATAATCATGTACATCAAGATTTTGGTTAATATCATTCGTTTTTACATATAGAGTAGCTTCATACACATATAAGCAGGGCACAGTTAGGAGACCAAGTCTCTTGAACAACGGCCTACATGAATCTAATCTATTTACTCTTTCTATACACCTAACCGCTTTCTTTTAGATCTTAAACACCCTATCAAGATTTTGATTTGATGAATTACCCCATACTAAGATAGCATACCTAATATGTGACAGTAAGAGCCCATGGTAAGCTGTAAAAAGTAACTTTTTTTCATTCAATCTAGTGAGCTGTTGCAGGACAAATACCCCAGATTAAATTTTACAACATATTTTCTCAATGTATGGAGCCCAGGTCAATCGTCTATCCAACAAAACTCCTAGAAATGCAATTTTTTCTTCCTGGTCTAATTGGTTATCATTTACAAACACGTTTATAGCCCTATCTTCATTTAAATTATGTTTGTTTTTGAATTGAAGGTATTGGCATTTTTTACCATTTATAGTTAATTTCAACTGATTTAAAAATTGGACAATGGACTGCACACCTATAATGGGCACTTATTTCTAAATGATCTAGAATGGAATTGCTGAAAATGAGTGATGTATCGTCTGCAAAAAAGAGGGCTCTACCACTAATTAATTCTTTAGGTAAACGGTTGACATTATAACAAAAAATGCAATGGACCTAGTATTGACCCCTGTGGCACTCCAGCTTGCACCTCTAATTTATTAGATTTACTCTTTACTATACTATTACCAACTACTGTAGTTATTTCTACACATTGTTTTCTCCCAATAAGATATGATTCAAACCATTTCAGTTCAACCCCATTTACACCTACATTTTGCAGTATTTCCAATAACGTTCTATGATTAACACAATCAAATGCCTTTGACAGATCTAAGAAGATTGCAGTAGCTTTATCACCTGAATCTATTATATCTATTAGTTTTTCAACTAGAGAAACTATGGCAGTCTTTGTTGATCTCCCTTTCTGGAAGCCATGCTGTTCATCACAGATAGAGTTAGCTTCTTGAAGGTGCAGAAGTAACCTATTTAGAACTACTCTTTCAAAAAGCTTACTTATTACATTTAAAATACTAATATGGGCCTATAGTTTTCTACCTTTTCTCTATCACCACTTTTGAAGATTGGCAAGATCTTCCCCTCTTTTAAATTATCTGTAAAAACACCTTGTTCTAATGAATGATTGATCAGATGAATCAAAGGGTCTAACAATTGATCTTTACATTCCTTCAGAATTTTACTGGATACCCATCCATTCCTACAGTTTTTTTATTATTCAAACTATCAATGATATTTGATAACTCATCTTGCGATACTGGGTGGAATTTTAATTTGTTCTGAATCCCATCAGTATTCCACATGTTTGCATCACTGATACCTGTATTAAGAGATTTTTGAGATTTAAGAGATTATTTCCAATTTGCGAGACCGCTGATTGCTCAAATTAGATTTTAGATGTCTGATGAATGAGTTTATAAGACAATATTAATCAAATTTGTATATCAATACTCAGTAATCACTTGTTATTATACTTAATTGAAATATTAGAAATGATACAAATATGTTGCTCAAACAAATAATATGTTTTTCTCATGAATGATAACTTTATTCAAGGTTCAACCAGAATAGGCATTTAATAGGCAAGGCATTTGATTGTGTTAATCATAGAACTTTATTGGAAATACTGCAAAATGTAGGTGTAAATGGGGTTGAACTGAAATGGTTTGAATCATATCTTATTGGGAGAAAACAATGTGTAGAACTAACTACAGTAGTTGGTAATAGTATAGTAAATAATAAATCTAATAAATTAGAGGTGCAAGCTGGAGTGCCTCAGGGTCAATACTAGGTCCATTGCTTTTTTTGTTATATGTCAACCGTTTACCGGAAGAATTAATTAGTGGTAGAGCCCTCTTATTTGCTGATGATACATCACTCATTTTCAGCAATTCCATTCTAGATAATTTAGAAATAAGTGCCCATATAGGTGTGCAGTCCATTGTCCAATTCTTAAATCAGTTGAAATTATTTATAAATAGTAGAAAATGCCAATACCTTCAATTCAAAAACAAACATAATTTAAATGAAGATAGGGCTATAAACGTGTTTATAAACGATAATCAATTAGACCGGGAAGAAAAAATTGCATTTCTAGGAGTTATATGTTGGATAGACGATTGACCTGGACTCCATACATTGAGAAAATATGTAGTAAAATTTCATCTGGGGTATTTGTCCTGCGACAGCTCGCTAGATTGAATGAAAAAAAGTTACTTTTTACAGCTTACCATGGGCTCTTATTGTCACATATTAGGTATGCTATCTTAGTATGGGGTAATTCATCAAAACAAAATCTTGATAGGGTGTTTAAGATCCAAAAGAAAGCGGTTAGGTGTATAGAAAGAGTAAATAGATTAGATTCATGTAGGCCGTTGTTCAAGAGACTTGGTCTCCTAACTGTGCCCTGCTTATATGTGTATGAAGCTACTCTATATGTAAAAACGAATGATATTAACCAAAATCTTGATGTACATGATTATAATACAAGACGCCGAGGAGATTATCACTTGGTGAGTCACAATAGTAGCTTATTCAAACAAAAACCTAGTTATATTGGTAGGAAATTCTACAACAAGCTACCGCAGTTTTTGAAGAGTCTTGAAAATATAGAAATATTCAAAAAACAATTGAAGAAATATTTAGTTGATAAAGCTTTTTATAGTGTACAAGAGTTCCTTTCACATCAAAATTAAGCCTCACCTCAACTAATTAAAGTAATTATGGTATCTAGTGTATAATATTGTTGATCTGACTTGTCTTATACTCCTTAACTGGAGTCTCCAAGACGTAATCTATACAAAAAAAAAGAAAAAAAAATAGTAAGGGGGCCCAAAAGCTATTTATAAATCTTACTCCAATTGCTTATGATGGAGAAACTTATTTTAAAAATCATAATGTTCCCATAGAAGGGGGCCAAAAGCCTTATTTTTTTAAATATCCTTCAAATGCAACAAAATTAAAAAAAAACTTATACATACATCGCTGCACATTACTAAAAGGAACATTCATGCCAAATTTCAAATTAATCAGTTCTCGCATAAATGCGTTACAAACAGACAGAATGCAAAACGCTCGATTCGAAACGTAGACTATAAATTCATTTATTAGACATGTGAAATCTTATCTGATTTGAGCAATCATCTGTTTGGAGCAAGTACAGACTGGATCAAAATGGAAGCGAAGCCTTTGTGGCGTAATACAGCGTGACTTTTTGTGGAATACTGACATAAAATATGCGATGCAAATTGAATTAAAATTAAGGTAAAGTAAAGTAAATTCGTATGGCTTTTCGTGGTGGGGAGACCCTTACGGGTAGTTCCACCTCGCCGTTTTTTTAACGACTGCTTTTTTTATATGCAACCGGGACCGACGGCTTAACGTGTCCTCCGAAACACGGGAGTGGCTCGAGAAATTAAGGTTTGATAATTGATTGTGTTTAATTTTGCGATGGTGATTGTCATTGAATGGACCGGGAATGTTCATCTGTACAAGCTCTCTTATTCTTGGGCGTGAGGTCTACCGTTCACTAAACTACATAGTAGGCTTAATTGTTCTAAAAAAAAACACTTCCTTGTTTATCCCAACAATACAACTTGATCAGGAAAATGTACAGGTTGACATTTTTCTAGTGAATTCCATCAATAGGTGCTTTTTGTCAAGAACTTTGTTGTTCCAGAGTGAACCTCTTCACATTTTAATAAAGGAATATTAACTCAGCTTGATATTCTTAAACAATTACATTTGTTCGCTTTTTCGAGGGACAAAAGAGCAGAGTAGAGTTCAATATTCTTTCATTGCTCAATGAGCTGACAAGATCAATGATCCTTAGGCGAAAGAGCTTCCTCTTGAATTATACGCTGGCAGTTTTCGAGCTTCCTTCAAGATGTTTCCCTTTCATGTGACAGCATCTAATAATGGAAATACTTCCTCATAACGCGGCCATTGAACTTCACTCTCTGGCTGTAGTATTATTTTCTTCAGCATTTTCCTAATAACAGGTATAATTTAAAATCAGCGAAAATGTGGATGAAAATAGATTCACTTCCCTTCAACATCTTTGTAAGTTGCATCATGAAAAACAGAAAAATTATAGCAGTGTAGTTCAATGACTAAATAATTGCATCACTGGATAATTGGATAATTTATTATTAGAATTACAGGGATGGTTCAAATCTACTAAAATAGAATATAACGAACCATTATTATGATAAACTAAAAGGCTGCTTGATTCAATTGAATCGGAATATCTACTACCTGACAACATAGAAAAGTTAATTTAATTATCTCTCTTTTCTTATCCCTCTTCTTCTTCTTCTCCTGTCTACTTCTGTCTCCTTCTCCTATTTCTTCTTGTCCACTCTTTTTTCATTTTTCTTCTTGACCACTCTTCTTTTTTTCTTCTTTGTTCTCTATCTTCTTCTTCTACTTCTTCTCAATTTTTCTTCTTTTATTCTTCTTTTTCTTCTTCTTCTTCTTGTTTTCCTCTTCATCCTTCTTCTTCTTCCTCTTCTTTACCTCCACCTCCTTCTTCTTCTTCGTCACTTCTTTCTCCATCCTCCTCTTCTTTTCCTTCACCTCCTTCTTTCCTCCTCCTCCTCCACCACCTCCCTCTTCTTCATCACCTCCTCCTTCTTCGTCACCATCTCCTTCTTTTTCTCCTTCTCCTTCTCCTTATTCTTTCTTCCTCCACTTCATTCTTCTCCTTTTTCTTCTTCTTCTTTTCCGCCTCCTCATCAATTCTTCTTTCTCTCCTTCTTTTTCAGTAACTGAAGATTAGCTCCGCTTAAGCTCACTTCCAAAGCAGAGGTAGTTTTAATACAGTAGGCTACTACAGCTATAAGTTCTTGCTCTTGTAAGAGGATTATCCGCTACTTGAAACATCGGGGCAAAGTGGAGTTAGTAGATCTAAAGCATACTTTGACAAACTTGCTTGGGAAAAAGTTTCCGTTTCCTTACTCAGCAGTTTGTTATGTTTGTCACTTTCCAAACAGTGATCGACTTCTTTGACAAGTTGACTTCTTCTCTGGCCTTCTAGCAATATACCAGACAAATTATTTATTGCAGGTTCTTACTGTCGAGTGTCGATTCCTTTTAGCAACTGTTGGAAAAGTGTAGAATGTTTCCAAGCTTTTAATTGGGTATGAAATTAAATTTCGAATCGTATAAAATCAATGTTAATCTCTTATTGAGGCAATAAGGGGCCCCTGAAGACCCCCAAATGTGCCCCCAATGTGTGACCCCTGAATTCTTATTGTTTTTAGGTCCCCGGACGCTTGCCTGAATTATAATATAATAGAGAGTGATCATTAAGTCATACACTTCAGAAGGTAATCAAATGATAAAAAAAGTCAAACCAAATATATTCTCAAACATTATTATTAGTACAATATACACGAATTACTTGAAATTTTACCACAAATACTCAAAATGGAGCCTCACTCAGTACTGAATTCAAGAATTTCTTGTTTGATTTTCTGGTCTTCAAAAAACTACTGTTTTACAAAGTAGTGAACTCAACAATACCACAGACTAATTAGATATTGATGTAGCCAGTACTCATTTCGATGGTGTCTATATTTGTTGTATATATGTGCGCGACTTGACGATCACTCTGTATAATAAGAAATTTAATTTCATCAGCAATCGTATCCAGTAGACATCATCTATTTAGGAAGAAATAATGAAAAACTTTTACTAGTAAAGCCTTATGATGTAGCCCCTTGCTTATAAGCCTTCTGTTCTCCCCCTCTGGGGTCATTCCCCTCAAATTGGATATTTTTAAAACCCTTCCATACTCTCAGAGCACCTGATAATTCTCCTAACAGTGAAGACTGGATAGCGGTGAGTCACTGTATTCATAACTAATCAGACGGTTCAATTATTATAGAAAACATTTTAATCCATGTGGCGTAGAACTGCCAATACCTAATACCTAATTACCTAATACCTAAAGCCCAACACACACGGACGGCAATCCAGCGGCAATTCGACTGCAAAATTGCCGTCGGTTGCTGACAGTAACACAATTCAATGGGATTAGATACGAAATGTTATAGAGCGCACACACGGCGACGTCAACAGAACTGCAAGCCAGCGGCAATGGGCGACTGCCGCCAGCTGCCGTCGATATTTTCAATCAGTTGACTGAAAAACTGCCGTCGGCTTGCAGTCGAGTTGCAGTCAAGTCAACACACACACAACGGCAACGGGACTGCAAGCCAGCGTCAACTTTATCTTCAGCGCTCCTAGTGGAGCCTAGCAGCACCACTGTATTCATCATCTGTATTGTTAATTATTGTACTGTTTTTTTTTCACTGTTTTTAATTAAATACCTCGTGTGAGGTATTATTAATAATTATTATTTAGGCTTTATTACTCTGCACTATTAAAATGGCAGAAAAATAATTATTATTGATAATGTAGAATGTAGATGAATCTCTCGACATGGAGAGTAGTCAAAAGTACTTTTATTTATTCTGAAATAATAAAAAAAAAACTCTTAAAGAACTAAACAATAACTGAAATTGACTCTCGCTTTTGTCTTCTATTATGGGATGAACCCTAAACAAACTATTTTTACAATGACTTTTTCTAGACGCAATAAAAGCAACAATAAAGCTTCCTCTTCAAAATCCATTTTAGTACTGATTTCAAATTTGATAAATGTATATGATATTGTAGGTGACGCTGTACTGCCGTCGGCTTGCAGTCGAGTCAACACACACACACGACAGCAACAGAACTGCAAGCCAGCGTCAGCCGACGTCAAAAATGAAGTCGAAGTGCAGTCGGTATCGACGGCAACTCAGCGGCAGTTCAACTGCAACCGACGGCAATTTTGCAGTCGAATTGCCGCTGGATTGCCGTCCGTGTGTGTTGGGCTTAAGACAGACCATGAGCTTTGTCTACGGAAATTTATTGACCGAACTAAGAGAGTTCCGTTTCAAGTCGACCATTTTGCATTTGTCTGTCTGTCTGTTTGTAACGCATTTACGGCTAAACGCGTGGACCAAATTCAATGAAACTCTACCTTTAAGGAATTCCCAGCGATGTATGTGTAAAGATTTTTGAAACTTGCTTGCATTTGAAGGATATTTGAAAATAAAAAAGGTAAGACTCTTAGGCCTTCTTCTATAGGAACATATGATTTTTAAAATGAGCTTCTCCATCATATGCAATTTTAATCAGATTCATAGCTAACCCTCAGGCCCCCTTATTTATCTGGTTGTCTTATTCATATGAATAAAGTTATCATTCATGAGAATAACACTCTTTTTTTGAGAGAAATAAATTATTTATAATACTTCAATTAAGTATTATAACAAGTGAATACTAAGTAAATGGTTTTATAAACTCAATCCTCAGACATCTGAAATCTAAGCAATCAACTGTCTCACAAATAGAAAACACAGCCTTGTTGATGTGATACAGAGTGACATTTTGTAGAAAAGTTGACATAAAATAGACTAGGCGAATTGGTCAAAGGTCAGGTCTCATGATTGTGTTTAATTTTGTGATGGTCATTATCTATCAGTACATAGAGTATGTTCCTCTGTGAAAACACCCTTATTGTTGAGCGGCAGATCCAGAGATCCTTATTGAGAGCGGTTTACAGAACTTTTTTTCCCATTTTTTTCGGAGGATGAAGCCCACATAGGTCTGAGACCTGTTCGTGGGAAATGAATTGGATGACGGTGATTGATGAGTTGGACCTACAGTTTCAGGTGGGTTCCGAACCACCAGGAAGTAATTTTACAGTGGAGAGCAGAGTATTTCTTGCTGGCTAATCCAATCGGTCAACCTTACAAAGAGCGCCCAGGAGTTTCGTAGCTTATCTCTGATTGAACAGATACCTGCTACGACACTCGGCTATCACTTCCCCATCCGAACTACTAGCCATAAACTTATATATAATGTTCGAAATAAAAGAAAAAACTGTATTTTAAAAATTAATTGAATGTATTATATGTATTATTTATACATTTATTATATTTATTGTTAACAAAAAAATGCTTTTCTATCATTTTCTTCTATTATGTAAGAGCACCCCTTGTAAATTGCAAAACCCGGCATCTCTGTGTGTGTGAAAAGATCGAGTTTCCACTGCAGTGAATCAGCAATTCAATGAGCTGTGAACCAGTATTCGAAAAGGTGGATTTCGATCCCGCATCAGGAATTGATGGTACAATTGAATATTGAACAGCTTTTTAAGTGACACGGTTGGAGCCGACTGCTATTCTGCTGCATGTGGCATGGCGCAGCTGTTGCAAAAATTGTTGAAAACGTACAGAAAGCATATTAATCCGCCTAATTGCTTGCAACTCGTGACATCGGGGGCTCATGGCAGGTTACATCGAGCGGAAAGCACACAACATGAAATATTGCACGCTGACTCTATTACGGGCTAATAAATTCCAAAATGCAAATATAGAACTAATTTCGGTGAGGACCTACAAGCGTGGGATAAGGACAGAGCTTGGTTGACACTCTACAATAATTGTTTGTCAAATTAGTTTCTAATAAACAATTTTCTGATAAATTATAATTCATATTTATAATTTTCTGTATTAATATTATATTTTCATTATTATTAAGTTGTATTCTATTTTGTACTCTAGGTAGTTGGTTTTTAAATTATTCGCTATTAACATTAATGTTTTTGTATTTTTTAATTTTTTATAGCTGATGATGCTCACATGAGTTTGAGACTTGTGCGTGGGTAATGAGGTGAATGATAACACATAGATGCCAAACGGTGGAGCGGGATTCAAATCCACGACCGCTGAAACGACAGCAAGCTGAAGTTGCGATGCCTCAACCAACTGCGCTAAGCGGCCCGCCAAAATCTACCTCTAATCAACAAAAATTTTAAATTGTTGTGAATATCCATTTTCGTGATCCGCAGTATAACTTTTAATACGTGGAATCTTGTTGTGCAGAACTGACCTTTTTTTAGTCGCGACGGACGCATTTCGAACTATGTAGTTCTTCTTCGGCGCTTGGTTGCAGACTGACATGTTGCAGTCAAGCTCAAGCTTATGCTGAGTCAGTCTGCAACCATGCGCCGAAGAATAATCACATAGTTCGAAACGCGTCCGCCGTGACTCAATAAAGGTCAGTTCTGCACAGCAAGATTCTACATTATTATTTATAGAAATTTATATGTATTTTTCTCTCATTTTATTTTCCCCCCACTTTTATTACTTTCGTTTAATTATACATGCACATATACATCTCACTTAATCTTACAAAATAGTCTATCAAACTTGCATTTTTTTTAAATAATATTAACAAACTACACTCATATGCCCCAACAGTCCTTATACGGGAGAATTATTGGTAAAACATAGGCTAATTATTATGTATTAATTATGTTACACCATGATGATTTTGTGATTATGTTATATCTTGCCTCAAATGTAATATTTTGAAAGTTGAAATGAACTAAGCTAGAAAATGCCTGTCAGTAACAACATACGAAAAGTCTCCCATAAACGTCCCTCCTTAACATCCACCAGATATACTAACCCAGATACTATTTTTAACATCATCTGGGAAAAATCTGGAAAATAACCCTTATAAAAACGCATTTTGAGTGTCTGTGGACATAAATCCTTCGATTTTAACGCACACTATGGTTACAAGTTGAGTGTTCTATCTAGTGATGGAGAGCTTGAGTAAGGCATCGTTACATACTATAACATAGACGAACCATCAAGATCCCTGATCAGGGATCTGTAAGGTACTCCTATGATACTAAGTAAGTATCTAGTAGGGCCTTGGCTTCAGTCATCGCCAATAGGGGAAGAGTTCTGACCCAGAAACCCACTTAAATACGCCCCTGCTTGTCACACACGCATTCAGTTTTTTTTCGGAGGATGAAACCCACATAAGTCTGAGACCTGTACGTGGGTAATGAATTGGATGATGGTGATTGATGAGTTGGACCTACAGTGTTGGGTGGGTTCCGAACCACCGGGGAAGTGCCTTTTTAGCAGAGTACATATGAACCATACTTTAACGTATTAAAGTGTCCTATGTGACGATATATTCATAGGACTCTCGTATGAATAGGGGATCCGGGGGTCCTCCCTCAGAAAGAATTTTGAAAAACAACCTCTCTGAAATCGCATATTGTGCGTTTCTAGACACAAATCCTCTATTTAATGCACAATGGGCCAAAGTGGATTCTTGTATTCCCCTCTTGGCTACACCCCTGGAAACAATAGCCTCCTTCAACAGCCAGTGGCGTACCGACGGGGGGGCGGGGGCGGTCCGCCCCAGGCCCTGCACCAGCATAGGCCCCCCAAAAATACAAATGTATTTAAAAAATTAAATTAAAAAAACTTATCAGCTAGAAGAATACTATAATTTTTATACTTTGATTAACTAAAAAAAAATTAATTAAGGATACCGAGGGGATGGGTGAGCAAGGCAAGTTTTCTTGGGCCTCAACGTCAAGGGGCTTAATTATTTTACAAATGTAAGCAAGTGACGAAAAAAATTAGAATAAGGGGCCCCAAATTGTCCAACTGGGGGCCTCCAGGGTCCATTTTTTCTCTAGTTTAGGCCTCTAGAGGCCTCTTAGATGTCTAACAGACCCTAGAGGCCCCTTGCGCCGTGGGCCCTTCGGGCCCGTTTTTATTGCCAGTATAATCATATGAAGTATAGATTCAACTAGAATATTTTAAATTTCAACGTTTATAAACAAGGGTCCCCTAATTGCCTCGGCTTTGGGCCATCAAAGGCCCCATGATGCTGGTGAGTCCTAGTATTTTCGGAACCCCCAAACCTAGGGTTTGAAGATGCCCCAGATCACTTGAATAAAATTGACACAGTAGGCTTGAAAGGAGAAAAGGTCTCCTAATATTTTTGCAAACGGGCTTCAAATACTCATCTCGGTTTCTGTTCAGATCTGATACCCCATAGAGTTTATTGTGATCGTGAAATGTTTCACGCCATGAATCAATTAAGAAAAAATAATATGAGGGAAGAGGTTGATAACCAACAAAAAAGCTTAGAGTTGCACTTTCAAGACCTGGAAAACAATTTTTTTCTCCTGTGGAGAACTCTAAGAATCCCCAATGTTTTGGGGTTCCGTCACCATCCATATGTTTGGAATTGGATGTGTTATTCATTGTTATCAATTAGTCGAATCAAGTTCCATTGAATGTCTTAATTATATTTTTGCACATTTCACATATTTCAGTATTAGTGAATAGTTCGATGCGAATTTAAGAGATTACACAAAAATAAAAGAGAAGTTTATTGCTCTCTCTGGTGCCACTCATCGCCCTTTTCCCTAGCTTCCACAGCTTTTTGATGGAATTGTTTTCATTTCACCTACACTCGAATTTCATCATTAAATTAAAAAAAAAACAATTCAAATTAATTACACAGATTCTTTACAGTAGGTAACTAGGCATAGCTGGGAGACTTAATGCTAGTTGGGAAATCGAGTCATTTGGTGTTTAGGGTGAAGGTGTAAGAGGGAGCCTCCGCAGTCACAACTCTGCCACTATTACTTGTTAACCTGCTTTATAAGAGCAGTATTTCTTTTAAATTTTATACATTAAAATTTTTTCATAGCTAATTAATGAACTAACAATATACGAAAAGTGGATTCAAGTTCTTAGGCAAACGATTCATAAAAGCAATGATTTATTGAATTTAAGCTTTCACTTTGCCCAATTTATAAACTTCATTTTAATAAATACACGTATAAAATTATATGTTTTTAAGCCTTGAATTAAGCTATCAACATCAAAAATTCCAAAATTTTCCCATAATGTACAATAAAATAAATGGATTTGAGCTTTTCTAGACATGAGTCTAGAATCTCTTGGAATACGATTTTAGAGGGACTATTTATCAACATTTTTCCAGGGGAGGCACCCCTGACCCCTCCTGGGGGGTATTCCATACCCGCGGGGGACCCAAGTCTTCGATAACCCCCCCCCCCCCCAAAGATTTTCGCTACGCTACTATATATTTGGCCCCCTCATCTATAGCCGCCCCAGGCCCCCAACTATGTCAGTACGCCGCTGTCAACCGCCTATCTAATTATAATGAATAATACTGACTATCACAACCACTTAAATTATGGAATTCAAAGTAATAAATAGACAATAATCGCATTAAATACACAGGATCAGGCGGGCCGCTTAGCGCAGTTGGTTGGGGCGTCGCAACTTTAGCTTGCTGTCGTTTAAGCGGTCGTGGGTTCGAATCCCACTCCACCGTCAGGCATTTACATGTCATCATTTATCTCATTACCCACGCACAAGTCTCGGACTCATGTGGGCATCATCACCAATAAAATAAATAAAAAATATTCAAAGAGTTTGGTGTAATGGACATATGTATATATTTAAGACATTTATACTTATTTGTTGTCTTATATAACCTTGTGGAAAATCACTTTTCACTTTGCCTTCATTCAAATCAACCTAATTTTTATTTTGAACAACGTTTTGCTATGTTATGATAAAATAATGCTTATTGACATAAAAAGCAGGGCTTCTGTCAGTGAATGCCTCCGATTCTGTTTACTGATAAAAGCCTTCAAAACAATTCCTTATCCAGGTTAATGGGTTTATGGGGCTCTCCAATCACAAATAAAGTCGATATGATGGCTACAAGGATGAAGCTAATAGATTGGAATGAAAGACCTTGCCTGTTTTTATGCTTGAGTGAAAAAACATCAAGATTGGTTTTCAATAATTGATATGTGTATGTGTCCTTCAACTCGATGTTGGAACAAAAGTGTGGAATGTGTTTTTTCAATTATTATTTCAAATAGTGCCTGTCACATAAAAAATTTATCTTCTCGGCTTCTTGTATGTCAAGATTTTGATTCATATCACTCTTTTTTATACATAAAGATAGTAGATTTATAGGCCTACACTTAAGGCCGGTTGCACGAAAGCCAATTAATAAGGAGTTTTTAATGTCAGTTAACTAACCGTCGTAAGTGTAATGGGTTTATTTCTGTTGCACAAAGATCCATTAGTTGATTTTCGTTAACCGAACGGGCACAATATGGCTACACTGTAATTTGATCAACAGCTGATTCTGAAGTTGAGGAAAAAAATGAATTAGAATCATTTCATTGTGAATTATTTGAATCATTATTCAACTACCGCAATTTTATTATATTCTTAATAGATTTCATTCATTTTTAAAGGTTTTAAACTCCTATGACCTAATTTGAAGTTCTGTGTTCTGGTACAATGAACCTAAAAAATGTAACTTGACGGGAATTAGTGAGATTCAATCATTGGTAATCGGGCGGTTAAATATCTTTTACGCCGGTTAACCTAATCGGCGTTATCGCTTGTAATTGTCCTTTGTGCAACTAGATTCTCTCCATTAAGTTTAATTTCCGTAGAATGGCGTCATTCTACGGGGGTTGAATTTAATTGGCTTTCGTGCAACCGATAGTCTATACAAGCAAGGTACAGTTGGGAGATCTTGAACAACGGCCTACATGAATCTAAACTATTCACTCTTTCCATACACATAAAACCTAACAGCTTTCGTTTAGTTCGTAAACACCCTATCAAGGTTTTGTTTTGATGATAAACAAGGGAGTAACAAATGGAACTCGATTATTTGCCTGAATTTCCTCATTTGAGCCTACAAGATTTTCCGAAAAACAATCTCCATTCAGAAGAAGTCCTTGAGTCCCAGTTCGTAAAGCTTGAACAACCTTGGGACATGATCGTAGGTTGGGAATACTAAGCTTCCTTACAACCTGCTTCCATGTAACAGGGCAATTGAGAGAAGACACGAATACTGAAGACCTTATTGAGTAGTAGATTTGATAAGGTCTCATCTGATAGAAACCTTCATAAAAGCGTAGCAAGAAAGGCCCTTGTGCTCTTCAAATCAAATCGACAGCCTATAAGCAAAGACGATAACATTCAAATGCTTGTCTATGCTACTAACAGGTATATCCAAATTCTGAATGAACTAGTTTTATCTGCTATGTAGAGCCTATCAGTGGCGGCTCGCACTCCAAAATTATGGTGAAGAACAAACCAAATAAATTAGGGCGCAAGCACTCGTGACTTATCTTATCTGATTAAAAAGATACCTAGCACGGCTCATGGCTATCATAAAGCTGATAATTAGCTTAAGACTAATATAGGATGGCAAATATCTGTATTCTTTTGGGGGGGGGGGGGAATGTCAAAGTATTACATATAGAGGATTTTGATATCCTTTTCAAAACAGCCCATTAAAAGTAAAAATATGTCTCAATATTGACAATTTTGTCATTCTACGACAAGAATACCATGCCTCAACAGTTTCATAGAAAAAATCGGAGTGGATTGTCAAAATTTTTATTCAATTAAGACTGCTAATAATAATAATAATTCGAATAATTATCAGAACTATAAGATTTCTTGGGGTCTAGATCAAATAAATATTTTTTTTCATATGCGATGGTAATGAGTTGAAGATGACAAATTTTGTCGCAGCTAACATCATAGAAACGTGAATATCTTTCAAATGATTTCCTTTTTGTTGTAATATTCCCAACAATTTATTATTGAGCACTATGTGTTTTGAATGATATCAGTCATATCATAAAAAAATGAATAGTCTCAGATTTCAAATCTGTCTAATAAATATTATGAAATACATTCAATAACTTCGTTTTGTATAATTTTAGATTCGACTGTTAAAATAGGTCTGACTTTTCCATAATGTGTACTTATTTCTTCAGAGCTTATTTCACTGATCCTCATTATTTGAGTTTATGGGAACCTTACCGGTTACCGGTAAATGTTCTGGTGGCGAGTGATTGGTCTACTCAAATTCATAGATGTTAAAAATGTTAAATAGACCAATCAGAAGCCACCGGTTACATTTACCATTAGGCTCCCGTAAACTCAACCAATGTTTGCACCCAGCCGGCGGAAATCGACGGGTGTGGAGGAGATGTATCACCCCGAAATTCTAAACCTATGACTAAATAAGGGTAATAGTGTTATTTTAGGGGTGGAAACCATTTTTCCAGGTGATATCACCTGGAAATACTTTTAAAGCTGATAGAAAATATTGTACCTGTGTTTCTTATAAGGCTGGAACCCATATTTTTAGGTGATATCCCAAAGTATTTTTTATTTTAATAGCTCTTCTTCTTCTTTTTCTTCATCAGCACTCATCTTCTTTCAATTCCTTCCCCATCTCCTCGTCCTCCACCACCACCGCTTTCTCCGTTCTCTCCTCCTCCTCCTACTCATCGATCTCCTACTTTTTGTT